>WEIU01010123.1:21452-36307 GCA_013389925.1 Aegithalos caudatus
TTCCAGCTTTAAAATTCTAACTTGTATTAGTTTAAAAGCATATATATATATATATATATATATATATATACACACACACACACCTTAATGGACAGGTATTTTATCATGTATTCCTCTAACACTTAAAGAATCACAACAGGTAGCTTTTTAAAAGTTTCCTATATGATACTTACCTCTCACATTAAACAAAAATAGAAGATGGCTAAAATCAAGTCACTTTTTACAAATGAAATTATCATTATCATTAAACCAAATATAAACTGAAAAGAATGAATAATTTAGCATTAACCAAGCTTTAACTGAAGTACAGTAGTTTCAAAACAAAGTATGTAACATGCAGTAGAACTCTATAAAAATTACCTTTTCTTTGAAGAAGGTGAAAAAAAAAGATTTTGGAAGGTACTCAAGTTCATTTTTACTCCTTTTAATGCTTTTTTACACCTAATCTGCAAAATGTGTAATTTTTTTGCAACAACTTTTTTAAGGAATTCAACCATCTAGTCTCTGGTGCCTACATAACTCTACATTTGGAAAAGCTATCCTAAAGCCTAGTGATTATACATTCCAGCATCCCATCTTTCCCTTTTTATCTTACTTTATAAAGTAAGGTCTATCAACCAAGATTCTGCCATGCCACACTAACCACTAGCCTCATCAGGAACAATATACCATAAGCAAATGATACCCTGTTACGGTAAGGAATTTTCTTTTTTTCTTTCCCCCTTTCCTCACGCATTCCCTGTTGCTCACATACTTGCTGTGTGCTTATGCGAAAAATTCCCTTAACCAGAGGTAGCAAGGTCTGTACATCATGAACCCAGTGATGCTTTGGTATAACAAAGGCATTTGCAGAAGGAATCATTTCAACACAAAAAGTGATGAAAGGCAGCTTTCTTAGCTTTTTGTTTTTTCTGTGGATACATTTCAGCTTGGGAGAGTTGGCAGATTATTTACTCAGTCTCCTATATCCTAATTATTCAGATCTGCAAAACTTGTAAAAACATTTTGGTACCTTCCTGCATTCACAGCATAAGGTTTGCTTGCTTTAGTTACATCCACACTCTAATATGTGCCACACTTTGATGCAGTACAATGCTGCCCACAATTGTGCCCAGAAACAGATGATTTAAAAAAAAAAAAAAAGCCTTCTCACACAGGAGAATAAGTAAATAAATAAATAAAGAGAGAGAAAACAGCATAAAAAAAACCAAAAAACACAGTTTGAGAACAGTTTGGACTACAAGAAATTAATTTGTCTTCCAAATTATAAATCAGTGGTTGAACTGTTAATGGAAGCCTCTTAATGGAAGTTTCTTCTAAAGGGAAAAAATTATGACAAAAGCTAAAAGTTTACCTTTTTTTTAAAAAAAATTTTTTTTTGGGGGGGGGTACCAGATCAGGGTATGTCTTATATGCAGCAGGACAAACTCAGATTTGAATCTGAAAATTCCCCAACTAAATCTACTGAATTAAAATTCATATCTCTCAATTTGGGCTGAATTCCTATTTTCTTTAAAGAGCAATCTTTGAAACAAGCTTGACCAACTAGCATTCCAATTCTCTTCCAATGAATGAAGCAAAACCATATCCCTAATCTTTAAGTCCAAGTTAAAGCAAACCAGCCATAAAATGTTAACATTAAGGTACTTTTGCTAATGAAAGCCCTGGATAATCCTAGGACTCTACATTACCATACACAAGTCCCTCCCCTCTACTGGAGGTGGCAATAACTCATGCTAAGTGGGTTAGTAGCAGATGATGAATATATGAAACCAACTGTATTAACCTCTATACACAGCTCCTTACAGAACTCCAGTTTAGGGCCAGTCCTCTTCATAAATGACTTGGATGTAGGTCTTAAAGTCATACTAAGTAAGTTTGCCAATGATACGAACTGAGAGGAGCTGTTATCTGTCCTGACGGCAAGTGCTGGATTCTGCACCTGGGATGGGGCAACCCTGGATGTACAAACAGGCTAGGAAATGAGATGCTGGAAAACAGCACCATCGAAAGGGACATGGAGAGCCTGGTAGATTCCAAGCTGAACATGCGTTACGGTACCCCAGCACTGCAAGCCAGTTGAGGGGAGTGATTTTCACATTCAGGTCTGCAGTGGTTTGAGCACTGTGTGCAGTTTTGGGCATCATAACATAAGAAGGTTACAAAGCTATTAGAGAGCATCCGGAGGAGGGTTGCTGATCCAAGATTTCCTTAATTGCATGGGCTACAACTTGTTTAGTCTAGTGAAGTCAATTCCTGAGTGTACAGGTGTGTGGTGAGTTGTCCCAGGCCAATATCTGAACATTCACACAGGGTGAGGGGACAAAACAGAAGAGCAAAACCAAGAAAATCTCTGCATCAAGATAAAGACAGTTTAACATGGTGAAGAAAAAACAAAAAAAAACAAAAAAAAAAAAAAAAAAAAAAAAAAAAAAAAAAAAAAAAAAAACCCCCCAACAAAAAAAAAAAAAAAAAAAAAAAAAAACAAACACAAAAAAAAAAAAAAAAAAAAAAAAAAAAAAAAAAAAAAAAAAACAAACCAAAACAAAAACAAAAAACCCAAAAAAAAAACCCCAAAAAAACAAACCGAAAACTAAAACAGCAAACAGTAAAGTGAAGGAAATTTCTCACCACTTCTCACAGGTAGAGTGATGCTCAGCCAGTCTCTAAACATAGCCAGCTCAGAAGCCAAAACCTTTCTTGCTTCTCTACCCAAGTTTTTATTGCTAAACATGATGTTATATCCATCCCTTTACCCAGCTCAAGTCAGCTGTCCAAGCTGTCCCCCCTCACGAAAAGAGAAAGCCTTGACACTGCTCAAACACTATTCAGCAACAGCCAAAACAATGGTGCGTGTTATCAAGGCTGCTTTAGTCACAAGTCCAAAACAAGGCATCATCCAAGTTGATATGAAGTTAACACTATCCCAGCCAGGCGTAGTACAAGGTGGAAACTTTCAGTTGAATATTTGCCAAATTCTCCTGAAAGCCAAACTAATTTTATTCACACATCTCAATTAAATTTAAAGCACCTAAGTAGAAAAATACCATTTTGAAAACATTGGCTGCCATTTTTTTTTAATCTGATATACTAAATTCATGCAAGAATGAGCTGGATTGGCAGTTAACTGCTGCACTTTCTTCATTAAAAACCAGACTTCTGAACCTTTCCTGTCAAAGCCATAAAGAGGTTTTCCCAAGAGAAGAGCACTAGCAGGGTGTAATACTGGCAAGGTGTCGAAGGTGGATCAGAAGGTATGATCCACAAGCCCCTGCATCCAGGAACCACTTGTGTGGGTCTAAATTTATATGTAGGATTTTATTCTTTGACAAGCAGCTGGAAAACCTCATGATTTATGAGATACTGCCCAACATCACATAGAGAGCTTACTTATTGCAGGTGTCACGATTCCAGCTCTTGCCAACAACATAAATTATGGTAGCCTGACTGTTTTTTGGAATCACAACAGCTTTTTAGAAAACAGTTCCAAATACCATATTCTCCTACGTAGAGGAAAGAATATTTTTCATTACTCTTCTAAACTGGAAGTGGGAAATTCATTGTCCAGGAAAAGATGTGACTTTCAGAAAAACTGCTCTTGGCCTGGAATGCTAGTTTTTAAAAAAAAATTTTTCCACCTTTCTTCCTAGATAGCACAGGGGAAAGAGTAATATGTAGTCAAGAGTTATTAAAGACTTTTGATAGCAGAGAACTGATTCAATGTTTCACAATCCTTTCAGAACTTTTTTCCTAAACTATCTAAGAATCAGAAATAACATTAAAGCTGCTGAAATCTGTACCTGCAGCCTTGTTCAAATTTACTTTTCACTGCAAACTATCAACAGTTGTTTTGAGTCTATACTTGACCAAAAACTTTTGGGGCAATACATGCAATCTACCAAAAAGTAAGATAGAAGTATGTATGTAATTTAAACAAGAGCAAACAATTTCCAGTTCCCAGCAATTGAGAACAGTTTATTTTCACCTTTTACCAAATTTTAAAAAGTAGTTATCCACATCAATGAAAGCATATAGCTCTCTATCCCACATCATTGTCTCCCTAAAACAATCATGAACATTTGTAAAGCACTTGTTAAGAAATGCACCACCAGCAATTTAAAAGCCATACATCTGAACTAGTAGCTGTGCTGCTTAATTGTAACAAGAAAGGTATTAATTGGTTGGGATAGATCTGTGTGTAAAAATCTTCAATGTTCAGAGCACAAAGGCATTAGTGTGTTCCTCTATAATGGGCTTAACGATTCCGTGCAGATATCGTGAGGCTTTATTTTACTAGATAAAAATGCAATTTGCTTAATTTACTAGATAAAAGTGCAATTTGCACTGATCTTTTAGCTGAAATGTATCCTCTTTTACGCACTGGCAAATGTACAAAGGTACTCTGTCCCAGAACAGAGTAGATTTCTGAAATAGCTCATCTTGCTGGTGTTGCTTTTGAAAAGAACTATCTTGAATGTTCTCAGAATGCTGCTGGTTCTGCATTTACTCAGGTTGCCATGATAGACTTGTGTGGTGGTATCTTTAGTAATCCAAGCAAAACTGAGTATACCACCATCTGAATAATAATGAAAAAAAAAATTCCAATGCCATCCTAACAGGTATAGAATGTGGAAGATGTGATAGGAGAAACAAAGGCAACTTATATCACAATCACCTAAATGGTAGCAGCATTTCAGTTTTTGTTGCTCCTTGTATCCTTTTCCATCTTAATCTAAAGATGTACTCTGTTTCTTGCTGGAAGGACTTCTGGAGACTTTCTCCTTTTAAATAGTTCCCATAGAGAAAATTCTTCCATGCCAATAAAATATAATGAAACACTAAGCAACCCAGTGAGAGCTGCAATGTCATTATATGCATTGGCTTAGAAAAGACTTTTTTTATTAACCTTTTTCTTTGTCTGAAAAAATTATCTGTTGCAGTTGTGCTAAATATACCACTGGATGCCATTCAGAGCACGATCACAGATAAGAGAAAAGAAATTAACTAGCAAACCTTTGGGACTTGACTAAACCTGTGACCACATCTGGATCACTGGAAGCTCTCACCAAACCAAAAGATTAATGATTAAAATATGTACTACAGAGGATCTCATGATTTACAAATACTGAGGAAGATCCTGAATTCTATATAATTTCTCAGACACCTGATGGTGTATAAGGTTTGGAAATGTAAAATTTGGCTGAAAAAGAACTATGCAGTTGCACTTTCATAGCAGCTACATGCCATCCTTATAAAAATCCCCATGAGATGATACTCATAGGTCGAAACATATGACCATTAGCAAAGAAGCCTCCAGCATTGTTCATGCCACAAAGCCTCCAGCCACAAAGCCTCCAGCACTGTTCGTGTTCATTTTTCAGTCCCTACAGAAATGCTACATTTTGGCAATATGGAAGAAGCATACAGACACATTTCTAACCTTGTCTCTGATCTGAACTATCTATATCACATCTCTTGAGCAGTCTAGAATATTTTGCTGAGGAAGCAGATTCAACCACATATTAGAGATGTCAGAATGATTAGATTTAAGGCTAAACCCAAGGGAAGAGCCAGAAGGATGGAAATTCCTCAGCATTTCAGGTCAGTGACCTAGCTTGTTTGGAAATACTCTACTGCATTCCACTTGAGTGATTGGTTCTAAAGGGAGTTTGGAAAAAATAGTTATTATAGTGGTCTATAATCTTCTTTTAATGTTGTGTGATAACAGTAGCCTGGAGAGTGACAAAAAGGACTTAAAATTGGTAGACTGTTCTGAACAGCTCAGTTTTTGTCATCAGTTTGGAAGTAAGAAATACTGTTGGTTTGTAGAAGCTGAAGATTTTCTTAAAGTTTATATGGAAAATTCTGTGAGCAGAAAGGTCAGAAGCTTAATGAAATCTTTCTGCAAGACAGTTACATCTTCCTGTTTCAGGTCTAGGAATCCTGTCTTCTTGGAATTACATTCATTGATATTGCAGAAGCAGGTATAAGCCATAGACCAAACTCAGGACCCTGATTTGATGGCACATGGTATGTTCAAGATAGACCCTTTCTCCAAAGAGCACATATATTCTATGAACCTGTATTATGTGAGTATCATAAACTTGTTTACTGTTTCCCTACAAAATCATTGTATACTAATATTAGATTTCCAAAAGACTTAAAATTGCAAAAACTCTGTTATTGGCTGTCCTGGTTTTGAAAGGACGGGTATCTGCCAGCAAAAATTGCAAGTTCCCTTTGAATGGAGAGTGTAAACCCCTCCCTCAAATTATTATAATTTTGCAATTAGGGGCTCTCAGGGAAAGTTTTGGGAATAGGAATAACAGTCCTTTAATGGGAATATTAAAAATATAAACATAGTAGTACAGAAAATAAAATAAACATGCAAATAAAAGAAACAAAAAAACCCAGAAAACCCTGACAGAGTCAGGGATGTGACCTGACACCCTGTTGGTCAGGGTGTTAGAAGCAGTCCAGATGAATCCTTCTGGAGTAACAGACGCAGTTCTGTGGAGTAGAGATGATCCTGTAGAAAGTCCAGGGATATTGAGATGGGTCCAGTCTTCCTCTGGGAATCCAGTGGAAAACAGGAAGGTCCTGCTGTTCTTATGTCTCCCCTTTTTATCTAGGTAGGAATGCTTGAGTCCTTCCCAGCTGGGCGGAGCATTTCCCAATGGGATGATGTAATGTCTCATGTAATTGGTGAGCATTCGTGGCCCATTATCAGAAAATATCAGCTCAAAAACTCGTGCTTGGCAATTCTATTTTTGGTTAAGTACCCAGCAATTAGTTACATAGCAACTTAATGGAAAAAATTCAACTAACACAAAGGAAACAATACCCAACCTCCAACACTGGCAGAAAGGTTCATGAGTGTATATTGGGAAGTGACATAGTGATGGACATAGGGTATCTGGTTCACTTTGACCCTACCTCATTAAGGGATCTAATTTCTCAATACAAAATCACCACATAGCATCTGGGGTTCCTGTGGGCCTGATTTTCTGAGATTGTAAAGGTTTCAGCCTGCCAGACTGCTGATTTCTCTGGCTTGAGAAAAATCTGTCTCCCAAGGACAGTTTCTGTAAATAGTAATATTATTTTCATAATATCTCGACTCTCTTGGTCACTGCTCTTCCAGGTGTTGTTTCTGTTATTTAGCCAATGAAGAGAAGTGTTGTTGTTACTAACCAACTACATGGTTCTTCAGCACAGCATGTTATAAAAGGGCTGCACAAAATGAGAAATAAAGCCTTCTGATGTTTGTACCTACTGGAGTCAGAGCTCGTCATTTTCGCGTCTTTCCGTGACAGGTTCCCAATGCACTTTTTTTATCATTTGGTATATACTGCATTTAGCTAACCTGTCAGTTAGAAATAGGATGATCTGGATTTATGGCTTGTGAAGTTTTAGTCATTTCATTGACAAAAGTGAATACTGACCTACCATCCACATAAAACTCTCTTTTTCTACCATCCACATAAAACTTTCCTAAGGAAATTAGTAAGATTTCATGATCAGGCCATGGTTGATGTTCCTCTTTCTTACAAATACAACATTGATACTCTATTTCTGATTAGTTTGCTGCTTTCTTCATAGGACCTTTTCCTTAAATATGTGGGAAAAACACATAAATTTTTCCTAGGCTGCGCTTCAGTCAATGAAGAGAAAAACCACGAAGCTCAAGCACTGAGAACAATGTGACTACATGGAAATATTATAAATACAGCACAAAGAATCATTTAGGTTGGAAAATACCTACATTATTATTGAGTCCAACCTTTGACTGACCACCACCATGCTCATCAAACATAGAACTAAGTGCCATCAATGCCTTAAGTCTTAGCTTTCATGTTTTTCAGATTCTGTGCTGCATGCCTTTCAATAAACATCTACTTTATTCTCTAGTTCTGTGCAGTGCCAGCCTTCCCAAGGCATCACCATGACCAGTCCTTTCTTGAATATCTCCAGTGATATTCACCTCCCTGGGCAGCCTGTTCCAATGCTTAACTACCCTTTCAGTAAAGAAATTCTTCCTGATATCCAACCTGAACCTTCCCTGGCTCAGCTTTAGGATACTTCCTTTAATCCTGTCACTGGTTGCCTGGGAGAAGAGACCAACCCCCACCTACTGGCTACAGCCTCCTTTGAGATAGGTGGGAGAGCATGATAGGGTGTCCCCTGAGCCTCCTTTTCTCCAGCCTAAACAACCCCAGCTCCCTCAGCTGCTCCTCACAGGACTTGTGCTCCAGTCCCTTCCCCAGCCTTGTTGCCCTTCTCTGGGGATTCTCCAGCACCTCAATGTCTTCCTTGCAGTCATGGGCCCAGAACCAGACACAGCACTCAAGGTGTGGCCTCACCAGTGCCCAGTACAAGGGGACAATCCCTGCCCTGCTCCTGCTGGCCACACTGTTGCTGATCCAGGCCAGGATCCATTGGCCTTCTTGGCCACCTGGGCACAGCTGGATCATGTTCAGCTGCTGACAGACAGCATCCCCAGCTACTTTTCCTCTGAGCAGCTTTTTAGCCACTCTGGTCCCAGCCTGCAGTGCTACATGGGATCATTATGAGTGAGGTCCAGGACCCAGCACATCACCTTATGGAACCCCAATCCAAGCAGAAACATCCAAGAAAAAAAAAATGAAGTCACACCTGTAAATCTATACAAATTCTCACATTCACTAATACATGTAAGCCTAAGACTTAAAGACTGAAAAAAATGGTGCTTGAAAACTCACTGCAATCATATTTCAATGTGAATCCTTAAACCATAGCAATTCCAACTCATTTTCAGGCTGTGACATAGGAGTGGTAAAGCACCCATCTTTGGAAGTAAGACAGATAAAAAGTGCTCATAAATTTAAGTGAAAACTTAGGCATCAAAAAGGGCTAAGAGCCCTTTGCAGAAAGTGATTAGAAAGTTTAGGACAATGAAAAACAATAAAAAGAGCAGTTAAGAAGTTAAACTTGCTTAAAAATAAACAGATAATCTATAAAAACTCCTGAATTATCACAAATTCAAAAGGGAAAGACAATGTAAAAACAAAAGTGTATTTGGGAATATGTTCATCTGTTCTTAGTTCAATGAGGATAAAGCTAATACACTTCAGTGTTATGTAATCTGAAAGTCTCAGTTTTACATCTCTAACTGGGAATGCACTTAAAAATGCAGATGATCAATGTGAACTGCCAAATTAAGTGAATGCATAATTAAAATAATGAGGATAATCCATTTTCATAATGAAAACGGAATCCTTAAACAATTTAGGGTTATTAGAAACAATGTATTATTCACAGAAAACTATTTTTAAAAGAGGTTTCAATAGCTATTAATAAAACAGAGTTAATTTAAACATCCTGTTGGGTTCTAGACTTTTCTATTCCAATTAAGCCACTACAAATATAAGGGAGAAGGGACCTCTACACACTTGAAATCTCACTCCTTTGTCTCTCTCTTTTATTCCCTACTCCATTTTCATCATTTTGGACAGAGGTCACTGTATGCACTTTAAGAGGCATAGTGGCAAAACCTGTTTTTAGCAGACAAGTGAAATGAACTCTGCTTTAGTGTTTTTTTGGGGCAGTTTGTTTGGTTTGGGTTTTTTTTTTTTTTTTTTTTTTTTTTTTTTTTTTTTTTTTTTGNNNNTTGTAGGGGTTTTTTTGTGTGTGTGTTTGGTTTTTGTTTGTATTATTGTTGTTTGCTAGGTGGGGTTTTTATGATTATTATTATTATTACTTTTGTTTTAAACCAGCAAATTATAAACAAAATAAGACACTTCTGGAGATAAACTCTATACACAACAAATATCACTGTAGATTTATGGTGTTTTTCTTTTAAGGGAAACCTAGTACAGAAAGCTTTCAACAGTTTCAAACTCCTCAATTACACTGCATCCTACTTGCTGAAAAAAAAAATAAAATTTTAAGGATGAGCATATAAGTATGTCACTGTCTGAAATGTACCTCATCTCTGCACTGACAAATTTTATACATCTCCTGAGATAGGATCAGTGCAGACAGAGACATTTACCTCCTTTGTCACCATATATCCAAATACAACATAGTCTCTGAGCCATAAGGTCACTTGTCTGACCTGACTGAACATCCCTATGTGGTGTACATTTGTTAACAAACTTGATATACTGACTCTTTAGATGCCATTATGTGCAGAAGTCAAGACAGACACTGCACTCAAAGTGCTTCATTAGAAATATCAGAAGGCTCCAAGAATCAGCACCTCGTTGTTCAAAAGTCTCCCATACCTTTTCTCTGTAGCCTCCCTAGGGCAGCTCCACACAGCTCTGGCTCTTTCCCTCTTCCTTCTCCAGTTCTGTCCAGCTCCTTCCTGTCCCTATCACGGCCACCTAACCCTGTCTGTCCAATGTAGGGCACCTTACCTTTCTGTCCCTTAGCACAACCTCCTGTCCTTCCTCCTCACAGCACAGCCAGCAAACTCCAACTGACTCCCTCCCAGCTAACTCACTCTTTATCACACCCAGAGCTGGGAGGGAAAGGCTGTTCCTACTCTTGGATAATTAACACAACTGCAATATGTTAAGGGCAAGATTGTCTTCAGCACCATCTCCGTCTCTCTCCCCACAATTATGTTCGTAAAATATTTAGAAGACAGTTTGTTTTAACTTGTTTAGTTCATAGCTACCTCTCTGTGATTTCTCAGGCTGACACTTAGATTCATCCCTTTCAATTCATTGAGGCAAGCACCTCAGAAAGAATCATTAGTCCACGGAGACTACTTCAAATATGTCAGCAATCTTTTGATGATTGACATTACCAAGATCTTGGCAGGATTCAAAATAGCCTTCTTGAGTTAAATATTCAAAGTACAGTGGGATATGACTGCCAATATCTTGAGTAGATGTGGGTATGAGTGTGAAGAAAACTTTGCCAGAGAAAAAACGTGGAAATTCAAAAATAAATGAATGTTAAGTTTTACCTCTTTTAGTCAAAAGTGTTAATTTTAGGCAGTCTTTACAAAATATGTATTAAAATTATCAAATTAAAAGCTGCAATCCTTACAGAAGCATTCAAACTCAGTATCCAAAAAAATCGTCCAGTGTTCTAGTTCAAAAACATGTATATTGTGGAAAAAAACCAACCAATGAAACAAAAAAAACCCAACAAGTATTGCTGCTGCTTCACTCTTTCCTCTCCTACTTTTTCTTCTTCCTGATTCATGACAATTTTCTCTCTTCCATCTGAGCTGTTTCTGTTAGCACACTGTGTACCTGAGCAGCTTAAACAAGATCACTCATCAACACTCATGTATTTGTAAGACAATGGTTTTGGATCAAGTTCAGATGTTCAGGTAAGTGGCATATGACAGTAAGAAAGGAAAGGGCAAAAGAAAGCTGGTCAATTGAACAGAAGCCTGCATTTACATCTGAGAGGGGATTGCCATCCTCTATGGTCACTAAAGTAAAAGCCACTTCCCCTTATGTCCAAAGAAGTGGCATCATGTCATCAGTCTACAGGGATTTTTATCTCTTCAGCTTTTCCACCATTTCTCCCTTCAGACATCTTCAAGCATAATGAGTCTGGGAAACACTGCTTAAAAATTAAACCCCCTTAAACCCAAAGTCAGCCAAGTACCTATAGAAAACTAATTATAATGCCAGCTTGAGCAGAGAAACATGCTGTGGTTGTATCTTTCAATGAGCAACCATGAAACTGTTCCACTCCCTCCAAATTTTCATGTGATTAAATAAGCTGCCTCCTGCACCAAGTCATGCCTAAAAATAGCTTTGGCTTATGGCTTGAATTAAAACACCTTATAATACAAAGGTAAGCCTCTTAAAAGGTAACAGCATATTGACAGTTTTTCTCATAGCTACAAGAAAGTCCAGAAGGTTAGAAGTTAAAAAGAACATCTGCACAACCTGGAAGCACAAATGTTAAGTCTATGCAATCCATGTGCACTTGGAAAAAAATCTTCAGTCCATTTATTCCTGCTACTCCATCAACACCCTGTCATGTCCCATGCTTTTCATTTGGCTGCTTTGTGAGGTATGTGTTTTTTTAGGACTGATGCCAACTACTTTATTCTCTCTTCCAACATCTTCATGATGAGAAAAAAAAGTAATCTCTAAGATTTACATGCAAAATATGGATGTATTTCTCTGTAATTAAACTTTTGGCATATAGGATGTAGAATGTACCTGTGACAAGGTGCTAAAGCAAATTAATGAGATGGAGAGGTAAAGCTTGAAGTGCTTACTAGAGATTCCTATGGATTATTTGGAACACCCCGGTAACACACAGTACACAGCCCTCATTAATTCAAGAAATAGGGGGAAAAGAGAAGAGAAATAAAGCTAGGGAAAAAAAAAAAAGAAAAAAAAAAAAAAAAAAAAAAAAAAAAAAAAAAAAAAAAGAAAGAAAGAAAAAGCAAGGATAATTTATTTCAAATTTTATAAAGTCCTGTGCCCAAAGCGATAAGGATTTGACATCAGCTGTACTACACAGACACAAGAGTCAAGCAGAAGTAGATCATACCTGCCTCATAGCTACTTTGATATAAATCACTGAACTGGTGGGGTGATTAGAAGTTATATTATGAAAAGATTTCACACACATTCAGAAGAGCCCTCTGGATATAATGCTCCAAGACTAGTGACTGTTAAAGAGAACCTTCTTTTGCCTATTGCCCTTCAGCATCCCATTTTACTATGCTGTTATTCCAAACACTGACTAAATTTCCCCCTTCTCTCCTAACCCGCTAAGTAGAACCTCACTTATGTTGCAATTATCATCTCTTCCCAATGACAGAACCCATTTTTTGAACCTGAGACACAAAGGAGACTTTTTCCAATGATTTTAGGGAATAATCTTAATTAGAAAATAACACGCCACGTTAATATTGTAATCTGGTAATGAAGAAGTCAATATATCAGACATGAATGATGATTTGAACAACCATGCTTTAGTTTATAGGGTACTTGAAAATGAGACAGAGGGAATATTGCAGGAAAGGACAAGCAAGTTAATGAGTAATGAGTGAAAAAGAAAAAAACTCGAAACCTGTAATAAAATACACTAAATCCTAACATCATTTGCTGAGACGGACTGTCGAGACCAACCACTGAATTTATATGCAAAGATTTCCTAATAACTAAAGACAGATTTCTTAGTAACAAAGGCTGGAAGGGGCTTGAGTAGGATTTAAAGAAATAATCAGCTGTAACTTTTCCTCATGGTCTTGAGATACACATGACACTTACATCCAATTGAAATAATGGGGTTTATATGCACAAATATCCCTATCATCTTTACTTGTACAGGCATAAATAGAAGACAAGGCTATGAAATGCAATATTTTGTAATACAAAATAATGCAACACTGGGCTACATTAATTTAAATACAATGACATGTTCTAAGCCCAAGGTTGATTCTGGGCATCTAACATACAGAATTTCATACTGCGTAGGACCAATTAAATACAACATGAGCAATTCAAAGATATCAGAGAGTAAAAACATGATTATTATATGAGATTGATTTTCCCTCTTGGTGACTCATTTTTATTTATTTTGCCAGTTAGAATCAGAAGAAGAAATTAAAATAATATACAAAGATATATATAGTGTGCTTTGTGGTTCCCTACCTTCTTCCTAAACTAAGATGAAACTTACTACTTTCTATGTTCCAATTGGCACAATGTAGCTTGCATTTTAAGATTTGTCCATTATCAGCTTTAAAATACAGTAAGAATTAGTCCATAAAGATAAATAATTTTGGTTCCCTCAGATTAAACACATCTGGAAATGTTTTTGGCACATCTAGCAGAAACAATCCAAACTTACAACGATACCTTCACATTAACTCTGTGCTTTATGCAACATGTATAGCTTAAAAGGAAAGATACAGCCAACTTGTCAAAACCTTTTGTAATACTTGGCCATTTTAAGCCAAGAAGGTGATGGGACAGAGGCAGATGTAAGGCCTGTAAGACACTTCAATATATGGAACTCACGCACACTAAAGTAAAACTTCTGGTTGCCTGCCCACCAACAACCAGTGAAGTCAGGCCAAAACTGTTAACAATAATATTCCAGGCCATGAAACTTTGACATATAGCAATAGACACCTTTGTTCTTTCCCACAGAGGCAGCAATACTGAAATTCTTCTCATAGGAGGAAAGCTATGCAAAATATGAAAATCTTCACATCTCCCTCTACAATGATTGAAAAATTGTAATGAAGTAATATACGGTAGATTAGTTTCTTTCCTTTTAAAGAAGATATTTTTCCAGTGGAACTTTTCAAACCTTTAATCACTTGGAGAGATTAACAGCAAGCCTGGAATACGTTTTGAAATCCTATCTATTTGAAACATACCATAATGCATGTAGCAGTTTCCTTTGGTAGGATCCAGCTGAATAGCCTTCATGAAGTACTTCTCTGCCTCACTCTTGCGCCCCTGAAAAAAAAAAAAAAAAGGGGGAGGGGGGGTGGTGAAATTATTTTAACAGTGTGTCACCCTGGAGTGGTCATATACAGTTAAAATTTCCAAATTCCAGGCGCTGCAGAAAAACAGCAACTATTATCACTAGACTTTAACCTAAATAAATATGAATGTCTCAGTGCTACAGTAAGTTTTGTGGTCAGCTACTTTATGGTGCAGATCTCCAGACTGAGGAAGAAATGTATCCAACATCATTAATGTCCAAGAAGTAAGGAAGTGGTAGAAACATATTGCAAAAAGTATTGTAAAGGGCTTTGGGGTGAACATCAGCTCCATGCTACTTTTCCGGACAAGCATTACACTTACCCAAGCTAAAATCAGAAGGGAAACTAGGACAGAGCTTTAGTCATGCTCTTAAAAAAAAAAAAG
>WEIU01010123.1:43585-64141 GCA_013389925.1 Aegithalos caudatus
CTTCTAGATCCTGACTAGATTTAACATAGAGCATTTCAATTGCTGTCTTAATGACAGTCACGATTCTTTTGACATCATGACTGTTCTCCTTCATTCCTGCTTTCTTCCCATTTGTGTAAATCTAGAAAGACAGAAGAAAAAGTAGCAGTGAACTACTGACATTAAATATGACAATATGACAGATTTTTCCAACAGAAATGCAAATTTCCTTTCTGAGGTGAAATACCAGCAGCAAGTAATTACAGAATAGTAAATGTTGAATTAGTCTATTCATTGTACACCATTCTTCTCTTCCCCTGCTGTCCCATTCTATTCTGTTCTTCCTATCTTCCATTTATTTCTATGTTGTCATTTGTTTATATTTATTTGGAGATGACAGTCAAGCACTATACCAATTACTGAATACAGTAGGGTATTTGACAGCAACACTCAGAGTAATTTCAGAACTAACCAAAAATGGCAGGATACCTCACTAGCATTCTGTTTGTCAGAAACATAAGCAACTACCAACTCTAGGCAAAAATATGGTCACATACTGAGGAGCAATTATCTCAAAACTTAAGTAGTAAACTTCAATGTTGATACTTGAATGTCACAATCCTATAACTTTTATATTAATCCAAAACACTACCGGTCTATCATGTCTATGACTGCCTTTTCCCATTCCCCTTTTGAAGAAAACATTTTAAAATAAAATGTTTTATATTATAGGGAATCTTCTAGGATTATTATTGCTGAATTTAATAGTTAGAGCTCCAGCACCGAAATTTTACAAGATAAAGCAAATTTTTCTTACAGCACTTTGGGTGATTTTACAAGCCAGTAAAAAATAGGAGATTAACAGCACTGTGTGGAGCCATGTAAAATGCAAGAAAACACTGTGCAATTTTTTCCAGAGAAATATAGCAAAGCCTGTAATTCCTAGATGCAACACACTAAATGTTACAATACGAGGCTGTCCCTAAGTACTTCAGCAATTACAGCCACTACTGCAAACTATGCAGGGTCGTTTGTGGCCTCAACCTCACTGAAAACAGATAAAACAAAACTTAAAAACATTTATTTGTAATTGAAACAATGCTTCTCAGACTAGCATGCTACTGTAGCAACCAACCACTGACTGATAGCAGAGAGGCCAGACATTAGGAGGGAGGTCCTCTTTAGGACTATTAAAGTGAGAGGAAGAAAAAAAAATTAAAAGCCTTACTTGCAAATGATTTTTTTTTAGCATGACAGCCAGTGGCTTCCCTTCTAGAAGGTCTGCTCATATAAGGAAAAATGAATTATAGTACATGCTCAAGGCATCACCTGGCACTGTCATTTTTGACAGACTCATTTTCATCCTGAAGCTGGGAGCCTTTCAATTTTAAAGCCTTTTAAAAAATTATGCTTTTCTTTGTAATGTAGAAATAAATTACCTAAGCAAGGGATGAGGCTCAGATGCTGTGGTATGAAGCTACCAGAAGATTGGCTATGACAACTAACATGTCACACTGGAAAATAAATTCCTCAAGTAATTTAACAAGTTAACGGTATGAAAAGCACATAATGCTAAAGCACTACAGTTCTAAATAGCTACATGTTGTTTCAAAAATATCACAAAAGGACAAACCTAAGCCCCAGACAACTGGCTATTTTCCAATTATTTTAGTAACTGAGCTACTAATCATGATTTTCAACCACTACATTATGCTGTCCTGACATATTTTCAAGAAAATTGTAGCTTAGTGAGCTGTAATTCTTAGAAATAAACATGTAACAAGAACTAATATATGAGCTAAGAAATTCTTGTGACTTATGATATTAGGTAACAAGACTGTAAATTCATTATCTATTTCTCTGGAGTTCTTAAGCAGGTCTGCTTTTTCCTGCATATATAGCAGCATGCCCAAGTCCATTAGGGAATGACTTGTATCTTTTCCACCCTAAATGATTCTCTGATTCTATGTGATACTGCTTTCAGTATGCATTAATATTGGCAATGGACTTGAGAAGGCAGAAAAGCTGAGGTTAAAATTAAGCCACGTCACTGGAATTAAAGTAAGGAAGTTAAACATAACTTAAATTGTGAACTTTACAGGCCTGATTTTACTGCAAGGGGGTTTTATATTAGAATCACCTTTGGCTGGAATTTAGGAACTTGTCTGGAAATTACGTCTTCTCCCTTATACCTACAATTTCAGTGATGGAAAAAAATTCTATCTATATTAGCACCTACATCCACCCCTCACTTCATCAGCAATCTCACATTTCTCTCCTAGAAAAGAGACATAGAGAAGTGTTATTAACAGTTTTGTCTCAGTACCTACATTCAGAAACAGGTCTGTAAAAAGTTCAAAGGTTTGATTCCAACAGAAGATGGCAAAGAAGCCTCTAACACATCTCTTCTCTAACATCCAAAAACTAACTGAAGTAGTCTTTTCCCTTTCCTAAGTTTTACAGACTGTGAGAAAATTATCATTAATTCAGGTAGCAAAGTGTAACAGGAGGATAAATCACAGTGGTAGATCAAGTTGGGATTGGGCTGAAATAACTATACCAAAGGGAGCTGCTCAAATCCAAATCCCAAGGAACTTTATGAAGGCTTCCAGGAAGCATGTCAATCACAGCAATCACATATTTGTGATAGGAACTAATACTAGGACAGCTCAGTATGCCAGAAACTAGACAAAATTCATTTGGTGAATCACTGAGCAGACAGTAACCTGCAATACTGATTAAGTGACCAAAATGGAGACCAACCCCAAATATTTTACTGCCATATCTCTTCATCCATTTTTTTTTAAATATTTTTTTCATACCTGTAGCTCAAAGAACTAACTGGAATTAATGCAAATTTTCAATGAATCGAAGATAAAGGAACTTTATTTTTTATTAATGAAGTAACATCAGAAAAATATTGTGCCATCTGTAAATACTTTGGAATCATAATGTTCCTTGCTATACGTTTATGAAATCCTGAAAGTCAACAGGACATCAGCACCATCTTTTCAGCTTATACTGCTGTCAATAGAATGGACATCGACTCTACCTGTACATATTCCCATGAATATGAGAAGCAACAGGAATTAAGAAAAATGTGTCAAGAGATAATAACAAATGTGAGGAGAATAGACTACAATTATGGCACAGAGCAAGTATAGGAAAGTAAGTGTGTGTTGAGAAAGGAAAGGTATTGTATTGCCTATCATAGTGCAGTATTCAGTGTTCAAAGGGGTAGGGGGGTGTGTGTAACAACAAACAAACAAACAAAAGTTTGGATTTTATTAAGAAAACTCTTTACTTCCTGTCCTGGTTCTAGGACAGGGTTATTTTTTGCAGTAGCCAAGAAGGAGCATGGCCAGAACCCAGAGGTTATTCTATATCACCTCCCCATCCAGGAAAGGGGGAAAGGGGTCACTTCTGGCTTGAGGAGCGTGGTGGCACAGTCAGGTATTGCCAGGGTTTCTGTGTTGTGAGCGCTCCCATGTGAATAGTTTGCCTTTCTTGTACGCTTTGTTACTAATATTGTTGCTCTTACTATTTGTTTTCTTATTTCATTACTGCTTGCAGTAAATTGTTCTTTTTTCAGGTCATGATCTTTACATTTTGTGCCTCCAATTCTCTTCTCCAGCCTGCTGCAGTGGGAGGGAGAGGGAGTAGTGAGAGAGCAGTGTGTGGCTTGGAGTGTTACAGTGGGAACACTAAATTGGGAGATACTATTCCTAACCACAACACTTCCCCACAGCAATTCCAATGAATTAGCACTTTTGTGTCCAAGATCTGCTAAGAAGAAACCAATAAACAGACTTTCTGCTATTATTCTTACAAGCACGATACAAGGATATCTGCTAGGAAGACAAGGTAAATAAGGAAATTTTCCTGTACAACCTATTTGTAGTTCTATTCTAGAAGAAGGTAAACAGTGGGTGCATATATTTGTCAGTATCCCAGCAATTTTAACAGTAACTGGAAATTGTTAAAAAAAAAACCAAAAAACTTTCCAGGATGTGGAACTGACAGGCAGTGGGGATATAACACTACCACCTTGACTTCTACTACAACTTAAAACCTTCCCTTCCAGGCAGCTTTTGATAAAACTCTGCATTTAACATATCACCTGTTACTCATCCAGAAAACTTTTCCTTCCCCTTTTCCAAATTCAGATACTTTTAATGTAATGGATCCCCTGAAATTAATCATGAACTGTTGTTTTCCACTGGATAAAAGACATTTTTTGCTTGAAGACGGGACTGCATAACCAAGACCATAGAAAAAACTTATAACAAGGTGAAAAGTTGAGGAACATTCAGACTGAGGCAACAAGGACTAAAGAATCATACAGAGGTGTATCAGTAGAGCACAGAAAGCAAGTAAGAACCCACTAAGTTAAACAACGAAAGCAAATGTAGAATTCTAGATAACAATGAAAGAAAAATGAGAATGAGAAATGAAAGAAAAATGAAAGGCATTTTTTAAAAAGAATTATTTGAATTAATAAAATAGAAATCTATTTTCACTTTCTAATGTATGAACATGAAAGAGGGACTAGCACTTTGCTGTAACTATCACATGGCGTTAGTTTAGCTGCAGCTACAAGCACACCTTCAGTCAAATTTAAGTAAATTTTAGAGAAATAAAGTAGTCCAACTCTTCTGATTTTTTTAGAACTAGCTCTAAATAGTTGAGTAGTTCCTTTCACATGTTCAAAGAGATACTCCTAAAGTACAAATTCAAAGCACAAGATGTTACTCACAAGTACAGGTGACGCCCAGCCATAGGCTGCTCCAACAGCCCTGAGTCAAACACTGAATATCTTACAGAACAAATTCCATTACTTGTCATGCAAAGAACTTAGAATAAAGGCTTTGTCAAAAAAATCCTTACTGTGCATTACGAAGTTCCTGTGCCATTAAAGCTGGTGGGTTTTTTCCAGCACAGAGTTGTTACTACCTCAAAAACAGACGTAATGTCTCACAAAAAAAAAAATAAACAAAAAACACCTCCCAATGCTGTCGAAGTCCTTAATTAAAAGGAATAACTGAAACAATGTGACAAATAAGGCAATACACAATTTTCAGGCCAAAGCCTTCCCCATCCCTTCACCTAATCTACTCAAAGGACCTGAGATGACTTCCCAGGTGGTGCTGATAAACTCACCGTCAGAGCCAGCAGTTTTCCATAGGTGAGATGGGCTGGGATGTGGTCGCTCTTGGATCGCAGTGACTCCACATACCAGTGCTCTGCTTCAGGCAGCCGGCTCATTCTCATATAGGCTTCTCCTGCAGGGTCAAACAAATGCTAGTGAGAATGCACAAATTTCTCAAGGCGTCCATAATTCGTTTATCTCATCATTTTCTATGTTTTAAATGAGCAGAGATCTAGAAAAAGGTGAAGTGATTTGAACACTTGCAACCACACCCACACATCAAAAGCTTTGGAGACACTTGAGTGAGGAGATTAAGTTAAGGCTTTATTAGGGCTGAAATAGCATAGCTGAGATGAAAAGTGGTGCTGGAATAGAACTGCCAGAGAGAGCACCACATGCTAAGCTTTAGTCAAAAGTCTCAAAGTAACAGAAATTTTACCTCATCTACTTTAGAAAAGCTACTTCTTTTCCATCACTCTACATTGCAATGCATGGAACAGCAGGGAGAACATGGAAAATGTTTGCATTTAATCATAATAACTCAAGAACGTACTTTTTTTTTTTTTTTGTTTTTTTTCAAAAACTAGGCAAGTTTAAGAAAACAGTCCTGAAAATATATTGAAGACATCAAAAAACAGTAATCTCTGAATGTTAGGTCATCTGCCACAAGTTGTTTAAATTAAAACATAGCATCCATGATTTTAAAATTGCTAATCTTAAGAAGTCACATACAAAACAACTGAAATTGAACATTTTTGAAAGTTAAATCCTTCACAATGAGAGACTGAGGCAGGCAATGTTGAACAATATATATGAATGGGATGTCAGAAAGCCTGTTATACGTTTTCATATATATTATATATTAGTGTTAAGACAGATAATTGTAGTCTTGAAGTTTCTGAGAGTTTAGCCTACACAGAAAAAAAAGTCTCTTTTTTCAAGAAGCAAACAAATTCCTCAAAGGTTGGAAGCAATCAAGATGAAACAAGTTTGTAATGGTAAAGAATAACAGCTTTCAGATTTACACTTTGCACTTCACAGCTCTTTAACAAGGACTCTGGATATAAACGTGCCCTTGCCTAGGTCAGTGACAGTCTGAAAGTGCCAATTGAAAATTCAGAATTTCATCATCCCAGCAGCTGATCCATTTTGAATAAATGACTAAGTATCTTCCAAAAATTATGAAGTCACAGGTTATCATATGCTACTACTGGAGGATCAAGAGACTACAGCTGACCCAAGTAAGCTAAGGCTGTCTCCAGTGAGTCACAGCCTCTGATTCTGCATTATATGGAAATTAATAATTGTGAAGGTACCAGGGAGACAGAGGGACCAAAGTTCTTTAATAGAGATTGAAACCAACTACCACAACCCCAAAACTTCGAGAAAAAGATTCACAGAGAGGAAAAATAAGTAACTCTTAGCATGGGAGCTACTTTGTCTCTTTATCTTGAATATTTACAGAGACTATGGAAGATTTTCTTCATAAGAAAACTGAACAAGGCCAAGTTAGATTTATTTTTTTCTGTCTTTGTCACCAGAGGAGAAGGATCCCAGGCAAAATACGGTACATAAGTTTTGAGTTTCAGGACTTAGGGTGTGGTATATACAAAACGACCAAACTTCAGACCACAGATAAAATGAGCATGATGTAGAGACAGAAGTCATGCTGAGCCAAGGCTGAGGGAAACCACCAACATGATTGCTAAGAATAGACTTTTTTCAAACAAGCCTGCTGTACTTACAGGCTTGCATCCCTGTTTGGAAAAATGGTCTACTTGTTCTAAATCAAAGATCTACTTAGCACTTCATACTCATGCGCTAATCTGCACAGAAGCACTCAAGTAATTCTGCTGCTGTTTAGGTCCAAAAAGACGGAACAGTTCCCTCCAAAAATGCCCAGGCTAATTTTAAGAAAATGCAAAACTCCAAACAGATAAGAAACCCCAAAAGAATATGAACATCAAATTCAGTGATAGTAACTTCACATGTGATTTTTCCACTATGTCAGCACTCACAAGTAAGTTATGTAACACTATACTTCATCTGCACTAAACAAAGTGATTAGGTGTTGAAAGGATGGAAGAAGCCAGAAGTCATGCTATATGCTCCCCTCAACTCCTCTCCCTAGCTGCATGCTTTAATGGAGAATGTTTAATTTGATTGCATCCTATTCTCCCACAGGACCCTGCTTCATTAGCATACAGGAAATGAGGAATCCATGTTGTCCTTTTCTTCAAGTGAAAAATTCCAACCCAACCTGTTACAGCTTGGCAGAGTTTCAAGCAATTAACAACAAGATGCTTTAAGAGTAATGTAAGCAGCCATAAGTGATGGAGCTATTATCTATGGGTAGTAAAGCCTGAACATACTGCCAAATAGCAAATAGATCCAAGGTTCTCATCTATTTTTCATTATGGATTCTGATATAAGAAGAGATTAAAAACTTTGGAGTACCTGCAAATTCAACTTTTAATAGGTTTTAAGAGCTCAACTACTTCACAAACTAAACTAGAATGTTGAAGAATTTCTGACTGAGGCACCTAGAAACAAAGCTACAATATGTCAATCTAAATATCAAACAGTAGAGAAAGAAACTATTCCCCTGAACTTCACAGATGAAAACTGGGAGGAGCTGTTGACTCCAATGAAGGCAGGGAGGCCCTGCAGAGAGACCTCAACAAACCAGAGAGATGGGCAATGACCAACCATGTAACATTCAACAAGGGTAAGTGCCAGATTCTGCACCTGGGATATAACCCTGGATGTATGGACAGACTGGGGATGAGATGCTGGGAAGCAGTGCCACATTAAGGGGCCTTGTTGACAGAAAGCTGAACGTGAGTCAGCAGTGCCCTGGCAGCCAGGAGGGCCAACCCTGTCCTGGGGGACATCAGGGACAGCATCACCAGCTGGGCAAGGGAGGGGATTGTTCTTGTCCCCTCTGCTCAGCACTGGGGCAGCCTCACCTTGGGTGCTGAGGGCAATTTTGAGTGCTGTGATATAAGAAAGATCTTAAACTATTAGAGAGTGCCCAACAGAGGACAATAAGGATGATGAAGGGCCTTCAGGGGAAGCTGTATGATGAGCAGCTGAGGTCACCTGGACTGTTCAGCCTGACGGAGACTGAAGGGAGACCTCTTGGCAGGTATGACTTCATTTGGAGGGGAAAAGGATGGGCAGGCACTGATGTCTTTTCTGTGGTAATCAGTGACAGGACCTGAGGGAATGGCCTGAAGTTATGTCAGGGTAGTTTAGATTGGTTCTTAGGAAAAGGTTCTTCACCCAGAGGGTAGCTGGGCACTGGAACAGCCTCCCTGGGGAAGTGGTCTCAGCACCAAGCCTGACAGAGTTCAAGGAGAGTCTGAACAATACTCTCAGTCATATGGTGTGATTTTTGGGAATAGAGCTGTGCAGGGCCAGGAGTCAAACTCAGTGATCCTCGTGGGTGTTTTCCAACTCAGCTGACTTGTGATTCTGTGACTCTTAGAAGGTAATTTCTGATAGCTGAACATTTTTTTTTTCTGAGGAACCTGTATCAAGAATTCCTATATTATAAGCAATTAGAACACAGATTATTACAGAGGGGTCAGTTATTAATTCCATCTTCTTAACGAAGAAAAAAAAAGTTGAAAATTGACAACAGCTCCCACTGCCATACTCAAAACCCAGAATAGAATCAAGCAACAGGTAACTGAACCATTAATTCATTCAAGTGAATTCATGTAATTAGGCTGATGCAATTTATCTTGAGATAGATTTCCAACAAAATGTCAGAGAAAACATGTATGGATTGATTTCTGTAACTCAGGATGCATTTGTGTGTCTGAGATTAAAATAAAAATAATATTTGCCATTTACAATCATGCTTTCTTATAAACTTGCAACACAAATGATTTAGGTATTAGAAAGGTAATAAGAGTGTCCATTGGCAGAAAATATGCAAACCAACATGTAAGCAGATTTCTATGTTTACTTTAACAATTACTTTTTTTGCAAAATCTCTCAAATCTCATGCTAAAAATCTCAAAAACACATATGGCCACTTTATTAATAAAACTTGTCAGATCTGTAAAGTTCAACAGAGGTAACAACAGAGAAAGAAATTCACGGGAGTGAAAACCTTAAGCTATAAATGGTCAGTTATTTCCAGTCCCTAATCTGTATCAACATAGACATGTGCAGCATTGCCTGCACAGTGAGTGGTGGTAATAAATTCAACAGATGACTGGAGTAAAATGAGACCAATCAGTATTTCAAAACTGTTTTCAGCTTCACAGGGGTTAGTTCAGTTAACATTTTCTGAGTTTTATGAACCCATTTCTTGTCTCATTCTACTAGAAAAATCATATATTATTAACCTGTAATTCTCATTTACTAATGTGCAAGAAAAACATTAATATGCAATTGAAACACTATTTAAAGCACTGCATAAAAATTTTATTAACATTATTATTAATACTTTCAAAGAAATCAGAAACAGGATCCCTTTTAGCTAGGTTTACACCACCAAAATTAAAATCCCTATACTCAAGTGGATTTTATTTAACACAAAGATAGACTACTTGAAAAACTACCATTCACCAACAGTATTTTCCCCTATTTGGTCAAAACCCTTGGAACTTAAAAATAATCCTTCAAAATAAAATTAAACAAAATCCCCAAAAAATAATAAACTAGCCAAAAAATCCCCACTAAAATCATGCCAGGATATTAATCATAATTAAAAATATTTGATTAACATAGCATTAACATGTAATTAATAACTAAAACCCCATAAAATTGTAAATAAAACATTAAATATTTATATTAAATGATGATGATAATAAAAGATTAGCTTGCTAGCAGCCATTTTCCCCTAAAGGCTAATATTTTGCTTGATAATTGAGTGGAATATGAAGAAAAATAAATTTTAAGAAAAATAAATTTTAGAAAAGGACACAATATTTTCCAATATACTACATATAGTTAAAAAGCAAAATTAGGTAGCATTTACATGAATGTATATTACATGGTTCTAGCTTAATCTCTCATGTGTTGATTTCATGCTTTTTTCTGTTTCAGAGGCATGCAGTCATACCAAGCAAAGACCATATCCTGACAAGGAAGCATGCCAGACTTTGTAACCAGAAAGTAGAACTGTGGAGCACTGTACCTCCACAGGTGTAAGGTACTCATACTTTCAGATGAAGAAGGTATGTCCCTCCAGGGGTCCTCCTTTCAGGAAGGAAAAGACAACTTACAAATTATCTCCATAAAGGAGATAATGTAGGGTAAATATGCCTTGCATAATCCTTATATATGCTAATTATCGCCCTCAAATTTTAGGGTGGTAAAACTGTAATATAGAAAACATAAAATTTGACATGGACGAAACACAGATGTCAAAACACAAAGAAAGATGGAGATGCCCCTTGGAAATAAAAATCTCTAATATATACATTCCATCAGGATTTAATTTTTCCATCATTTCTTTTAATTGGGAGTATAAACAATATTGCCTTAGAAAACAATGGAGGGTCCCTGTGTATTGCAATACCACAAGGAGTTTGTGACTTTGATAATGCAAATGTGCAGCTTCCTTGTACAAATCAATGCTACAGATGTGCTTACCATAAATGTATCTCTCTAGATATATGACTTCCCTCTTTTTTCCCTTTGGTACCAGTGCATAAAATAACATAATAAATCTGGAAGCACAGTTTGATGTTATACTATACTGATGTATAAGATATACTGCAACAGATTAACAGTTTTGGTTATGCATGCACATCTTCCCTGAAACAGCTGAAGCTGAACATAGTGAGCATCAAGTTGTGCACAGACCAAGAATATTGTGAGTTGATTTTTTTCCTTTTACAGAAAAATCTCCTTGAAGATTTCAAGGAATGTATTGTATTTTATCAGGGTTTTCGATGAATGGGAGTCAATTCACATTTACTTAGGCTGAACAAATTCTTATAGGCCTCAATTAGCTGAAGTAAAGCCTTATCTGATTTAATTAGACCACTAAGCTACTTTTGAAGGAAAATCCCTAAAGTAGAAAACAGATATAAATGAAGGGCAAAATAACATCAGTTGCAGCATGGAACAGCATGGACATTGCACAGCTGTTTCCTGCTGTACAAAGGTTTCCAGTGAAAGAAGTATACTGGCAAAAATAGAGGCACTGAGTTCACACAAGATAGGTAATTTCATTTCCATGCCAGTATAGGTTTATTTAAAACTCTATTAATAGAAGCACTCTCCAGCAGAATCATGCCTAACTGGGATCCCTGTAGTCCATTTTCAGTATTGGATGCAAATGTTACGATTACACTTATTTTCATATAAAACCCTGCAGGTTTAAATTAAAATGCTTATAACCAGCTTTTTCAGACTATTACCTAGGAAAACTCAAGCATTTCACATTAAAATATAGATCAATAGTCCAAAGACAAAAAACTAAGAAATTCTGCTAACCTGGGGGGAAAAAATACCCAAACATGCTCTCAAACACTGAATCAATTACCATCTCCAGCAATCCACTGCTGTTACCTTCATACCCAGCTTGATTCCCTCAAAGCGAAGTCAAAAAACAGGAGACACTGCAATCAGATTGAAGATTCAGACTTGCTATCTTGGAATCACAGAATCATTTAGGTTGAGAAAGACATCAGTCATCAAAGTCCAACCTTTGAACATCACCTCAGCCTTGGATCATTGCACCAAGTGTCATATCCAGTCACTTCTTGAACATCCTTGAACACTTCCTAGGATGGTGACTCTACCACTTCCCTGGGCAGCCCATTCCAACTCTTGACAAAATTTTCAGTGAATAAATTCTTCCTGATGTTTAGCCTCCCCTGGCACAGCTTGTTCTTGTTTCCTCTTGTATTGCTGATTGCCTGGCAGAAGAGACCAACTCCCCAGCTGGCTACTTTCAGGTAGTTGAAGAGAGTGATAAAGTCTCTTCTGGCTCTTCTCCGAGCTAAACATGCTCAGCTCCCTAAGCCATTTCTTGTAGGACTTGTGCTCCAGACCCTTCATCAGCTCACTGCCCTTCTATGGGCATTCTCCATCACCTTAATGTTTTCCTTGTAGTGATGAGCCCAGAACTGGACAGAGGATTCATGGTGTGTCCTCACCAGTGCAGAGAACAGAGAGTCAATAACTTCCCTGGTCTGGCTGGCCACACGATTGCTGAGATAAGCCACTATGCCTGGGCACACACACTGGCTCATGTTCAACTGTTGGTGACCAACACCCCCAAGTCCTTTCTCTCTGGGCTGCTTTCCAGCCACTCTACTCCCCTGCCTGTGATTGTTGTGACCCAAGTACACGGCCCAGCAATTCACCTTCTGAATCTCATACAATTGGCCTTGAACCATCATTAATCCAACCTGTTCAGGTCCCTCTGCAGAGCTTTACTGCTCTGCAAGCAGAACAGTACTCCCAACCCAACTTAGTATCATCTGTGAACTTACTGAGGGTGCATTCAATCCCCTCATCCAGCTCATCAGTAAAGATATTAAAACAGGACTAGCCCTAATACTGAGCCCTGTGGAACATCACCAGGGACTGGCTGCCAGCCGGATGCAATACTTAGCTACTTAGCTTTGGACACCAGATATAAACTACCACAGTCTGCAAAGCCTCAGAGGGGGAAGGGTTAAAGCATTCAGGATGAGGGTGGGGAAGGGGGAGAGAAGGAAGCCCAATATTTTATTCCAATCACCACTGGAGACAACACCATTCTTATTTCCATGGAACATGTAATAAAATGTAGATATGGAAGAAAAAAATCCCTTTTACCATCAAGCTAGTTTAAAAGAAAAAAAAAAAAAAAAAGACTTGTACTGTAGACTTAGTAAGAAATTACCAGTAAAATTTCATGAGATGCATAGGAAGCACACTGATGACTAAAGCTTAGATAAGTGCAGGTATCATACTCTGCATAAATTATGATGTGGATAGGGTATGTATTTCACAGCTTAATCAACTTTGGATCTTATAAATTAAGTGTTGCCCAGCACACACAGTAAAACTATACCACAGGGTTTCCTGGAATTCTAAACACTATTTCAAAATAATTCAATAAGAAAGCATCTAAGGGGAGCAAGGGGTAAATGGGATAGGAGCCTTAACAATATTAACAGGTTTGTAGAAACAGCCACATCCACCCAAAAGCATAATCAAGTAAAGTGATAGCTATGTTATAATCATCAACACACAAAGTCTCTCTGCATGCTGAGCCTTTGTACTTACAATACAAACCTTTGCACCAGATGTAAAATCTGGCTCCCCTTTTCTGGACTGTGCACTTATGTATGATTTGTTTTCTGTCCATGTGCAATCCAGCATTCGCAAGGAGAAATTTAAACTTTGTGCATCATGAACTGTACTCAATCCTGCAATGTTAGCTTTCTTGTGACTTGCATTTCTCACAAAAAAATGTCTGTAAGGTTTTGCCTGAAGTGCATTTGAAAATAGACATTCAGATGTTAGTTAGCAAGGGCAGATGAAGTGCAAGCAAGACATTTGTCTTTATGACAGTATCTTGCCAATCTAAACCTGAACAATGCCACCCCACCATCTTTATTGTTACTGTTTGGTATTAAAAATAAAGTCCACATGGTCCACTTCACACCACCTAACTGTCAGGAGAATGAATTACTGTAGCAGGTGGGCTAGTGTGGTTTTAAAAGCAATATAATACAATCAACTGTACAATATCAGATTTCAAGGAATGCAAAAAACATCTAGAGCAGAGGCTGATCCTTCAGCAATCCTAATATTGGCATTAAAGTGTTCAAGATCCCATAGGGACCATTCTATCTTTTGACCTCAGGCTTTAATTGAAACTTTAAACAAAATATATTACCTATTTAATACAGCTAAGCTGGACTCTCTCCTTTGTAATGCAAGTTACCATGCCAAGCAAATTAATCTGTGTAACCTTAGCATGTACTTTTTAATTTACATCAAAGTAATATGGTATACAGAAAAATACCAAGTCAACCTTATACAGCTTGTTGAATAATTATTTTGATTCTAGTTTTCAAGTTTCAATTTTTAGCTGTTTTGGGTTCTCCTAAGAAAAAAAAAAATGAAAAGGTCTTATTTCTTGATACAATGCCAGAGAAACATATGGTTTCCTTAGCTGGGTTGTTGCACACCTGGCAAAATAAATCACAGCAACAGGAGACCAAAATCTTCCCTGCAACTTTTTCACATGCACAAACTTAGAACATCTGATGCTGGTATTACAGCCCTGTATTCTGTACCACAAAAAAATGCAAAGTCAAATGGATGCCTGCTTCTTAAGCTCCAATTCTTCTTTTTCCCATTAAGATACAAGTTGTAGAGTGTTTTAAAGGATGAGAGTCTGTCAGGCAGCCTGACACATCAGAGGAATGAGTCACTGGGCCTGTCAGAGCAAAAGGCCAATAGAAGCAAGCACAGGAAAAGAAGTGTAACACAAACAGGGAAAGCAGGTGGTTGTAAAGGCTTAGCACTGCTGGAGTGTTAATGCTACTGCAGTCAGAGTGCTGGAGTTCAAACCTGATTCAGTTTAAACAGTTCATCTCCTGTTTATTCTCTTTCAAGTAGGTAATTTACATCATACAGGAGAAAAAACTTTATGAAAAATCTTCAATTACATGAATGGTTATTAAAAACTAGAGGAAGCACTATTTCCTTACATGACATGCCAGTACGTACCAGTATGTGTGCCACTCAACCAAGCAAAGAGATTGCCAAAGACTGGGAATACAGACATTCACAATAACAACCATAGCAGATAATCCTCAAACTATTCTTGGATTTCATGAAAAGCTGTGAAGACTTTTTCCACATTTAAGGAGATGGGGAAGACTGCTTCCTTCTGCTACTTCCCAAGCAGATGGGGAGCACGCCCCAGTTTGTCCCCCTTTCTCCGCAGCAATGAGCATACAAAGGGTGGGTTTATGCAGTTACAAGCACATGAGACAGGACTGGCTTATTTCAGTTCCTCTGGTCTCCCTTTTAAAGGCAAGAAGTAGGCAGACAAGTTTATGTAATGCTGTTTATCAAAGAAAGTGCTATAGCGAATGTGTTTATAATTTTGTCTTGAACATCAAAACAGAAATAAACACTCCAGGCGGCCCTCTGATACTCAGTGACAGTGTGCGAGCTGCAAAGCGGATGCACTCCTGATAATGGATGTGGTTGCCTTGTTCTCCTGTCATGCACAAAGCAAAGAGAAGACTGAAAAAGTATTAGGATTTATCTCACCCAACTCGAGCTACTAAGTCTAAGTTAATCATCTCAGCTCGTTTTAGAGGAGAAGTATGCTTTCAGGGATTATATGTATAATCATAAATAGATGTCTAAATCAGAAGGGCTTCATGACTCCTCAGAGGTACCGTTTTCTTTCCACACTATAAAAAAGCATAGCTCCGTAGCTTGCTCTCTCTTATCACCTCAGGTAAGAGAGACTAAATGCAGCCATGTAGGCTTATGTAGACACATCCAGGACAGCTTTGAACAAATCAGTCTGACTCCTGTTAATACAGCTACATTGCATTCTATTCAAGTCACTATCCAACTTGAGATAGCCTCTTAGATTGCCTTTGTGGCATAACCTACAAGCAATACTTCAGCAACCAGTGTGAAGGAGGCTCTGTCTTTCCTGCAAAAGCTGCCATCACAACAGCAACCAAAATACAAATATAAGCAATGTTAATGGTAAATTGAAATTCTCAGAGCTCCACAAGGAGCTAAGGTACACTCAGTTGACCACGTCTTGTTATGCCACCAGGACATCCATGAAGTGCTGGCAGCAGCTTAAAGGAAGCAGAAGTGAGAGTATGGGCTAAGGAGAGAAGGGAGGAAGTACAGCAGGAGCCAAGCCTGGCCAAAAGACTAAACTAGTCTTTGTGTTTTTGTGAGTTAAAAAATGCAAACCCCAGGAAGAGAGTGAACTTGGACATCACAGACTGTGCTTACAAAGGAAATTGAGAAAGGCCTCCTGAACCTAAAAAAAGCAACCAAAGAAAGGGAAAAATCTGAAAAAACTCATAGGTCATAGTGGTTTTAAAGGTAGCATCTATTCATTGGAAAAGAAAGAGTAGCGCAAGCCTGCTTTTCAATGGGATAAGCATTACATGCTAGAAACAGCACTGGCTTATATTTTCCAATTTTGTATTCTGAGGAACACTTTCATCAGAATTATGAAAAATATATCTACACTAAAGAGGGCAGTCAAACTTCAGAGAATTTCCTGAAGCACTGCAGAATTTCAGCAGTCACTATAGGATACCGATAGTAAGCAGAGGTTTAATTCACACAGTGGTGACTGTTGATACCATCACCAAATTGATCAGCAAATGCTGACAAATAAAGCTGATAAAACAATAATTTCACTAAGACTGACAAGGAACAAAAGTTTGTGTAATAATCAATTTGTGCAATTTATGGATTTTAGCCATTGGCATCAATCTGGTAAAGCTTAATGTTCAGAGAGAAGCAACATTCCATTGAACTGTATGAACTAAGACAGTGCTTAGACTGAATTAGATACTTTGTCACTGTGGCAAGAGAACTACTTAATCTAGTATATACATTTACGTTTTTCAAACAAACAGCACCATTTACAACCACAATTTTACTTTTTCCTGAGCCCTAGTGCTTGTAAGGTACTAATAAAAGATGCCTTTCCTATGGCATGAATAAGTAGCCAATAACTGTGTAAAATAAATTAATATCAACCAATACATGCCCTTGTATAAGAGGCATTGGCGGGGGAATCCACACAAGTAAAGGTTCTTACATCCTTTCTATCCCAAAGAGACTAGTGGGCCAAACACTGAGGTTGCTTAGCAGAAACACATGAGCTTTGAGAGAGAATTCCACTTAACCAGCCCTCTTGTTTTCAGATCTGAGTACTATGTTATAATACATATTATCTTCCTTCTTTTATCTGTTTAATGTATTCCATATAAAAATACAATAAAGAATATGAGGAACTGAATTAAATAAATAACACCTCACATATAAATTGATGTTTTTTTGCAGTAATCAAAGAACTCCTAAAATTGTGAAGGACAGATAGCTGGTCCTGGAAGAAAAATAAGAAGAATTGTCTCATTGTAGACATCTAAACTAAAGTACATCAGCTAGAAATAAGTTTTTGGCACAACATAAAGAAAAAAAAAAAAAGAGTATAACTACCTCTGTGGGTCTGTTTGAACACCTTGTTAGTTTACAAGGCATTTCAACATCTAACACCCACACACGTGTGGGCACATGGGGCCTCCAAAATAGTGGATGAGAGATTCTGAAGACAAAGAAAAACACTAATCCATGCATTCTAAATGTTAAACTGCTACACTGACACTCTTAAAGGCATTCAGTGTCTAATAGTCTCATCATTTATTGTACCAGCATTGCAGTTGCCAGCATTTAAGCTCTGAACCTAGTTTGGCTTGTACTGAAGGTGATTATTTTTGGGTTTTATTAGTCAATTAATTTGAGCACCAGTTGCCTGGATAAGGTCTTTTGTTTCACCCTGACTCGTCAAATACCATTCTGAGGCACAAACAATGCACTTACCCATCATGTTATATAGGCTCTGTGGTGCAAACTGCCTCGGCATTTTCTGTATTGCCTCTTTGTAAACCGTAAGGGCCTCCTGAAAAGACACATGCAGGTGGGAAAACATCAACTTATAAAGCATCTTTTCACATATAAAGTAAAACCAAACTATCTTCCTTCCCCAAATGAAAGGTGCAGGGATAGAGAAAACACTCCAGCACCAAAAATGCCACAGAAAGTGCAAAATTTTCGTTTTAAAAAGGTTTTTTTAAATTGAATTTTACCAAATTCAGTGAGGCTTATAGACAAGATCAAGTTAGTTCCAATATTGCAACTTCTTTTCCAGGCAAGGAACAAGGACTTTTTTTTATACCTCTTAATGACTGATGAGTTTATAAACATAAAATTATACAGGCTGTCAAAGAATATGGAGTATTACTGAACTGCAGACAAAGGTTATTCTGATGAATAACTACGTTAAGTGACCTAAAAATAAAGAAATCATTGTCTACTGCCAAATAATAACAATGCATAATCCTCACAACTGAAGCTTGCTCCACACAGAATGGATGAGATGCACCATAAAGTCAAGAAAGCCAAAACTGGAATCCCTTTGCAAATTTGCTGTGCCTTGAATTACCTGATCACACATTTAGTCATTCACCACTTTGGATGCTTGCTGTCAGTCTGTAAGCTCTGCACCAAATAGTGATAGTTTATAAAGGCTCCAATGACCACCAGGAAGAAATCTGAAGTTTTATATTCTTAAAAGCTCTTGTATCTTGCAGGTACTGAACTCCAACTCTACCATCTACTGGCTGTGCAGATAACATGCTGCTGTTCTCTGTATATGTGCTGTCTGTGTTTTAACCAATTAGTAACTCCATCTGACAGAGCTGGATGCAGCCGACAGATGACAGGGAATCTGTCCAGCTTGTGCATGCCTGATCTTAAACAGCTGACATAACTGTCATGGTCAAGAACACTTTACATGGATCAAAATCACTCACAACTCCTGTTCTGAAGTATGCCTGACAATGCAAAGAGAAGAACGAATTTCTTTCAAATATTGCTAAAGGTCAAACCTCAAGTGAATGTCCAGTTTCAGTTAAATTCATCAGGGAAAATGGAGAGGAATCACAAGAGTCATAGTTGAATGTTTAAATGAGATGGGATGGCTTGGGTGCAGTTTATTGTTACATTAAAAATATCCAACCCACTTTAGTACTTAGGTCAAGTTATCTGAAAATAACACAGAGCGGGATGTTTTCAATCACCAAAGTTTTAAATTATTTCAACTGGGTCTTATTTTTGGAAACTTAAATGCGAGCATAATTGCACTTTTCCAGCTAAAGATGGACTTACTGTGTTTTGAATTATAATGCCTCTACACTTTAGGTTAACTGGCCTTTAATCAGGTTTTATCCTTGCATACTCATATGGGTAGAAAGCCAAAAACCAATGAACTAACACATATCAGATGTGACTACTGCTAATGTTGACTCTGACATGAGAACATTATGCTGCTAATTAATAGCATTATACCAGTGGCTGTAGAGAACAAATATTCTCTGTAGAGAATGCTAACCTTGATCTGGTGAAATTCAATCAGTTCATGTATGTGATATATTTTCGAAGTCTGCGTGGAAGCAGTAAGTATTATTTGTATATGAAGGTTTTATAAATATATTATATACAAATCTGGAGTCTTACCTCATAATGTCCTTGTTCATGAAAAAGTTTTCCTAAATTATAAAGACAGCTGGTAACAGAGCTTTTATGAGCATGAGGATCTTTGAGATTTTCATCAGGGATCTCTGAACACTTCACAAAAGTCCTTCTGGCATCCTCTGTCTTCCCTTGGTTCATCAGGATGATACCAGTATTTAAATAGGCAGCTGTGAAGAGGGAAAAAATGTTATCTTTTAATGGAGTTCTTTTATAGTACATACTGTTTCAATTCTAAGTAGTATCTGGTAGAGATTCCATGGTTGTCTAATTTGGTTTTTGAATAACATAGAGCACAAATTGGTGTGAGTGTGAGCATGTAACATATGTGAACATAGAGCAGGTAGAAGTTCAGAGGCAAGGAAAGAAGGAGGTGACTAAAAAGACTGAGGGAAGGAGTCACTGGTTAGGCAGGGTGCTCCATTTGGTTCCTCTTTTTAGGACTGTATAAAGCATATAGCACCACTGGTCGAAGTGCTACAAAAATATACATATACATAAAAACATATATGCATACAGAGAAGATTAAATACATACAGATACTGACATACATTAATATGCATACAGATACTGAAGGTACAAAAGTCTCAGCCATCTCAAATAGCACCACTTAATTTTGGAACCTATTACTGGCAACATCTAAATGATTATCCTCCATTTTCCCCAGGCAAGAAAGAAAAAACCAAAGGACTTCAAAAATATTTGTATTATTCACTCACATAAATATCATGGACTGGCTGTAAGAAGCAGAAAACAGGAGCCTGAAAATTTGGGCAGTGGAATCTGTGGCTCAACACCCCAGATCAGAAGCATTTTAAGTTCTAGTAGTGCTGCTAAGTTTTAACTCATTATCTGCTTCTTTCAACTTTAACTTTTACTAATAAACTGCATTCAAGGGCACAATTTCACCTTTTACTTTCTGACTTAAAAGCTTCTGAAAAAAAAAAAAAGGAAGTGTTAATACAGAGTAGGACATTTTTCTAAGAAAACTATAGTCAATATTATACAAGCTTGTATAGTTAAAATACTTACAAGCTAGTGTGGGTCTGCTACCAATTGCCAGTTTATAGTAATGCAATGCCTCTGAAAACCTGCTGTTTTCCTGAAGTAGTAATCCTCTGCATAAAGGAAAAAAAAAAAAAAAA
>WEIU01010123.1:64174-104397 GCA_013389925.1 Aegithalos caudatus
AAAGAGAGAGTGAGGTATGACGTTACTACAAAGAGTAACTTGAAAACAAATACTGAGAACTTGGGTAACAAAGACAAATATGCTTACTGGTATTTCAGAGATACAAGCACTCACATTCACTGTGAAAATTATTCCATGTATAAAGATGAATTCATAGACATCAGGTGCATCCATATGGCTTTAACAAAGAAGATGTTAAACAGAATAGTTTTGGCTTTCTTGGAAACCAGGAGATTCATTTACACAGTTAAGAAAATGCTATCCTGCAAGACTTTTTACAGTGGATAGAATATGATGGAGCTATTTGTAAGTCATTAATGATTAGCCTGACATCTTGTCTTGACCTGAAATAAGCAGGTCCTTTTCAAATGCATGATAAAGTTAAGCACCCAGCCCTTGACGTGTTAAGGACCCCCCTTGTTGAGCAATTTCACTAGATCATTCACTGTAGCACCTGCAATAGTTCTGGGTTTTCCAGTATTCCTTATACTCTGAACAAATTTACTAACTGAAGAGGTATTAAAAACTATAGTGAATACTTCCAGTTTCATAATAGCTGGGTTTAATTTAGCTTTTAAGACAAACACCTTTGTGAATTACAATTTATATCAGCCACCCAGCCACAAATTTCTGAGAAGTGGTCTGGACATCACCGACATGAATGTACACTGCTTAAATGAAGGTCCAAAGCATTACAGTTTTCTGAAGTTTCAGAAGACTGAAATAGAGCATATACAAATATATTAAAACCAGGATGATTTAAAAATCCTTAAAAAGTGCAGACTCAGACCTCAGTATCCAGGGGTAAACCTCCCCTGTCATATAACTCAAAATATCTATGCAAACATAGCTCTTCCTCAAAGGTGGAAGCTGTACCATATTTATTTGTAGTTTCCCAAAGCTACAGCAATTTTTTTTTCTTCTTCTATGCTTTTATCTGCTGATAGCTTTTTGAAATGCAAACAGCTTGGAATTCCTTTATTTATCTCCAGTCTCAAATCAGAGAAGATTTAATTTCCCTCTAACATCTCAGGAAAGCTTTTTTAATTAAACCAGTAAACTTCAGAGGATGAAAAGAGAAGGGCAGTTAGCTAAAGTAGCCACCATCTATGTTGTTTGCTTCTTGTCACTGGGTTAGGACTTAACAGAATTGAGGAATATATCCTCTTTTTCTTCTATACTATCCTATCAGCATCACATGAAGTCGCTTTAAAACTGTTCCCCAATAAACTTCAGCTTAGGTAGTAAGTAATTTTTAATATTAACAGAACATACATTTCACAGGTACTTGCAGTAAAGTAAGCAATGAGGGAATAGATTCAGGATACTTTTTGGCATGGCTCCAAGTTTTGTAACTACTGTCAAGTATCTTGCAAATGGCAAGAGGTATGATCATCAGCATATAATTAACATTTTCTAAATTTTCTAGAAACTGAATTTGGTTACTCTAAAAAAAATTATACACTGTCCTTACTTCATGGAAGATTAATTATGGTACTTTGAGACTGTTTGCTGTTGATATCAGGAGAATTAACAGAAAAAAATTAGGTGCATGGTCTGACAATTAAGCTTCTTCTTAATTTTTTAAAAAGCAAAAACATTCTCACACACAATTTTGAAACAATTTATCTAAGAAATTCCATTCTTATTTTAGTTCTGGAATAAATAATGTAACATATTAAGAAAAGTAATACAGTAATTGGTCAACTTCACCAAAACAAATTACTTTGGTAAGTGTACATCACTTGTGATTTAAAGAACTTTTATTTGCAATTATTACGAATCAATCTTTTGCATTCACTACATGCTCTAATACTGACACTTTTATTACTTGAGACTTTGAGGTGCATTTTTTCTTAACTTCTCTTCCAAAAGATGTTTTTCTTTTAAAAGCTGTTCCATTAACTGTCAGTCTGTCAGTGTGTGTGTCTCTCTCATATATATAACCCAAGCAGCTCAGATGAAGGACTGAGTGCTGAATTCCACTTAATAATTAGTGTTTTGTTTTTATTTGTTATGAGTTTGGGAGAAGAAAGAGAAAAAGAATATAATCTTACCAAGGCATGAAACCACCTTTTCTCCTCGTGAAATTCGTCCTGACTGATAACTAGTTTTCACTGTAGATTCTGGCAGTACAAACATTGTTAGACTTAGGAGTGTCTAGTTCTAGTCTGAGATTAAACAAAGTCTGGAAAAAACCTGACTTCTCTAGATGCAGCAGAAGAACATGCCTCAGCTGGAGTTCCCTTGCAGGCACTGCAGTTCCAGTATCTCACCCCTCCCAGTCACCAGGGCACTTGGCTGTATAAGGAAGTGCCCACCAGAGCCAGGAGCAGATCTGTTCTTGACATGCCTTTCACTTCCTTGCTTACACTGCAAAATGATAACAGCTCTTTGGAGATTTTTGGCAAAGGGGAGAAGGAGCAGAAAGACCACAAAGGCACCAATACAGTGAGGAGCTCTGGACATAAGCCACAGATGGAGCAGAGGAACTGACACATGTTGAGTATGTATTAAACTTTTGTGGTTACAAAGATACAAAGCCTTCCTTTTTCCTTACTCAAAGAAGAATAAAGGAAAGAACATCCTTGAAACAAAGGTGGTTGATACAAGAGTAAGTTCAAGTGATAAACTTGGATGAAGACCTTAAAAGTCTTTCTGGCATTTTTAACTTTCTAAAGTTACTAAAAATGCCAAGCTAACTAAATAAAAAAGCCTAACCACCACAATACCCCCACAAAAAAACAAAATGCAGAAACAGTTGCTTCAAGTTGATACTTCCAAAACTTATTACTCTCTCCAGCTTATCTTCCCAGTTGCAAGGCAGATGAATAAAAATGAAATATGTAACTTCTGTTGCAAAGATAGTTTACTGACATAACTGGAAAAATGTGGCTTTTACAGTTTAGTAAGAGAAGTACCAAGACAGAATAAATGAACGAGAGGAAGATCTTCTTCACTGTGTGGATCATCACACACTGAAACAGATTGTCCAGAAAGGTTGTGGAGTCTCCCTCATTGGAGTTAGTCAAAAATCACACAGACACAGTCCTGTGTCATGTGCTCTGGGATGACCCTGTTTGAGCAGGGAGGTTGGCCAGATGACCCACTGTGGTCCCTTCCAACCTTACACAGTCTTTGATTCTGTGAAATACATGAAGATAAAAGTATTTGGAAAAGAAAAAGCTACTTAAACCTTAGGACACACGGTAGACAGTAATAAACTGTCCATGAATTAATTTAGGATTAATTAGAAGATGAGTTCTAGCTATCATAAGTAACAAGATTCTGGAGCCTTACAACAGGATTTTTTTTATTGCCTGCAATACATCCAGCTACTTTTACAGTAATTTATGAAATGAAGGACATGTGTTGACTGCTTACAGAAGCAGCAGACTTCTCCAGGTGACTTAGGAAATGGCCCAGAATCCTGTTTTTTAAATAAGAAAGAAAATAAAAAGAAAAAAAAGAGAAGTTCTGACTATCTGGAAATGCACATCATTTCTGTAGATAAAATTGCTCATTTAGTTCATGCAGGAAAACACTTCCCCCCAAATGAGATGTTTGCAACCTTCCTGAGTTCTTTAAGCTGCCAACTTTAATCTATCTTGCTTCACCAACAATGTCTTCCTGTCTTCCTCTTCTGACTTGGTTTTGACCGAAAGTCATTAAACACTAATGGCACAAAAATGTTTCCAGAGACCAGAAGGCAGTCTAGTAGTTCCATTCTAGTCAGCTGGTCTGCTTACAAAGCAAACTCCTCAGTGACTAAAACTGGCATAAATTGGCCAAGTACGATACACAAGAACTGCAACTGTCATAGTAAATGTGTGTTAGTAAAATATTTATAACATTTTCAACCCAGGTACAAAACTGAAACAGTTTAATCAATTTTGTTTACTGGTTTATAACAACTAATACAGGGCCTGTTAGCTATTACTTTGCCATGACTGTGGTTCTTCCATGCCTCAAGCTATATTTATCCCATTGATTTCAGGTGGGATTATCTACAAAGGACTATATCTACCTAAATGCTACACTGGCAAACAAAGAACGGAATGGAAGAAAATCCTCTTTTATTCCCTACACAGATGTGTCTCCAGTCACATAGCAAGAGTGGATGTGCTTTGCCTAAGGCAACTCTTTTGCTGTCTTTTGCAAGACTACTAGGTAGCAAGGTTGGTATGGATGTTACCACAAAACATACTTTTTAATCAATAAGAACCCAAACATACAGAGACTAACCACTTCCTTTGCAAAACTCACTAAGTAATCTATCACTCCAGTAGTAAAACCCCTAAAAATCAAAATTAAACAATCACCCCCAAAATAACCCCTAGTCTTTCAGACAGCATAGTAAAACTGTTATGTTCTCCCAGATCTGGGGAAGAGGTTCCTAAATGCAAGCAAATTGGTCATCAAATATAGTCCCTTTTTTTATTTTCTGTTCCTGGTAGAGTTTGGTTGGGAATACTACTCTTTCAGGACCACATCAAACTTGCACAACCCCTATTTCCTTGACAGAGGGAGGGCTGCTATGAGGATGAGGAACAGCACTGCTCCTGTCTTTCTCACTCCTCTGGACAATGGGCAGTGCTGTGCTGTGTCTGCAGTCCTCAAACTAGATGGCTATTCCCTCTCATGTGCCCCAACAGTCAATACAGATAGAGAGCCGGACTACAAGAAATTCCTACAAGAGTGGTCTTTCTTGAAATTAAATGGCAGACTTAAACCACTATTTTCATAGTTTTATAAAATGGTGGCAGTTTATGTAAGGACTATAAGTGCCCATAATTTCAAATATCGAGACATGTAATATGACTTTGAAAACTATTTGTACTTCATACAGGCACTATAAAGTGTCCCAGAGCAGAGTATTCCACTGCTGGAAACCATGAGTCACCTAAGTGACCCTTGGATGCTACCTCAAGAGCCAGTCTGACAACACAAGATTTTTATCAAGGCATCTTTGGTTACTGCAAGACACAAATTTTATCTGCCATCTTTGAAAGAGGAAGAACTAGCTGGCCAAGCGGAGATTAATTCCAAACAGATTCACAAGTTTGCATTACAGCTAAGAAAAACAATAACCAAGTACTTAGATGCCAGAGGACACATCCTCTTCACTTTTTAACTCAGCATCCTGAATGATAACAACTTCTGGGCTATCAAGGAAGAGGAATCATAACCTTGGCCTATTTCCTACTAGGTGGTTGCTGCAGGAACTTTGTCTGGGGAAGGTTCAACCACAGTTCAGCACAGGTTTGTAGGTCAGCCTGCTTTTAGAATTTTTTTGTCTCTGATAAGGAGCTTTTTATGCCAGCATCCTTAAAAGACAGGAAACATATTTTCCAACATATAAGCCTAACAACAACAGAAAAGGAAGATTTTTGCTTATATTGATTTTTACCTAAGGATGCAGAGTTAAACTTTGCTTGTAAAACACTGCAATCCTAGACTTCCTAGGATAGGTAGTCCTCAATAGTGGCTGAAATTTCTAACCCAAGCATTAAAAAAAAATTCCACATTTATTGATATAATACCCTAAATTTTCCATAGTAAAGTTTATGGAAATTCATAATCCAAGCTTATTCAAATAAATTAAATTATTTGAATAACGAACTTGTACACACAGTTCTACATCAGTACAGGGGAAATGAGATACTTCAGGAGAGAAGAAAGGGGATGGCTGATTGCTAGAAAATCATCTTTTATAGGGCACTGTATATTCCAAAATTACAACATTTCAAGCAACTAGTTTAAATTTTAAAGGACTATTCAATATCTATGTCAGATGGAGAACGTGAGAAACTCAAGTAACATACATTACGAATGTGGATGACAGAAGAATACTCTAAGCACAGCCAGGCCTGAACACAAGTGAAATAATATATGTAAAACTGTCTTTTAACTGACAAACAATTTTACTTTAAACACTAATTATAAGCAATTTGAAACAATACAAAAAACACCACAAGCTTTAGGTAATAATCATTAAGGTAACAAAGACTGAAAAGCCAAAGCCAACTAGTTTGTTTTTAATCTACTGAACATTGCCTTGTTTGAAAGAATAAACTATAATCTCTCTACAACTCTGTCCCTGGTACTTCACATATTAAAATAGGTGGTTTTCTCAGTTAAAAAAAAGGCCGATAAATATAGGTCATTTAATGCTGATTTACTACCTTATGAAACTTAGTTGAAATCAGCAGAGCTACGTATCTTTGAGAACACTAATATAACATGCTCATAATCAGGAAAAGCTTCAAATGTAGATTTATGTAGTTATGTATTAATGCATTTTCAATTTTTTTAAATGGCAAAAGCAGCTGTAATTGAAAGCCATAAGATATAAGTCAAAAAACAAAAACACAGCACTGAATTCAGCCATTCATCTAGTCTGTTAAATTCTTTGGATGTTAATGTATTAGCAGTCAACTTTTAAGCTAACACCACATTTCAATTTATTGAAAAAGAAAGAAAGAGATCAAGCACTTCTGTTTATGTAGTTTCTTTCCTTGATTGTTATCCATTAAAATTGTGAGTTAAACCTTAATAATTTGCTCTTGAGCAGAGAGCACTTGGATTTGTTATTGCAATGAGTGAACACTGAGGTGCACATGCAGCACAATTTGCATCAAATACTGAGGCATAGGTGCTTAGAAACAATAATGAACATGTGAAACACATACAGTGCTTCTAAATAAATGTAAAGATACTTTTTTTTTTTTTTTTCCTGGAGTTCCATGGAGTGATTGCTTTAATTTCAAAGGCACATACTGAAAACTAGAAACAGCAAAACTGATGGTCTCTTGTAAGCACATGTAAGACACATTATCCATTACAGAGGATTTTTGTAAAAGGCTCCCACAGAACTATGTGCCAAGGATGGGTTTAATTTGCAAAAGTTCTTGATGATTTGTGCTTAAAAGACTTGATTAATTTGTGTAATATCGAAGGAGCATTTATCATCTATTTTTCATGTTGGATATTGAACCATCCAACACTGAAAAAGCCTACAAAAAGAAAAAATGATGCAAGCTTTTTCATCTGCTGTTGAATAACTGAAGGTTTTGTAAAGCTTGCTTAAAAAGTAAGGGATTCTATTTTATTCAATGTAGTAGTAGAAAGGCTAATAATTAAACTTTATTTCTCATGCCCTATATATTCCAACCAGAATTTTAGTTAAAATCCTTCCACACAAATTCAGTAGAATTTCAAAAACTTTTTTGTTCAACACAGATGAAGGTTTATAGACATATATTTTGCGTATCAATTGAAAACTAGAAGACTAGCAGCTTATTCTGAGAACAGGGAAAATACTGAAATATGACTTCTTTTATGTCCCTGTCTTTACCATCCCACCCCCTTTCCTCTTCTTACCCCAGTATTAACTTCAGCTTCTCTCTACAACACAGTAAGAGACAAAAGTACTGTACAGGCATACAAAAATTTAAGTTATAATTTTCACCTTCAAAACGACAGCATATAGGAAATATACATGTATCAATCTTGTCACTTTATTTCATACAATCTTCTGCTGGGTTCAGAAGTGATTTTTTAAATGTGAGGAGAAGATTCCTCTTAAAATACGTTTTTCATACTCTTCATTGCATAATAGAGAGGGAAATTCTGTGCAGACATGTATTTGTGCAATTAAATTATTAGTAAAAATACACATATTATGGAATATGGATTTCATTTTGGAACTGGAATGCTATCAAATTATTTTGAGTTTCATTAATTCAATTCATTTGCTTAACTAAAAGGGAAATTAATGAAATGGTTGACTTCTTCCTTTTAAATAAATTAGGAAAAATTTTGGAAAAAAATCAGTAAAAATATACTACTTTGGTAAACTTCATTTACACATATAATAAGCAGTCATTTTTTAACTGGACTTACAGGCAGAACATTATTTTTTGATTGATTGATTGATTTGGAAAGACTTACTATTTGAATGCAGGTTTTGCACATTTTATCCCCCAACCATACTTTTCTGCTGCGTGCAGGATATTATTTTCAAACGGCTACCTGTGGAATGGCAGTCACCTGGATTCTGTCCACACACATCACAAGACAAGAGCATGTGGCTGGTGAAGGTGACCACTTTGTCATGCAGCAGAGCCCCTCTCCAAGGGCTTCTGCTGGTTGGGACATGGCAGGAGGGGGAGGAAGGGCCAGGGCTGGCAGGACAAGCAGTGCTGAGCAGGCTGCAAGCGTGATGCCCAGCTGGGACAGTCAGGGAATCTGTCCCTCCCCCATGGGACACACAGCATCATCTCACCTCCGTGAGAAGCTTGGCAGGATGCTTGCTTCTGTCTTCATGATTTGGTTCATTAATGAGATAGGAAATCTTTTCCCTGATGAATAATTAATTTGATGTTCATGGTATTTATCCTCTTACTCACTTACAACAGGGTTCAAGTAATTAAACTTTATTTAACCTATGCTGCTCTGAAGTCAGTCACAGGAGAAAAGTAATTTGCTGTTTCAACATCCCAGACCTCTGGAGCTAACGGAAGGATATTGGCCTATGCTCAGAAATGCTTACACCCACTCTGCCCACCAAGTGTTATTCAGACTTAAAAAAGAAGTCTAAATAACACCTCACAATTTAATTGAGCCTCAAACAGATGGAGGGCTCCAGCCCACAACTCATCTCTTGGTACTTTGTTTAGTGTAGGGGCTTATTTTCTTCTTTTGAAGCAAAGAGATTTGTAAGTTTACCTTGTTCATACCGATTATGTGAATATACAATAAGGATGACCAAGAAAAAATCCTGTCCACGCCATAGTTTAAGGAGCACAGTTAATGAGTATCACAAAGCAACAAATAATATTGTCTCCATTTCCAACAAGTAAATCAGTAGCTCTATTCACAACAGGTTTCAAAGACAATTCAACCCCAGGAAGCCATACATACTTACAAATTATAAAGCATATCAGCCATGTTGCTGCGGTAGTACAAGGCATTTCTATAGGCGCTTTCAGCTTCAGAAATCTTGCTCTGGCTCTTGAGAACATTTCCAAGGTTACCCCATGCTGTCAAGAGGAGAAAACAGTATTCAGAAAGAGCTACAATCCAATTATACTTGACAGGGTATGGAAGTATCAGGAAGTTTCTCAGGGAGACAAACCCCACAAAGAAACTATTTTTATGGAACAGGAGGGGAGATTGGTTAATTTTTTTCCCCCAGCCCTCTGGTTCTCTGCATCTCACTGTGAGACTCATATTTCATAGAGGTGATTTACATGCACTCTGCATGCATATAGCTTTCAGGTGGGAAAAGGAAGTTTACAGAAATATGTCTCTAGAAATTACTGTAACAAAAGGAAAGGACCATTTTATTTCATAAAACATATAAATAAAAATCTCTACAGTCAAATGTGGAACTGTAGTTCTAGTTCTAACTCTTTTTTTTTTTTAAGCACATTGACTCTAAACAGCAAGAAAATTTTCCAGAGTAGACATAGTCCTCACTGAAGTATTAAAATTTGGCATATGACACAGGAATTGAAAGAACTGTTAGGTAAGTAACTAGGATTAAAAATATGCCATACAGATATACATATACTGCACAGATCACTAAAATGCTTTTTTTTTCTACTAGAAAAACATTTGGTCTCTTTCCATACAATTTATTATGTTACACAATGTGCTTTTATAGCCCATCTATAAAGGACTTAAGGTAAAATAATGTTTAAAGTTCCACATGTGTGCTCCCTTTGCAGTTTTGTTGAGTGGCACAAAAGCTACTTAAAAAAGGAATTGGAACTAACATTTTATGAAAACACAACCTCTGCTACTCAGAATTTAGGAAGCTAATTTAACTGGCATTACAATTACAGTGTGCGTGAACACGAAAAAACCAAACGTGCTTACAAATGCAAAGTTGTTTCACATAAAGTTCTACTTTCACACTTTTTTAAATGAAAGAAACCAATGGAATGATGATGAGTGTCCTTTCCACCAAACACAATATATGTCAGACTATTCCTCCCCCCAGACGCACTTGAACATTAGCTTAAGTAGAAACTAACTCCGATATTGCAGTCGAGCCCCTTTTTTTTTGTCCCATGAATTTGCATCAGCTCTGACTAATGCAAAATTTCAAGGCAGGTTTAATATAACACTGCTCTGCAGGTTGATAGTTGGCATAGGCATTTTTTTTTTTTCATCATTTTCAAGCTACTGTTGTTTGTTGCAGAATCATTCGACCACAGGGATGGAAACAGCAGCAAACACAGAATTTCCTCTGAGCAGAATAAACTAGCCATTGCTAGGAAAAAAAAACAATAAATCCACTTAGAATTCATAAAGGCCATGTCATTCAACTGAAAACAACATATTCTGTAAATCAAAGAAAGAAAATATATGCAATATTTCCATAAGAAAAGAAACTATTACTTCTGTGAGTCAATTAATTTTAGCCTAGTATTTAATGAGAAATAATTTATCAATATTTATTCATCAATACATCAAAAAAAGTCACAAAATGTTCCATCATTCTATCAGCTGTTAAAACTAGTCTCAGGTTCACTCAACTTTTACACTTGGCTAGCATATATGAAGAACTCTGAAATTTCCCCGTTACTGCTACTCTTCCCTTTTTACACAAAGAAAACACTTTGGAAGTACCAATGAAAGTGACTAGCCAGTCTTAGGCATTAACCCTTGGAAGAAAAGCAGACATATATGATTTTTAAAATTAATTTCTGAAAAATTAACCTTTGCTTCTGCAGTAAATGAGCATCCAGTTTCCCATAACTGCATGTTCCATATAATCTATTGGGACTTTTGTTTTCACTCTAATCTCCCATAACCGAGCATTACATCAAATGACCATTTGAACTATTGATGATAATTTTCTGCCACACAGTTACTTACTTCCAACCATTCTGAAGCTCAGTAAATGAAAGGATGTATAAAAGGATGATTCAGTTCATCTTTTCATCTGTTAGACTGGAAAGGCACTGTTCAGTGCAATAGTTTCTCTTCTACATTTCATGCAATAGGCTCTAATAGTTACCTGAGTTAACATAATTTTAAAGATATTTTAATTTAAATTTTGCAAAATAATCTGGGTCAAGTTTTTAATATCAATCAGTAATTAATCTACATTTTAAAATTTCTTATTCCATTTAGACTATTGTCTAAACTTGTTAAACGGTGAATGATTAATCTTATGTGAGGCTCTAGAAGAAGTGAAAATAGCAGAAAACATGATAATCTGATAATTTATCATTAATGGAAACGTGAAAACCAAGGTCTTTTCACTCATCCAGACTATATAAATTTGATATATAAATATTCACATCTATTTAAATACAGAACTATTTAGAAGAAAGATCTAGCTCTGGCTGGTGATGAAGCTACATAGAACATGTGTAGAGATGATACTCATACACCCTAGAAGATATGAACAGCTAATATCTCAGCAGCCACATCCTCTTGAGTTTTGGTATCTCAGGAAGAGTAAAAGAGGATGGTGGACATACATGGAGAAGAGGGTATATGAACTACTCAAGGAATTTCACTCCTGCTTTGTCTTAAGTAATGCAAATAACCTTGGGGGGGGAAAGCTTAAATTATTAATGTACATATCTTAAACTTTTTTTTTCTTCAAAATTGTAATAGCATTGGTTCAGCTATGGGAACATTCAGAAACAGAAGCAAGGTTATACCTAAGTGAATCCATATCCCTATTAAAAGCCCACCCTATGACTCCAACTAAATTCTAGCCCTCAACTATTTTCCATCTGTACATAGTAAGAAAAGAAAAATATTCTTAAAAGAAACTAGGTCAGTAATTCTAGAATTTAGAATGGATGTTTATTCCAATTATTCTTTATAAATATATTTCATATAATATCTGTATTAGCTAACTTGAAAAAGGGAACATTTAACATTCAGAACATACTAAAATGTACATACACATGCCATATTTTAATCTTTAATTAAAAATTCAAATTTCCCCATATTTAAGACCCTATTTGCACAAGAAAAAAGGGAAGCTATGAATGAAAGAGCTTTGCAATATTTACTTTTTGCCTGTTGCTTAATTCCCTGTCCACAAACAATGAGACCAAAACAGATCCAGATCTTTAAGAAATAATATTCCACCACAGCATGGGAACAAATGTAACATTCACATCTTATCTACAAAACAGTCAGTTCCGTTCAAATTTTACTTAACTGTTTAATTTTCCATAGATCATACTCAACATTATTTGGCATATATTAAAATTAAATCTATTTCATCACCTTTACCATAAGTCAATTATAAACTGAAGAATCTCCTAATACTTGAGAAGTCCTATGTTGGTTACATATCTTTGGAGGAAAATGAAACCTTTTAAAGAGATTTTGTTCTTCTGTTTGTGGGCCTGATTTTCTGAGACTGTAAAGGTTTCAGCCTGCCAGACTGCTGATTTCTCTGGCTTGAGAAAAATCTGTCTCCCAAGGATGGTTTCTGTAAATAGTAATATTATTTTCATAATATCTCTGGACTCTCATGGTCACTGCTCTTCCAGGTGTCGTTTCTGTTATTTAGCCAATGAAGAGAAGTGTTTTTACTAACCAACTACATGGTTATTCAGCACAGCATGTTATAAAAGGGCTGCACAAAATGAGAAATAAAGCCTTCTGAAAGCCTTCTGATGTTTGTACGTACCTAGTGGAGTCAGGGCTCGTCATTTTCACGTCGTTCCATAACATTTGTTATTTGGGAATTTTAAAAAATAAATAGCAGAAGAAATTATGCAGCGCTACTACATAGGAAAATAAATAGTTGTTTAAATGTTATAAATTTTGGTCATATCAAACTAGACCTCCATTAAACTTCAAAGATTTCGTTTATGCCACCTTGCAGTGAGAGTAGGTCAAGTTCTCAGGCATTCAATTGCTCTCAAAATGAAAATGAATATAACAAATGTTAGTTTCATGTTTACATGCTTAACTTCTCAACTACCTCAGTGAAACTGATGATTAAGATTTAACAAGACTGAAAAATACCAGGCTGGAATATTAAATCTTCTCTAAGCACTTTCATTTTGGAAGAGTGGAAGACAAACAACAGCAAAAACAAGAACAACAGTCTTAACCTAATCTGCCTGGATTTAAGAAGCAATTTTTCTAAAGAAAACCAGTAACCATCCAGCTTGCAACTGAACTAAGAAAACAAGTGAGAAGTAGAAATGAATGTGTACAAACATCTTCATTTAAATAAAATGTTTCTTTTCTACTGAATTAAAGATCATGCTATGCTATTCAGTGAAATAAAGATAATAAAGCAACAAAGTGTCATAGAAGAGCAGTCAGATGGGTTAAAAGCATATATGTTGATTTCTTGATTCAAAAGTTTGCTTTCAATCAGAAAAAAGTTAGCATCACAAATCATTAACAAAGGTAACCCAAATATTAAATTCTGATTCCTATCTGGCACCCCTATATAATCCATGAAAAAATAGGTAATAATGAAATCTATTTGGAAACTGCCATTCTATTAATATATCTGTTGTCCAAACACTTCTGCTGAAACACAAAGAGGAAAAAATCCAACTAGAATCCCCTATTAAATCACTCAAATACATCCTGGTAAACATTCAAAAATAGCATAGCAAAGAAAAGGAAAATGCTGCCTTTCCTTGTATATTATGAAAACATACTTCTAAACTAATGAGAAACAAAATGCAAAACTTAAAAAAATGATACATAACATTCACTATTCACATGGAATTATTTAAGTTTGGTAATACTGTTCTCATCTTATGCTATCAGACTTACACAAGTTAATGCACGTATTGATGAATGCATTAAGGAGCGTGAAGTAGTTTATTATTTGAGTAAAACAAACTACTTGAACAAAGATTCAAGTATTTAAGGAACAGCTCAGTAATTTGTAATCAACTTGTCAGCATTTCTAAACCAGAACCTTTAGTTCACAGAAAAATGTATATCAGGCCAAGAAAACCTCCATGGAGCATTACAGATATTTGTGTATTATTTGTTATTCTTTAGCTTGTGAAATTAGAAACAGCAGATCCAGTTTACATTCCCTCTCTTTCTTCTGACTTGTCTATGACAAAGAAGTGAATGCATAACTAGAATCTCTGTTTTTCCCTTCGATAGTGTTTAAGGATGAAGCGATGCTGGTCCAGAAAGAAAAGGGGGGAAACAGTTTCACCAACAGAGGAATGGCAGGCTTCCCCAGGAAAACCTCTGAAAGCTCAACTGCACATTCATAAAAACATAATGAAAAGAGTTCAACAGCTGTAACAGTTTCTCTACAATACAGAGCCACTACTACTCACAAAGACAGCCAGAATTCATCTAGGTCATATTTATTAAGTAGTTTGAGAATGGAAAAATATATCTAAATGCTACAGATTGCTACTTTCAAAGTGCAAAATTTCTGTATTATGGGTTGTATAAGGTATTTATATTTTTTCCTGTTATTTCAAAGCACTTTTTTTTTCCAAAATATGCAGTAAATGCATGTATAAAATTTGCAGTAATTTTCCTCTAAAAACTTCACCTTTTAACAGAACATTTTGATCAAGTTCCCTCCTTTTGCTAACTCAACCACAAAATTGCCCAATTTCTTGTTTTCCAAAAGGGTTTCTACATAACAATAATTTATGTGTTTAATCTACTTTTCACTTTGATTTTTTTAATATTAGTGGGTATGTGATAATTTTGTGACAGACTGTGTTAGAGATCTAGCACCTCAAACTTTTACATATTCTTCTATTTATTAAAGCTGTTATTTAGATCATTAGTTCAACAGTTCATTTGTTGGTCAATTGCAGGGCTTTTGTAATGACAGCAGGTGAAAGAAAAACAGAATTGAAAACTATGCACTTCTTTGAAAGCTATCCAGCAACATGTCAGCATGGGTACTAACCAACTCACATTTGGCAGGCAGTGCTTTGGTTCTGTTTCTCAGTTCTGAAACACTGATGCAAATGAATGTGAACGCGTATTCATCGCTGTTCTACTGCTGATACACCCCCTTCACCCTCTGTTTTACAGAAAACTCTTCCTCCTCAAAGGACAGCAGAGTGACTCTGGCAGTTCAATGAACCTGAGAGATGAGACTGAGCAGCTGCTGGTGCTCTTTGGCTTCACCATTACCTACCACCCTAAAGCCAATCAGGTTCTGCCACAGCCTCCCTCACGCTAAAATGATTTTTGTGAAGAGTATGGTATCAATCAGACAACTAAGCTGATCCAAGTTAGGGAAAACAATGAGAAAAGGATGACCACAGTACATTTAACATCTAATCTGCTCACTTTTCTGTTCACAGCAGAGCCCAGTGACACCTTTGCACAGCTTTGTTAGCTAAGTGGGCAATGCAAGGGTGTGAACACTGTAAGGCATTACTGCCTTGAAGTTCCCATTCCATGAAACTTCACAATGGTCAGGAACAGAGCCGTGAACAGTGCTGACTTGAAACTCTCATTATATGAGGAACTGTATTTTATAGAGGCAATGGATATAAATCATGCAAGAAAATGAAAGGAGGACAAAGGAGCAGAAAAATACAAGTGGAATAAGAGGACACATCTGGGAACCTCAGTCATCTCAGGATGAACCCTGAAAACTGTTCGAAGCCTCAGAGTGACTCAGGCAAAGAGGTGACCATGTACGAAATTTGTCAAATTATGTAACCTTCTTAAGAGTAGGCTTCAAAAATTATCTATGATACATTCAAAATTATCACTTATGTCCCAAGCAATGAACTGCAAGCCAGCCTCTTGCAGCAATGCCAGGGTGCACTGAAATGTCAGCCCTGGTCCTCGAAGCTAAGAGTAGATAGATCATTGCAGGCTTCTTTCCAGAAAATGGGAACAGTGAGCATGGTGTCCTGGAAACGTCTCAGAGAAGCCACAACGAGAAGAAAATCAGCATTTGGCTTTGTCAAACCAAGAGAATCTTTAGATGTGCTCAAACTACATATATCGGACTTGGCAAAGCAAATCAGCTCATATCCAGGTAGCAGGCTTTTCTTAACACTTCAAGTTGTCTGGTTTTGTTTGTTTTGCTTTAAATCACCTAGAAAGCCAAGACAAGAGCCTGTGAAACTTTGCCAGCTGATACACATCCCCCTTCATATGGAAATAAAGGTGGCAGGAAGGAAGGTGGGTCATGAAATTACCTGCTTCATTTATCAGTGAAAATAATTAAAGACACTACAACTATTAGCTAGCATCTTTAATGGTCCATATTCAAAATACCTTCTGTATATTAAGACCTCAAAGAAATGTTCAGTGTTCTAGAGCATCTAAGGAAAGAGAAGGAAATGGCATTCAGTCATTCCATTTAATGATCTTTTCTGCAGTTTAAAACAAAACTATACACAAGGCTCTTGTGTATACTGTAATTGCATCAGCCATCATTTACTTTTTGAATGCATGAAAGACTGGCAGTGATGACAGTTCAGGATTAAGTAATAAAATCCACATTCCAAATGCCATCCGATTTCAAAGGAGGGGTATTTGAAAGGTAGGAAAACAATGCCAGGCAATTCATAGCAAAAATTTTAAATAAAGAGGAATCTTTCCAAGTTATCATATTTTGAAAAAACAAAACAATTAGGTGATTATCTAATGCACTTAAACATGCTCCGCTTGAGAACCAATCCAGATAATCTCATTTTCCTATAATTAAAAGCAACTCCCTCAGAAAAAACCTCTGGCTAATTCTTCAGAACACACCAAAGGTCACTCTTTTAATCAAACTGAAAAATAAAATCTATCATTTTCTGGCAAAAAAAAACCAACAACTTATGCCATTTTGCCTGATACGTAAGAAAAATTCATCTTGCCAAAGCTGATTACTCCTTGACTGGACCTACTTGTTTTGTTTTGTTTTGTACACTGTAGTTTTTAGCCTAGATGAGCTTCTTGAATGATTTTGCAGAGCACCTCAGGGAAGACGGGAAGATGTAACAGTCTGACTGGCCCATGTCTCAAAGTCTCATGTTTGTTCCTTTAAAGAAAGCCTAACTATTAGTTAATAACAGTTTCTTTCCTATCCCCCTATACTTTAAGATCCACAGATTAGAGATACTGTTGTACTACACTCCAAGGGGAAAAAAAAATAAATCCTCGTTTCCAGACTTCTACACATATATAAAGGAAGAATACCAGGCTTTTTCGCATCCTGCTGAAGAAGCACATCCCACACTGACTTGGGTTTCAGAGGAAATTACAGCACTTCTAAAGAACTGGAAGAGAGAACACTCTTAACTGCAGAATAAATTCAGAGTTTGAACTGAACTGTAAACCACTTTCCTTAGCTCTCCACTATATTTGGCATAACCAGATTATTTTGCTGAGGGTGGGCTGCCTGTGGCATGCTCAAATGCCCTAAATAACTATGGCTGCCTTCCCAAACAACTTAGAAATGACCATTCCTTCTACACTGTTTAATCATCCAGAGCGGCACTACCATCCATTTAGAGAGCCCCATACTGTTTTCAGGGAGGAGGCTTTTTATTTAACTTTCAAACAACTCTATTGTGTTTCATTTGAGCTAACTTTTAAAGCTGTGTCCTAGTTTTAGCCAGGACAGAGTTAATTCTTCTTACAGGAGCCAGCCAAGCTGGTGCCTGTAGTCTCAGCTACACTGGCAGGCATAGCCAGACCCAAAGGTTATTCTCCCATCACTTGCAAGATCTCTCTCATTCCAGGAAGGGGAGAAAGAGGGCATTTGGGAAAGTCTGGGTGGGGACACTGATTTGGGTAGCAGTATTCCTAAACAACAACAAGCTTTTAAGTGTGATGGCTATAAAAAGTTTTTCCGATTTATTTTAAGAACTTTGAAGAATCCTGTAGAACATTAATTCTTCAAATTCTGACATTTTTGTTATGAACAGTGACACCAAATTTATCATGGTATATCCTGCACAATTAATATATAACAGACTTATATAGCCATGTAACATTATATATTATGAATTATATTTTTAATGTGTAATTCTAACCTATGCCTTTGTTACTTAAATAAGATCATTGCACCTGCCATACAGTAGCTGTTACAAAGGTTCTTACTGGAACCTTTGGCTGGAAACATTTTACACCATTGAAAAATTATATACCTTAAAGTAATTTCTTTAAAAAGCTAAAGCTGAAAATTATTATAGAAGTCAAGGAAAAAAATCCATGCAACATTTAGTCAAAAAGCATTAAGTATCAGAAAGTTCTGGAAAGGATATAGGGAAAATGGATGATTACTTTTTTTTTTATGTTTCTCTGACAATTTCTAAAAACATTAACTAAAAAGAATGTCAAGAATCACCATATGGACTATATATTCTGATATATATTTATCAATTGGCTTAGGAGGGATATTATACTGCCATAAATACAGAGATGTTCTAAAATGACCATGAATTATCAAAATTAAAAAGAATTCTAATATCTTATGGTAATAGGTAATATGAATTCCATTCCAGAGAGAAAAATTAGGATTGAAGTTGTTTGATAAAAAAACTAAAGAGTTCATTAGCAAAATTAAAACTAACTCATGACTACCTAACTCCAGATTGTATGTTCATATCACTGGTATTTCTTAACTGTGATAATATGCAAAACTTTTAAATGTACTTATCAGCAGGTTTTATATGTCTAAAATGACAATCTGCCCTGAAATCACTTTCTCTCTCAAGCCTTTTTTCCCCAAACCCACATTTTCTATTCAGTGCAATGTTATATTAATCACACTGTTAATTTTATTATTATTGACCTTAAATGAGCCAAAGGAAAAAGAAATAACTACTGCACAGAGAAGTATTTTGAGCTATTGGGCCAAAGATGAGCTGGAGCTTTACTGACAAGCTACATATAAAAACCCTGAATATATGCACTAAAACACTGAAATGCAATCACAAATGCTCAAACTATTTTTAAACACCCAATGTGGTATTTATTAGGACACACTGCTATATTTAGGAGGTATAAAAAATATCTAGGGAACAACAAGCTGTGTGTCAGAGCAATAGCTATGGAAAGCTCTAAAGGTATTAGAGGAGATCTTGTCAGTGTAATGTAAGCTCTTAATAATAAGCATATTTGAAGAATGCTATACCTTAAAATATATCATCTCCTCTGGTTTCCAGTTATCAGTAGTGATATAAAAATAATAATAATGGAAAATAATGTTGTATTGCATCTTTTTTGTTTGTGGGAAATATGGCTTCTCTACCTAGCCTAGTACAAAGTATAGTAACTGTTCTTCCTCACTGAACTGTTAGCTGAATTTTCAGTTAAGCATCCACTTTGTGTAGCAAGTCAACTATTTCCCGGAAGGATCCTCAAAGCCTACTTACAAATGTAATGGCACCAGGAAATTAAAATTTCATCAGTAAATATGACCAAGCAACTAATACCTCTGTGGCAGTCTAGCAGTTTAAGCCTCTTTATTTTCTACTTCTTTAATCAATGTCTGTACCAGGAAATATAATGATCTTTGATGTTCAGATGTGGGCTGCAAGGTATGAAATGGCCCAGAGGAAAATTATGCTTTTTGAAGCTTATTTTTGGTACCACAGGGAAAACTAGAGTTAATGAGGCATAATAAGCACAATTATTTCATGTGTCATTACAATTTTATATTAAACACAAGGTAATCATCACCACAGAATAACCTTCAGTCTAAGTGAAAAAGAAGTAACAGCTACCACCCACTTTTAAATTTTTTGTTTGTTTTTACAAACTTTGCTATAAAAGAACACTCAGATAATGAGAATGGTTTCATATCAGTTGGGCTGCTCATTAAATTGAAGGCAGAACAGAGAAACACTTGTGTCCTTCCCTCCCTGCAGTCAAAACATGCATACACCCACTTCAGAATCCATAAACTAAATTAGTCATTCTTGCATATTTCTCCCTCAAGTGCTGATAAACTCCAACAAGGTACTGCTTGGATCACTTTAAAGTTATTTGAAATACTAGTCATAATCAAAACAGCAGAACAAGACCAGTAAAGATGCAGCTAAGGCATCCCAAGTCCTGACAAGGGCTCCCTCAGCAAAGGGATGGCAGCTGCCTGCCACACAGTGCCTCAGTCAGGAAAGCTGGCACACACAGGGTAGTTTGGAGGCAGCTTCACCACCTTCTTCTCACTTGACTCTCCCACGGTGCATTTTCATTTTTTTTAAAGAGATAATCCATGCCACATGTTTTTGAGTATTTTTTCCACATTGTCAGTGACTGACAAAAACAGCCTGGACAAATGTAAACTGAGGAAAGGCTGTGGCTGCCTGCAGGAGCAGAAGTTTTCTCACCTGCGGCAGAACATTACTCTGTCTGCACTGCCTGCAAGGTAGCCCTAAAGGGACCACAAGAAAGTACCAGTCAGGGGATTAGCATCCATTTCTTCACTGAGGATTGAAGGTGGAGAAGATGCTGAATATGTTTGCCTGCAAATCCCACAGGAACAGATGAGATTATAATCTTAACACGTAACACAACACAGAGGACCTGATAATAAACCATCACCAAATGAGACAACTCCATTTCCAAAGCTGTTCAGCCACATTAGTACTCAAATACACCCAGGCTAAAAGCTTGCCTTGCAAATGCCCTTATAACAACAGCACATCAGCCCAGTGTTGCACAGCATTCAGCCATCAGTGGCATTCCTCCTGTTAGCCCAGAATACAGCTGGATCCAGAACAAAAACTCAACTTTTTGCCTTAGTAAAGCTGGTCTTCACAGATTTCTATTTCTTTATCGGTTTCCACACTGTGAATTTTTCAAGGGATACCTCATTGCTTTTTAGATTATGACAGAAGCAGCTCTTGTTCAGAAGAAGAAGCAGCTCTTTGCAGGAGATGAAAGAAAAAGCAGAACTATTAGGGAAAATGATCCTGCCACTCCACACTTTTCAGAAGTAAGAAAATACTATTAAGGAGAAACTTGCTACGAGTTGAAGAAAGCAGAGAAATGAGGAGAGACAGCCTCTTCTTAGTAGCCTAAAAATAAGGAAAACACTTCTCCATTCTACCATTTGACTGAGCATCCCATCATCCCACTCTCCAAATAGCCTATCTAGCACTAGCATTCATAAAACTAGAAAAAACAGGCAAACAAAAAAAATATTTGGTTTTCCTATATTAACATCATTTAATTACTAGGAGTAGTTTGAATTGTTCATCTCCTCATGCTTTGGCAGGATTGGCAGCCAGTCTTGTCCAGTCAGGCTTGCCTGACTTTATGAGAAACAGAAAATAAAATTAGCATAGTCAAAGCCAGGGATAATCTAAAAAATAGTCACAATAATGAATAGAGTTGGATGACAGGTCACATTAGCCAGGGTTTTTTTATACCCAGCCTTGTTACAATGTGTGTGGGCTAGTAAATATTCAGCAGAAGTTTAATAGGATATTTCAAGCAGATTTATTTAAGTCAGCTCAGTCCTGTCTATATCATCGTATTGATATGTCTTTGCTTTTACACATCTTACAAGACACTTAATATCAGCTTATGCACCAAGAAACCAGAAGATCATATACACACAAATCTGTGCATACTGAGATGTGTATGATGAAAATAGCTCATCCTGTCTCCTGGGAGCATAATACCCAGTAGTCTACTTTCCAGACAATGATGCAGCCAATCCTGCTATTGGGCAAAAACTAGGATAGGATTTTTTTGATCACAAAATTTGGCTCATTGCGGGCAGACAACTATTAATCTCTGGGGATCTCCACCAAGGACAGAAACAGACTATACATTAACTAATCAAGTGCGTATGCACTTTTCTTTCCAAGGAATTCCAGTGTTTTAATACATGTTTTATATTGTCACTAAATTTTTAAGTCTCCGAGCTTCATCTAATCACTCTGGTGTGCTGGCTCACTGTTCAGTTATTTAATTTCTTGCTCTCCTGCACTAGTTTTGAAAAAAAAGTAAAACAAATGGGATGTGCTTGTTCATAATTTTAAAAAGTCACTTACTGCAGCAACAAGTTTAGTAATTTTCTTAGGGTGAGAAAGTATATGAAGAAGAGTTACAAAATCAGACTGACAAACTACTAGAATGCTGCTTTGCTAGGCATTTTATCTGCCAAATCTACTTTTTCACTCCCGATCAGTTCACAGTAGCCACCTGCATTTGCCTCTTACTATCACAGCTTTTACACTATGGCATGATATAACTGTCTAACCAAAACTAACCAAATGCACAACTGTCTAACCAAATGCATAACTGTCTAACCAAATGCACAACTCTATCACTAATGACTTTGAATCATATAACAGGTTTCTGAGCAGAGGACTGAAAAAACTCAAGTATTCAAGTGCTGTCAAATTTTTCTTTCACAGACAGGCAAAGAATCAACTAATCCCTTCTCACTTCTGATGAACTGTGATTAAGGAAGGCTCAGTCAATGTCTACATTGCACTCACAGGTGATATTTTGACCATTCTCAGATAAGCTTGCATATGTGCCAAGAGCAATACAGCCAGGCAGCATGGAGTTCAGGATCCAAGCTGGAATACATGCTTGAAACCACAAAGCCACAGCTAAACATTGTTACTGATACCTACATTAGCAGCTTTACTGCCTGTTTGGGTACGTTTACACTAGCTGTGGTCACATCTCATTCCAGCATAGATATAACCTTTGAGACATGGCTGGGCAATGTTACAAATAGCTGATATTTTTACATCAACAGGAAGGCATAAGCATTTGACAATAACTCTTTACAGTACTCATAGGCAGGGGGAACTACAGTCATTTCCTTGGCTGAATTATGACTTCATTTCCTCATTTTAATTTTGTAGTATTGACATGATTTGCATCAGATGAAACAAAGGAACAGCACTTCCCTGATGCTGTCCTTAAGTATTTATTTTATTTTCTAATGACAGAAAATAGAACTTTTGGTAAACTAATGCAAAATCTTCATTAGCATGCTATATACCAGATTCCAAATGGAAAAACACTAGGGTGATTTCTAGAATACTAATAAAGCTAACCAATCTTTAATTTCAAAACACAGAACTAATACCACTGAAAAAGAAAGTATCCTCTTACCTTAGGGTCTCCTTTTCTCCATGCTAATGCCAAACCAGTAACACCTAATCAAAACACATACCTGCTTTTCCCCATTTTTCACTAATGCACGTACCACTGCAACTTGAAATGACATTTCTTAAAGTATCCTCTTTAGATGTAGCTAGTAAAATCAGACAATTCAAAGGCAAAGACAGGAATAAGTAAAGCATTCACAATAAACAGCAAAAATTACCTTTAGCAGGGTTTACTTTTATTCCTGACCTATACAGCATCTCCTCATTCTGCCAGTCCCCATTCCTGACAACAGTCTTGAGTCCATAGAAAACAATTAATGCAGCAGTGGAACAAAAAACCAAGTTCTTCAGAAAGCGCTTTTGGGCTTTGACATAAAGGGCCCTGACACCTACTGTAACCAGCAGGCAGAAGCCCATACTAGGAACATACAGCACACGCTCTGCTATTACAAAGCCAACATAGAAAAACAGGTTTGTGGCAGGGACGAAGGGCAAAATCAACAAAGAAAGAGACAGAATGACAATGTTCTCGGTTGAAGGAAGCTGCAGTTTCTGAATTTCATGCTTTTTTAGGCCATTCTCTTCTTTTGACACAAAGCTTGACTTCACCTCCAATGTCTTGTACTCCATCTCTGGGTGGCAGCTATGCCCATTAGCATTTTGCTTGCCATTCATTACAGTTTTCCCATTGCATTCTCTCTCATTGCTGGAGCCCTTCAAGCTAAAGTAGGCAAGGAGGAGGAGTCCTGCATAGAAGGCCACAGTGTGTAGATTCCTCCAGTCACTGACTGCTTTAAGAAGAGGCACAGCATCCATAGACCAGTCAAAGCTGAGGGTATCGGGGCACAGCAACAGCCAGAGGTTCTTGGTTGGCAAGTAAAAGAAGGTCAGGGTACGTGTGAGGAAACTGTCTGAGTCAGCTGCTGGATTGTCAGAATTGGAAAAACTTGGAGGCTTGTTGCCCATCCAGTATAAGCGAACACCCAGCAGCGCAGTTCCCCAGGAGGTCAATAAACCAATGCTGAAGAACATGGTCAAATTCTTTCTCTGGAAAAAAAAAAAAAGGCATAAATCAACACTAGGTATTTAGCTGTGTAAATTATAGATGAAAAAAAAAAAAAAAACCAAAAAAAACCAAAACAAAAAAACAACACAAGAAAATATCTGATAGATTTCTTTTTCAGTAATGGAAACAAACACAATAGATCTCCACCTCTGACATCTGGATCACGCCATGTTGGACTACATTATTGTTGACTACAGACTAAAGGAACTGGCTCTTTCATTTAAGCTGTATCAAGAATTCATCAGAGTCAAGCCTTCAGATATTTTAGGGCTGTCAGTCCTTCCTTAAGATTTAGTTATGTAATGCTCTGGAAACTCTTATTTTAGAAGAATTTATGGAATCTTACATTAGTTCCTACATCATTTCCCAAATCCCTTCTCTGTTTCTGTCTGTGACCAGAAACATCAGTTTTCCTTAGCTAGACTTAAAGTCTAAAGGATGTTCCAGATCCATTTTCCTTTATCAAATTCTCTCCTGAGGCATTTCACTAGAGCACTAATTAAAATTTCCAAGAAAGCAAGAGAGGAAAACAGACACAGATTCCAAATTTAGGTCTTCTAGCTCCTATCCATTAACTACTGTGATCACTTGGAGCCTTCAGATCTCTTGGGTAAGTTCTGCTCTTGATTACCTGGGCACCCTAAATGACAGCTGGTTTACATTACTCTCTCTCTACGTAAAAGCTAAAATATATGTATTTTTATATTTCAATTTCTAAGATGTCTTTTGTAAAGAAAGCAAAAAAAAAATCTGCCAAATAGTTCCATATACAGAATAAGTGCTTTGAAAATCTTCTTCCATTATTAGAAAGAATTATTTGTCAATCATTTTTCATTTCATTAGGTAGGTTTGTTTTTTCCATCTCACACTATACATTATTGGGATGATTATTCAATGTTTACTTAGTAATTCAGAAGCAGAACCTCAAAGTAGAATGATTTATCTTATTTCTACAAAACAATTCATTTTTCTCCTTTGTGGGTAGGCTCAACCCTTGATATAATGAATTACAGATGATTGCTCCATTTTAGGTGAATTACAAATAGTTTTTTACTGTTTACTGATGTTCTACTAAGCAGACACAGTCTGGTAATGATAAATTATAGTTTATCTTAAAAGATATCAAGAAGAAATTTATACCTTTTCATATTTCTATAGAGTTCCTCCTTGTGAAGTTTAAAATATTAGACATTTGATTCGTTCATTCAGTTATGCTACATTATGGAATTTAATGGAGGCATTAGTAGGGAACAAATATATAGAAACATTCGTTCACTTGGATGGCGAACATCTAAAAAATGCTGCCACTTTTTATACATAAAACAAAGCCTGAGTCCAGATTTAATTTGCCAAATTAATATCAGTTTGATTTACTAGCTTTTTAGATCCTGGATAATCCACAATGTTTTGGTAATATATCAATCAAAACCCTCATCTACACATCATGCTAACTACATTCTCTAGAAAGCCGATTAGAACAACTTACTTTTACTTGGAGGCTGGATAATACTTCACAACTCACTTGACATGTAATTTTATTCACGCCTGCCAAAACTATTTAAATGCTTTTAATGTTATAAAGCTGTGTAAATTGGTTATCACTGAAATTCCCAACTAAGTTTATATTTGGAATAAAAAGATTATTCAGATTTCATGGATTTGCATGTATGCCCTGACAGTAAAACCCCATGTCCCTGGTTCAACTTGTCCTTTCATTCTCATCATATTTTTCTACATGAATTTTTTTCTGCCCACCCTTCTGGCTCAATAATTTTCAAACTCATTTTCTTCAAACATACATATAAACAACTCTCAAATGTGACCAATTTGCTGTTTCTACATCCTTCTTATTAATCTCTTATGAAGAGGCTGCTAAGGCAGAAAGAAGCTGGGAAGTGAAAGATGGTCTTTTTTATTTGAGTTAGAAACAGTCTTTTCTGGAAAGCTATATACCATTTAGAAGATTAAAATATCCCAAATACTAAGGAAATGAAACTTGATTAACACATGAAAAGCTTCCATGGACCGATTACACTGCTTTGTTACTTTGTTAATACTTACTTAACAACTGGAAGAAAATCTCACTCTTCTGAAGTCCTAATCATTGCACTTTTCAATCAAATGCAAAAAAAGTTCACATTACAAAGTTCTCTGACAAAAGCATGTGAGAGCAGATATGCTATTCCTCATGGATAATAGTGAAACCTTCTAAAAATTTTCAGGTCTTCCTTATATGTTAACCAAATACTAACAATTAGAAATTTTCCTGTTGCTCCTATCCCAAAACCGTTAACAATCTGTAGCTCAGAGCTGATCAATCTTCACTGCTGGAGTAACTATTTGCAGCCTCTCTTTAAAGCTTTACATTTAAGGTCTGTAATATCTGTATCCTTACACTTGTATGTTTTACAAAGAACACAGATTATCCATATACAGGTTTGTGTGCCATGCTGTAACAAAATTTTTACTATTTTTAAGCATTCTACATTGTTTTCAAATGAAATTTCTAAGCACTCACTCATAGAGCTCAGAAATATCTGAGCTCTATGTTTCTGACAGGTTTCTGACACCAGCATATCAATTTATCATGCTGTAAGGCACTAGTCAACTGGAGACTGAGCTCTGGTAGATTCTTAAACTCAGTTAACTGACCACAGGAGTGAAGTGCAAATTTCCTGTTGCTGTCTCAGACACAAATGGTTTGCATTCTTCCCCAGATTTCACACATGGATTTTTTCAATAACCAGTAGCTATACAACCTTTTAAAATTAACTACATGTTAAGTACAGTTAGCAATAACCTGTATAACACTGATATACCATTGTGAATTTTCAGATTTCAGAGAAGGCTCAGTCTAGGGGCAAGAAAAATCTGTCCCTAACACTTAAACATCTGACACAACAATTTAAAGTAGGACACTTTTTCCTTTCTTTTTTTTTCTTTTTTTTTTNNNNTGTTTTAGTTTTCAAATCTCACAGCATCGGCCTAGAAGGGAAAGACAAACTCATTTCTCTTTTTTCACACTCAACATTCATGACTTTTGCATAGCTTTTATCCCTCTGTGCTAATATAGTCACAGATAATGAGAAAGGTTTAGCACACATCTTGGCTTTACTTTCTTTAAGGCTTTGGAGAAAAATCATTCCAGCAATTTATTAAAATTGAATAATAAAGCCAGTTCCACACTAGACTTTTGCCTGCAAAGGAAGTGCTTTCAAAATGAACTCTGCTAGACAAGCACTTTCACTAGTAACTCTTCTTCAGAGCCTCCTGACAGCCTGTGTTACTCTGATCTGATTGTGCACGTTCAGTGCAGCCCAGGAGCAGAAGAGATTCTCTGTAATGCTTGGCAAAAAGGATTTGGATTACTGTACTCATAAATCCTAATCCAGCCCATCTGCCATATGTTTTGACACCCCCATAAATCCTCCAGCCTTTCATAAGTAGCCATTTTCATTTGAGGAAAAAAAATGAGCACTGATTTAGATCAGATTTAACATGTCTCTTGCCTGCTAACAGGCAAGTACCACCACTGCAATTTTAGTCTTTGTGACTGTAAAAACCTTTTTCATCACCCTACCAAAATCCATCTGCATGACCCACCCACACTGCACATTTCCCTTGCATTAAATCCTAATTCCTCACTTCATTACATTGTCCTTAAATAAGGCACTGCAGCAGATCTCTTAATTGGGCAGCCACTGCCAAAACACAATCATCACCTAAGTGGTATCCAAAGCATTTTCAAAAGACACTGTTCTTTTAGCCTCACATTGTCCATTTCACAAGCAGCATTAAATATGGCACATGATTGAGACAGTCCAGATATCAATATCATCAAACACAACATATTTTTCTTAGTACTCAGGAAATGCAAAGATTAAAGAAGATGTGTCATCAGGCATTACTCACGGGAATCTCTTTTCCAAATTAGAGTTCCTTAAATATATGTTGGTTTGAAAACTGGGACTTCCAAAAGTAGTAAAAAGCTGCCAGATCACTAGACTGACAGTATCTTCTTCCCACAGTAGGCAGAGGTTCCTGGATAACAGATCAGCCAAGTTGGAACCAAACTACAATACAAAACATATCCCCAACAGGAATGAAGCTATTTGCTACATCCCCTGCTAGGTCACAGTACTTAGACAGAAATGGCCTTTAACACTGCCTGACCACCTGCCCAGTTTGTTCCTGCTTGCATAACCCACTAAATGAGGTTTACTCATTTTCACTGGTGATGCAACAACTGACCTGAAGGTGTGTTTTTCCTCAGAGCTGGAACTCTGTCAACAGCTTGTCCAATATTGGGACCAACTGTGCATATTTAATGACATTTATTTCTAGTGTTATGAATCCACACAATTCTTATCCAACAAGGAAATCAGTGCATTCACAAAACATCTAAAGATTATCTGTACATACTTTTATTGTAATTAGCTTATAGCACAAGTAAAACAATTCTTATTAAAATTGACTTGCCTTAATTAATTTGAGTTATAAATACTGGCATTTTAAATTGCAGAAGTCTTACTCTAAAATCCTTCATTATTTAATATGATCTTTTAATTACCAAAACAACAACAACAAAAAAAAAAAAAATCCAAAACCACAAAGACTCTAAACTCTCCAATGTAAAAGAGGACTACACGGGAAAAGATAGACTGCATTAAGATCAGAAACTGCCTGAACGACTGGAGATAGTACAAGAGTGGAAGGACTTCATACAGACAGAACAGGACAACAAAGCCTTGGAGAAGTAGATAAAAGATGTAACTTAGGCAAACAGAAGTCATGCAAAACACAAGCAGGATGCCAGCTCAGCTCTGCAAGGCTGACAGAGCAAAACAATGATACCACACTTACTCAGAAGTGGGGGTCGAGGAACAGCCAACTGAACAGGACATTGGACACTGAAGATCACTAAAGAAGACCCCAAAGAATCACAAAAGGACTTTGACAAGGGCTATGACTATGTAAATAAAGTAATACATATATATCAAGCAAGTGGGGAAAGCTAATGATATGTAATTAGTGAGTATGATAAGAATTCTGTTTACCCAACACTCGGGGTACTTGATTAGTGGAAGGATCCTCCAAATGCTGCACTTTACTTTACACACTTTACAAATGTATAGTGTGAGATGGAAAAAACAAACCTAATGAAATGAAAAATGATTAGTGGAAGGATCCTCCAAATGTGGAAGGATCCTCCAGTACTGCACTAAAGAATGGCTGCTTTGTAATACTCAAATCTGCATTAGAAAGCTTATATTTGGCCATTTTCAGTATGAAAATAAAGTATCTTGATAAATCTGTTTTCACGAGCAGTGCAAGGAAAGGCTTTCTCTAAGCTAAAGGCTGTGTGACAATGGTGATGCTATGGCTATCTACCCAGAGTTACTCCATCTCTCTGCAGCAGCAAGAACTTTACACAGGAGATTAGAAACCCAAAGGAGATTGGGCCAAAAGTGCAAGTCTTCACTGCCAGACTGCTCAGGGATGCTGTCCAGCACTAGTGTCACCACCACACAGGTAGGCATGTGGTCGTCAGACCCACATTGCATTTAGCAAGAACTGTCTCATCCAGAGGTTTTGCAGTGAAAGAAGAGTGCACTTCCCATGCTAGACAAAACACTGAGAGCTCACTGAACACACAAGCATGTTGCAAGGCAGAACTGGAATTCAAAACGATTTTGAAATAAAGAACTTGTATAAAAGGCAGGGGCAACACTGTTGGCTTAAAGGTACACAAGTGTGAGAAGTGGAGCAAGTAACTGGCTCATCTTCAGAGAAGCATAAGGGATCATCACAGATCACAAGCAACTCTTTTAAACCACTGTTAGAAGGGTAAACTCTGAACTGAGGCTACAATGAAAGGACACCCTTCAAGATATGTGAAGTAGTCCTTCCACTCTTCTCATTACTAATAAATCCTAAAAGGATCTGGTTCCAACACAGGCATTTCAGAAATAAAAGAAGGAACTGGACAGAGCAACACGACAGAGTAACTTGTTTAAGTTCAAAGGTAACCAAAGGAAGATTCCAGCTGTGTAAAATGGAAACAGCTTGTTTCTGCCACTGCCACATGGTCTACAAGGAAGCAGGTCAGTCTCATAGATGAGTGGCATAGCTGAGGTGGGGAGCACAGTTCAGCACTACACCTGAGCAAATGGATCAGGAGGCCTGCAGAGCCCCAAGGAGAAAGGAAGCCTTGCCCCCATCTCACTGGGAACACAAAGGCTGTACCTGCTGTACAGCTGGCCTATCCTCTTAAGTAACAAATATACATGAAAATGAGTACCAATGGCTAAGGCTCACAATATAATTTACATCTCCTTCATCACATTTTGTAAATCTGACCTGACAATGAAATTCACTGAAGCTCTTCTTATTTGAATGGATAGATATGTAGTTTTTCTTCTTAACAGTCTATTCTCCTCTTCTATACAATGTACTGCCATACTTAAGAAAAAAAGGTATAAAATGGCTCCTAAGAGCATAGACCACAACCTACCAACCTAACACAAAAAACTGTAGTGGCACATTTCATGTTTCCTACATTATTAATAAGAGAGCAATAAAGGAAAATTCAAGCCTATGAGGCGCTTTAATATGCAGTGGGAGAAAAACACACATTGTTAGAATGCAAAGAGACACATACTGACCAATGGAATTTATGAGCAAAAATGTCATTAAATCCCCAAATAAATCTCTGGCAATGACTAAGCAACTTCACCAACCCAGTAGAAGAAGATCATCAATAACCAATTTCTGCACATGGGACAAATAGCAAGCTGGCTCTAGGTTTGACAGAACAACCTCTCTAGGTGTAACAGAAATCTATCAGCTGGAAACCCATCAAGTTACAGCAGGCAGTTGCTACAGTGGATAACAGGATTCTAGAGTGGATCATGCAAAAACAACCAGCATCTTATATGTGGGGATCTTTTGTTTTTCTCTTTGCCTACTTTAAAAAAAAAAAAAAATCAAGGTGTTTTGTTTTACTTGTACTTTTAAAGTATGTCAAAAGAACAAGCAGCAAAGTAGTCTTGAAATTATACTCCTAACAAAGAAAATACATTACAATTTTGAATGTTTAATTGTAGTTCTTCTAGTAAAGTTTAAAAACCTACATTTCAAAGAGAAATATAAGTAGTATTGAAAGTCCATGCAAAATACAGAACCTGTTTATCAACTCAGAAGGCATACTATTAAGAAAGACAGATTTAAGATCAAGCAGACACTAATTTCCTTAAAAAAAAACAAAACGTTTAAAGCTGACTGTTTTGCACAGTTTTTTTATTTTCAGATTGAGTAGTTTAAAAAGATAGGGAAAAGTCTGTTAAGTGACTCAAAACCTATCTGTGGGACAAACTGAATACAGGCAAGTTGTAACTAAAAAGTTATTTTAAAAACTCACCTTCCTTCTACATCCACAGAATACATTTATTTATGAGAAGGCACCATAGGATAACCAAAAGACATTCCCAAGTAGATAAATGTTATGTTTGAAGATGGTACCCTTTAGGAGTAGGAATAAATTTCACAGTATCAGCTACTTACTGGGCATTTATTTCATATACAGTGCTAATTATAAATAAATAGCACTGAAGGACATCTCCTGCAGTGTGGATGCAATCTCTGTTTAATTACTCACTTTTCTATCCTCTACTAGGATCACAGTTCAAAAAATGGGAAGCACGAAGAACTGGAGAAGCTAAAGGCAACACAGCAATGAGTAACAAGCTTGGAAAGCCTTAACCAAAGAGCCTTACACTGAGAAAAACACACCTTCAAGACTCAAAGTCCCACCAACAGCAGAAGCAGATGGAAGGTAATTCACAAAGAACGCTGACAAATAGGAGGTCACCACCACTGATGAAAAGCTTTGTTCCCAAGTGTACTGACAAGAACTTCCCTCAAACTCCTACCCAAAACAAGCAGACTGAAGCACATCTACATGCCTCCTTTCTCACCTAACCAAGTCTTGCCTCCAGGTAGCTAACCAGGGAGCTATGAAGCACTAGCAATTAAATTCTGGATATATGTGCTTGAAAGTTTGAAGACTAACACATGAGTAAAAAAACAAAAACAACCAATCCCCCCCCCAAAAAAAAAAAACAAACACACACACAAAAAAATACCCAACCAACTAAAAAACCCCAGAACCAAACAAGCGAACAAACAACACCTCATAAAAAAATTAAATAAAAAACTTCTGTAAGACCTGACCAGTAAGTACTGCAATCTTGAGAAACAAGACTGAGAAAACTAGCATTTTAGTAAGAACTTAATTTGTTCCCCTTTTTCATTAGATTGCAAGCTTTTTAATAGAATTGGTTATGGTCAAAGACTAATTTAAAGAAGAGAGAGCTTGATGTTTTCTATGTTAATTACTGGGGAAGCTTCTTGTATTCATTCCCTATGGAATACACTAAACAGAAATGGGAATGAAAACCTATCAGAAAATGAATAGAGGAAACAAATTAAACTTTCTACAGCAAACATTCTTGGCTAACTAAATAAGTAATTACTGCTCAATGATAGCGAAGAGTGTTGCAAAGATATCACAGGAGTAAAATGCTCAAATATAAGAACATTTAGCCAATAATTAAGACTGCAAACACTTCAACCAAAACTTTGCTCAGAAGTATGTTTGATAAAAGTAAAAGAATACACTTTGAATGGGATGTCCTCTACTTTGTTTCCCTATACATGAAATATGAAGAAAACAATATAAAAAAACATTGGTGTTAATTTCATTCTCCCCTTATGCTAGGGATTCTTTTAAGGTGTATTTAAAAGGATATTTAAGGATAGGCTTCTAAAAATACAAACTGCATTACTGAATTAGAGACAGAGTAAAAGGCAAAGCATTTACTGATCTCCATATTACAAAACCAAAATTTCAATAATTCAAATAAAGAGAGATTAAAAATGGTAAAGCAGAATATGGATGACAAAACTTACTTCATGACATGGAATGTCATTATTCTCCATTAACCTAACGTGAAGAAATGAGGTAGTTAGTAGCAATCTCCTGTGAACCAACACAAAAATACTTCACAACCATTAGGGGGTGAAATATTTAAGAGGTCAGTTACTGGTACTGTAAGAGGTGTGCTGAAATCCCTTAACTGATTACAATAAACTTACTTGAAAGCCTGCACAGTTATCTTATTTAGCTTAAAAAAGATCTTTAGTATTTCCTGTGAGGTAATGATCTGTGGTCAAATGAGTCTACCTATAAAACAATCCAGCTTCTCTGAAGAAAATTAAAAATTACATACTCTTTTAGAAGAAAGGAAGAAATTTATTTTTTCTTAAATACATTCATTATCAAAACCTTTGTTTTAAATAAATTTTTCATTTTTATAGACCAAATAGAAGAAGAAAAAGAAGGGCAAACAGAAATCACAATGCCTGCATGTACTCATCCATATTTACACACACAAACACACAGAGCTAGTCTTGGTAATTCCTGGTTTGTCCAGGTCCAATGCATTACGAACATGTTTTGGGCATCAAGGACATAAATGCAACAGCCTTTCCTTAGTGCAACTCTGATGCAAACAACCAGCTACTATTAAATTTATTCCAGTCTCACTAATGAGTGGAGTTTGGAAGTGCAGTAGTTTTGAGCCATAAAGAGATGATTTATAATGAGAAGTCACTCAGTAGGAAAGCTGAAGTACAGCAGGGCTCTTTGCAAGTTATCATAACAGAAAACTATTTAATGAGTGTGGGTTTCTTCAAGAATTAAAAAATGCAAGATTTGGAATAGGAAGTATTACATTATGCAAACACCCACATTACTGAACACTGCTGCTACAGTAAAAACCACCAAAAGAAAAATCCTCAGAGTTGCCTATCTTGAGTTTTTGGCTCGTTTTTTTAATAAATTCTTTCAAATGAATGAATTCAAATGAACACAGAGACATTAGCAGATAGACACAATTCATTATATAAAAATTTATGAAAGTTCAATGAACTAAACTAAGTGGCCTAAGATCAGGCACTCCGTAGAGCAAACAAGAAAAAAATGTGTCCTGAAGCAAGTCATTGTTTGGCAAAGACACAAGGAAAGAGCAGAGAGAGACCCTTCATCAGCAAGCTCAGGAGAGGCCTGAGTTACCTGCAGCTCCCCGCTCTGTACAGCACTCTCCCCTGATGGGGAGCACCAAGGGTGCTGATGACTCAAATTCAGTTATACACAAACCTGAAGCTTCCCCTTAATCCACCTCCAGATCAAAGCTATATACAGCCTGCAATAACTATTTAAAATTAATACCGTTTCAGTAAATTATATGCCATAATCTTTATGCATGTGATGGGGACATAAGGGGTTTGCATGCTAGAAATCATCCACTTTGGCTTTTGATTAACTTATTGACTTTGCTAAGGAAGGATACCAGCAAGAAGGTAGGAAGAAGACAGTGGAGCACAATATGCCAGAATTCTTAAAATGTAGGCATAACTGATTCTGGTTGCATTTTTCTAAGGAGTAAATTTAGACTGTGGCTTCTTGACAATAGAAGAACTTAAACAGTGATGATGCCGTGGGAACTTTTTTATATTTTCCTATTGTTTCCAAAGTGATCTGTTCCTTGTGCAGAGTGACATTGGGTCAGCCCAGTGGAAAGAACAGTGTATAAAGGTGTGAAGCTAAAGAAAGTGGTTAACTTTGTTAAGCCATGACTGCTACCAAAGGTGCCTATCAAAATGTGACTTCCAAGAATATCACTAGGACAACTACAATCTTCCATGCATGGTAAAAAAACACACACCCGCCCCTGCTTCTTCAGCAAAGTCAGACTTGTAATAGGAATACTTATCTGAGAACTGTTACAACCCGAAGAAGTAACATTTCACTTTCCTAAGGCCTGAAAAATAAAAAAGTTCCACTGAACAGAAGATACACAGTCCACAATAAAATGACAAGTCCTTGAGCTATCATGCACAAAGAAGAATTACATGGCCACAAAATTCCCTCCCTCCTGACAGTCTTAAATATTCATTCTACCAGATGCTTGTTTTCAAGGTCACTACACAGGTTACCTAGATGTCATGACAGTAAAGGTCCAAATTTCTGAATATTTTGGAAAGCTGTGACATATTTTCTTGTCCCTTGGAAGTATGCACATCTTCAGCCTTGTGATATTTCTCAGAGAGTAGGATGAACTTCACTGCTGTGATTGTCTGCATTTCATCTGCCCAACCCACAGATCCTTCATCAGCTCATCATCCTGTCAAAAGCACCTGAAGTCTTCCTATAAAACCTTCTCCATCTATACCTTATAGATAGTAGTTACACTCAAATCACTCCAAAAAGTGAAAATTCTTAGTTTTGCTGCAATTATCATGACAAAATGCACCTGATAACAGATCAAGATGATGCTTTTGTCACCAGCTCTGACACAGATATGCTGAATGATACTAAGCAGATTGCTTAACCACCTTCTGTCTCCTTTTGCTTTAATCCTTCCATATTGCCTCTAAATTCAGTCACTGTAGTAGGAATTTATAATTATGCTTTCTATGGAATTTAAGAAGATTCTGCCCTTACGTAAGTATCTATTATACAAATAATAAAGCACTACAGACAGCAGTGAACTCTTCTCTGTGTGATCTGGAAATTGTCATCCAACACAGTTCTGTTGCATATTTATCCAGCCTAGGTAGTAGCTGTGAATGATTTCATTTTTACCTTTTTTTGCCACTCACTCCTTTCTCTGTTTGCTTCTACCAAATACTACCCTGAGATGCAATGGTGCTTTTCAAAATGGTGCTGCCCACCATTTTATACCCAGTGTGCTGTAAAATCCAACATGATTTAACACTCCATCCAAGGAAGCCCATGTAAATATTCATAGACTCACAGAATAGTGAAGGTTGCAAGGAACCTTTAAAGGCAAATTCAACACCCCTGCAATGAGGAGATCAGGCTGCTCAGAGCAGCAAAAAAACTCAAAAGTTGTTAATCATTCATGTTCCTCTCAACTTTGCAGATCAATGAACAAAATACATTTCTTGACATTCCTTGGAGAAAAAAACATGAGAATAACCTTTAAAGAATAAGAATAATCACACACTACGGATTTACCTGGCTAGCAATATTCATCTTAGTGATGAAAAATTTGACTGAAAAGACTAACATTTTCCATTATGCACTTACAATTTTCATTAAAATTGCTTCTTATATACACAGGTACATAAAAATAATTAACCAAAACACCTTCCGGGACAGAATTAACAATTGCTAAAATTTTGAAGGGACCTTGAAGGGACCTTGAAGCTTTTCCAGTTATTAAAAAACACTACATCTTCCACAATTCATGTATCTAAAAAGAAACTGAACTGTAAAGATAACCCTGTAGTAGTATTTGTAGTTCTTTGAAACAAACTCAGTATTGTTGGGGTTTTTGTCTGAGGTGATTACTGAGATTAATGTTTTTAATACTAAAATTATGAAAACTATGAAAATTATAAAAACATCACAATGATGAAAATCCATTTTTAATCACCTACCAGCTTAAAAGTATTGACATTTCAAACATCTGAAAGTGAAGTGCCTTAAAGCAGAGACTCCACAGAAACCATCATTTTGTCAAGGCTAGTCTCCAAGTTCCTCAGAAACCTTACTTGTCTGAATATCACAAACAGAAGAATGAGGCAGTTGAACTTTTTTTTAGAAGACAATTCCTTTTGCTCAGTAACTTTCCAGAATTATGGAAAACCCTCATTTTTAGGAAAAAAAACCCAACGGAATATGCACATTTCAGTATCTATGCATTATCTGTGATAGACTCCAGACTATACAAACATTCTCTTCCAAGGACTGCCACAAGTGCACATGATTTGAGTCCTTTGTTTTGGAGGAGACCTGAGCTATGCCATCTCACTGAATAAGTATTTTAGTATCTATTTGAGCATATTCTCATCACTCAGAGCTCACCATGCCCACAGCAGCCCTGGTATGCTAGAGCACATGAAGAATAAAACATCCTGACAACAAAGAAGGAAAGATGCACGGTTGGACATGCTTTACAAACATTCTGCCCATAAACTAATTTGTAATTATGCTTTCTATGGAATTTAAGAAGATTCTGCCCTTACGTAAGTATCTATTATACAAATAATAAAGCACTACAGACAGCAGTGAACTCTTTTACTGTGCGACCTGGAAATTGTCATCCACCACGTTTCTGTTGTATATTTATCCAGCTTAGGTAGCAGTTGTCAGTGATTTCATTTTCATCTTTCTTTGTCACTCACTCCTTTCTCTGTTTGCTTCTACCAAATATTACCCTGATATGCAATGGTGTTTTTCATAATGGTGCTGTTAGTGTATCCCTAAAAGGAGGTAAGGATGGAATGCAGGGATCCAGTTCAGCTGCAAGCAAGAGATGAACAGGATCTTAAGACACAACTTTTGGACTTGGGTAATGTGATAGTATAGAACCAACTGTGTCTCTATCTCCTCCTTTGCATCTTGGCCAGGGGTAACATACTTTCCACAAATTAAAAGTATAAACAAAGAGGAGTTTAAATCAAGAGTTAAATTATGAACACCTCCTACTGCCTGCAACAGACCTCCCTTGCACTGGAGCATCAACAGCTGGGGCTGACCTCACTTCAGTCAAACCCACAGCCAGCCTCTGAATCTTATCACAGAAATAACTGGAAGGCTAGAAAACACACTTTATTTTAAGTTTTGTTACTTGCTTTCTGAAATCAGAGATTAAAGAGGTTTACATTCTTAAGCACTGGCCAAAACCATGATGACTATATATATCAGTTTGGTTTGGGGTTTTTTCCTGTGAAAGCTGAGATTCTCACTGGGACAGATGTTACAAGTGTGTAGTTTGCTGCTCACAGCCTACCATACATGTATGTTTTGTTAAAGGGCTGTGGCTTGTCAAAAGAGCACTGGGGTGGCTGCTTGTCTTACCAGGCAATTAGGCACTGGTTCAACTGGATGTTGGGAAGGAGGAGGGAGCTTGCTCTCAGAGAGCACCGAATTGGGAAATGCTGCTGCAGTGCAGGAGGCTCAACAGGGAAAGCTGTGGGAAGCAATGAGCCACAAGGACAGAAACAGGAGCCATGAAAAAAGGAAGGAACTACATCTCAGAGACAACTGAAGACTTTTCTAGAGACCTACAGGAGACCACAAAGATCCAACAAGGTAAAAACTGGAGGCTTTTCTCTTTCAAGGATGACAGCACACAAGGATTAAACCTGCTTTCAAACACAATTATTTGAATATACACCACCAACAAATCTGCTCTGTGTTCCATGAGTTTCTGCTTTATTTTAATATTTATATTAGAAAAAAATCCTAAAAAAGTGTTAGGTATTCTTAGTATAGTCTCTTTAATGGAAATATCCAGACAGGACATTTCCCAGAGCTCTGATACTGCATTACTGGCCTAAGATCTCAAGCAGAAAATGCTAAGAAAATTGACACACAATTTGAAACTGCATGATGAGCTTTCTTTCCCAAGATGGAAAGAGAAGCTTTCTTTTGTACTATCAATAAACTATTCTTTCTACATGGAAGTTCCCCTTTGTTCTAAAAATGCCACTGACCCTGGCAGAAAGAGACCTCACTGAATAAAAGGCAAACTTGTCTTTACGAGACATCTGATTTTTCAAATAGAAAAGATCAACCAGCATACAGCATTTTGAAACTAATAGCAAAAAACTTCCATTTCTCTAAGGTCACAAGCAAAATCAACATAGGAGGAAATTTAGCTCCACAGAGAGCAGAGATTAAAAATCATGCCCAGAAAGTTGGACTGCCTTGCCTGGGATCTAAGCTAGGACACAGTCCTGGAAGGGTTTCCAACAACCCAGGACTGCAGGGTCAGTGTGCAAATGCTGAGTATGCTTGTTCATGACCTGCCACTTCCCCACCAGATTCAATTATTGCTTTTTAATCAGTTTCTTAAAGGACAGGAACTTCATAACCAATTTTGATTATTTAAGATTCCAACTTAAAAAAAAAAACAAAAAAAAAAAATTAAAAAAAAAAAAAAAAAAAAAAAAAAAAAAAAAAAAAAAAAAAAAAAAAAAAAAAAAAAAAAAAAAAAACAAAAAAAAAAAACAAAAACAAACTGAAAGAAGTGTAACCAGGAAAATCTTTCATCAAATGCCTGTTTGTTTGCAGGTGGTTCAGAACATCAGAGGATTGATTAGTTCTACAAACACAAGAGTAACAACAGTGGCAGCTTCATGAGAGGGAAGGTGGTGAGAGCAGAAATGTGCATTAAGATTCTTTAAGTTCCTGTGGATAAGCATAGAACAATGTAGGACATCTAAGGATTTTCAGGAATAAAGTTCTTTACTAGAAAGGAGCACAGATGAGTAGAAAGCGCTTGAGCTTTGTTTTTTGAATGCCCTCATCTGTTAATTTGAAGCTACCTGAAAGCTGTATTTTAGGCCAATCTACCTCTTGAATATTTCCCAATTATTTACAAAGCCAGACAGTAGTGGACTCACAGAAAGGTAGTATCTAACCTTTTCTGATGATGCAGCTACTCTTGCTAGAAAATTGGCTAACTTCTTAGAAGGTAAGTTTTCTTTTATCCCACAATTACAATTCATGTAAAATTTATATTTTAAAATGTTATTAATGCTAAATATGCTGTCCCTCCTACTGCTATAGCCTGGAAAAGGTTATTCTACAAAACAGTGAGAAAGAAAAGGTTTTCCTTTGCACGTTAAAATAGAGACTTCCAAATTTCAAAAAGAAATAAAAATAAAAAAATGCAATATGGCTAGCAAAAATTTCAGTATTGTTTACCTCATGCTTCTTTCTCTGACAATAAACATAGTTAATAGGAAAAGGCTTGTGAAATTGAGAGCATGCTTCAAAGAAAAATACATTCATATGAAGACTTATGGATATATAAGTAGGGTTTGAAAAGGAAAAGAAGCAGCTAACAGACACTTTATTCCTGAAATTTCATTTTACAAAGACTGTGCTCCAGACAAGTCACTACGACACCTCAGCACAAGCATGTTTCAGTGTCATCTAGCTAATGCTTAAGTTAACTTGCATCACTGCACAAAGATCTTTGTTTTCCTGCAAATACCCCTTCTTCAATTAA
>WEIU01010123.1:108972-130154 GCA_013389925.1 Aegithalos caudatus
ATTTCTGTAAAGACTAAGGTATTTCCAGTCTTTACACTGCTTTCTTTGTGGTTATTATAATTTGACAAAACTGACTGGAGTCTGATATAGTTAACCTACATAAAAAGAAGGGGAATATGTACCACTTTATTTTACTGGTATTCATTCCCCTTGAAGGAATGAAGGCTTAGGGCAATCTGAAAGAGAGGTTGATGAGAAAAATTACTAAACAACTCTTATAATAGAGACTAATTTAGAGTGTAAAATTATGAATTGAAAAGTTTCAATTTTACAAGCACACAAAATTATCATAATCTGAAATTCTTCCAACACCAGGCCTTTTCTTGACACAAAATTAATCTTCAAAAATTTAAGACTGAATATTCTTTTTTTTTTTTTTTTTTTTTTTTTTTTTTTTTATTTTTTTTTTTTTTCCTGATTAAGCCTATTTGGAAAATTTCTTAGTAAAGGAAACTCATAGACAAGAGAGATGTCTTCTAAAATTGCTGGTCTCTTAAAAACTTTATAAAAGGACTCTATTAATACTTGAAACCTAAAACCAAATAGAGTGCATCCTTCAAGGAAGAGGAATATACACCATAAATGCCATTTACAGACAATCCTATTCCTTTCTATTTCTCATCCTGAACTCTTGTGAGCTGTTTAACTGTACTTTAATTATGTTTCCGAAAATGTATCAATCAACTTATAGCAAACCAGCCTACAGAAATTAAGCTTTTTAGAGGATAGTTACTTGTGGAAATCAAGGAAACAGTCTACTATTATCATTCATTATGTAATCCACAGAAAAAGAATCTAGACAGAATAATGAACTTTTCTAGGGTAATAATTGGTCAGTGGCAGAAGCTGAAAGAACCTGCCATTCTTAAAAATGTCATCTTGCCAAAGCAGTTTAATGCATGTTGGTAAACATAGCACATGGAAAGTATTTTAACAGAGATACCAAAGCAGAGAGGGGAAAAGGCAAATATTGTCAGATTCCCCTGGGGAAAATCTACACTTTGCAGTATTTCCCTGTGAGATAAACATTCCTTTTTCTGGTAAATTTCTGATATAACCAGCTACAAGAACAGCAGTCATTCTTTTGCCCGCTCCTCATCACATTTTCTAGAATTGACAACAGCTTCTGTAACTATTACGGAAACAAAGCAAAACAAAATATATTATTCTAAAATATTAAAGCAATTTAAAAACTGCTAACCATTTTCAAGAAGCATTTTCTGCAACTACATCCAATTATTTTATTTTCAAAGCAAAAAGAAACACATTTCTTTTGAAAGCTCTGAAATAGCTTTAGAAAACCTGTAAGAGACTGAGAACTTCGATCAAGTAGCCACAGAGAATATTCTATCTTAAACATTACAAAGAAAGAAAAAAAAAAAAGGAGGGGGAAAAACAATTGCTAATTATCATCATTTTTAAGCAGACTGGCAAAACCAAAGGATTAAGTGACTCTGCATCAAACAAAAAGTATCACTCCTTTATATAGTGATTCATAAATACTAGAAAACCATTTAAAACTTTGGCCACAAACTGGAGAATCTTTCAGCTAATTGATGCGCATTTCTGTTCATACTGGATAAAATGAACTTTCATGTACATGCATAGGATTCAAACTTTCCCCAAAACTGTTCACTGACTATTGGCTTGGAATTCCCATGCAAAGCAAGAGAAAGCAAAATTATAAGAGAATATAACATGACTTGGGTCTTAGTGAGCACAGGTCAATATGGAGAGGACTAGTTTCATAGCAATCAGTTTTAAGCATTGCCTTTAAAAATAAATTTATAGAACAGACTGAAAACACACTGAAAAAATCCTATTCTGTTATTTGTTTCTGAATGTTTTGAATATCAGTGATGAGGACTGAATGAAAATTTGTTTTTCAATTTAGATGTTTCAACAGAATACCTCCCTACTTCTGCCCTTGGGAAGTAGGAATATGTCAGCATAAAGCTTATGTACTTCTGGAGGAGCTCAAAAGAAACAAAAAAAAACCCCAACTTGTAAGCCATCTACACACACAATTAGTTTGCAAACATTAGCATTAATGAAGCCTGCTTTCCCCTGAATGCACATACCATGGCAAGAGACTTCATGCCTGATACAGAACTCAGAATGTGTTGCTGCTGCTTGGATTTCCAGTATTTGAAAAGGTGTTCTTGAATTATTTTTCTCTCAGGGAAACTTGTCCCTTCTCTATTTCTATTACAATTTTAATGATGCTTTTAAGTGCTTCACCTTTGAGAACATTGTTCCTCCGTCAAATTGGCTTCTCCTTGACTGATGGATACTGAAGTAAGTAGAAAGGTGGACAGAAATTCCAAGCATATTTATGCAATCTGTGTTTTTTAAAATAAGCTTAAACTAAAACTAGTTTCTGAGACAACACCGAGATTGTTACCTTGCTAAAGATCTTCTGCGAGACAGAAAATTAGCACATTTTATCTATAGTTCAGGAATATCAAACCTCTGTTCTGTCACTTTGAGATCTGTGCTAAATTTTGACCTAAAAACATTTATAGCTAGGCTATAAATTGTAGAAATAAGTTTTGGAACTAACATCTGATTGTCAAGGCCACTTTAGGAGGATACTGGGAGGAAAGTATTAAAAATGTTATTTTGTTGAGTAAGTAGGGAGAAGATAAGACTGAGATGTCTAAAAATTCCAAGTTTCAAGTTTTATCAGGAAGAGTTTTGAAATTATATTTCTTCTAGAGTACAAAATAGAACTTGAAGAATTAGAAATGGAAGATACTCAGAAGGAAACACAATTATGCTAATCACCTGTAATTGCCAGACATGGGGTTTAATACATTTCTATTCCTCTGACTCATAACAAATTATCTGCTTCCAGTACTTGGCATCAGGTCTTTGGTTCTTAGAAGAAAGCTCCTAAATATGTTGTCCCCTGGGGCCTCCACACACAGAACTAGTCCATTCCCTAGATTCCTGGAGCCCCCAATGACTGTGACAGACATCCTGGTACCCCTTGCAGTGCTGGGCTGACAGGATGGTACTTTCCTGGTTCATGCCTGAAATTCCCTACCAGCAGCCATGTGTACTTACAGATTAGATGCTAGAACTGTCAGCTTATCTTTTCCCGCTGGGTTTTTCTTAAGCTACCTCAGTGATGCAGATCTCAACAAACTTCACTCTTGCTTGCTAATTGAGGAGTGCCCTGGGGTCTAAAGACTGCATTATAAATATAGTGACTGATCAACTTTCATTAATGATGTTACCTTCAGACTGACAAGTTTGGTTTTAAAGTAGTATCATACAAAATGTACTTCATAAAACAGATGGCAGGGGACTTCAGCTTTCTGTAAAAATGTATCATAACATTCACTCATTTTGAGGGACGGTATTTTCCCTTTTAGGACTGACAGGTGGAGGAAGCACTTTCCAGTGCTTCACACACATTTTTATGATGATTTACTTGATAGGAGAGACATGACAGCATAACTTACCGAGAGGTTGGTAATATCCAGTGATAAACAATAAAACATTAAAATATGCTGAAAGTTCTTCAGCTTATCCCCTGAACTCAAAAATATCTGCTGCCTGCCACTCAGTTGTCCAGGAGTTCTAATCAGCTGTTAGCATTTTCCTAAATAATAATTGACAGTATAAAGATTGGTCAAATACACATTTTTAAATCCTTCTTTCTAATAAGACGCTCTACTAGACCTAGACAGCAACATACATACTGTTCAATCTTATTGACAAAGTAACTCTTCGCATGGTTGAGAGATATGCAGGCAATTAGCAGGTCTTTCAGGTTCAGCGATTTTTTTTTTTCCCTACTTCATTTCCTTGCTGGAATTTTCAAGATTACATTTTTAGATAAGACTTTAAACTTTTTGGCTTTAGGTTATCATTGACCACACTAAAACAAGAATAAAGAGTTGGGTCTTTGGGACAGTGCAGAGCTAACATGAGAGCAACTGGGTTTTGTCTTTCCTAAAATAAAGCCTTCTACAGAAAATTTACAGTCTTGGCATGTATAAATTAATAATGTTTAGGTTTGGACTGTATTGTTCTTCTAAAGAAAAGGGCTATTTTGCAGAAACTAGTCAAATAAAAGACTTGTTCACATCTTGGCCTGATTTGTTGTATGTTTATGACAGAGTCTGGGCTGACATATCTTGCCAATAAGCTTCTACAGCTAACTTGTATTTACACCTCATTTTCCTTAAGATTTAAGTTTTTATAGGACATGTTTCTTCTAACAAAGCATGAAGGTAAAGACAAGCTCTTGAGATATCAGACTATGAATTAGGAGCACAATCCACTTCCACAATTTACTTTTTTTTTTTTTTTNNNNATGAACCTTTCCGATCTGGCACTTTTCACACCATATAAAAGGCTTCCATCTTATGTTGAAGGAATATTCTGAACACACTGTATAAGAGGTTCATTCCTTGCTAGAGAACATGAAAGAAAGTCCCTTCAATCCTTATGTATATATTATTCAGTTATTTATAAATTAATGTGAACTGTCATCATCATGCTTAACTTGTATATTTTGTTTTCTGGTTTCCCTTATATATATTAAAAAAAAAAAAAATTAAAAGCATCTAGCCCACAATTTTATGTTGTTTTAGTGTGGTTTCTAAATTTTTTTAGCCATAATTATCTCATGTGGAAAAAATTCTGAAAAAAGTTCTGGCTTTTAAATATTAAAATGTTATATACCAAGAAATAACTTCATTCTTGCATTATGGCAGAATGACACAGCCCACAGAATCTATTTCAATGACAGTTTCTCTCCTACCACAGCAACCTGATATTCAGGTTGAATTCACTGATCCTTATCTTCAGGAAGATATAGAAGGACATACTTTCATAATTGGTGTCTCCAAATTATTCCTCTTCTAATATCCAGTTTGTATTTTGCAACACCACCACCCAAAATTTCTTTACACAGTTGTCCTTTTTTCAAACAAATCCCCTGCATTAACTAGCACCTTCTTCAAACAAATTTTCATATCAATATTCCTAATCAATTTTTGGTAGCAGTTCCTAATGGTTGCATATATCCTCATAAAACACAGGACTATAAACCCTCTTTAATGCAATCCCAAGGGCAGTCTTCTGAAGTAACAGCTAATAGCATAAGTTAGCAATACTTTGAAGCATTAAGTGGAAGATACGAATGGCAAAGCTGTATCGTGACTTTAGGTATGGTAATTATTTCCTATACCTGAGTGAACATCTGTGATCATTCGTTGTAGATTACAATTTCTCAGAAGAAAATCACTCTGATTTCTTAAAGCCACTTTGAAATTGCACATCATTAAAACTGGGTCACTTTCCAGTTCCAAATGTGTATTTGAGCCCAACAGAGCACCTATTAAAGAAACATTTGGCATCATAAAAATTGCAGCAGATGGGCAAGGTGCAAAGAGGCACAGGGGTTGAATCTTGTATGTCAGAACCAAAAAAAAACCCGTATCCTTTTCAAATCCTCTGTTCTAGTAAAAGGACAACATACAGGACCACAGAATATGCTGTGGGGACCCACATATGGGAAGGGACCCACGAACATCAATATCACCTCTTACCCTTCACAGAATCACCCTCAAGAGTCACACCGTGTGTCTGTCATCCTAATGCTTCATTAACTCTGTCAGGCTGGGTGCTGCCACCACTTTCCCAGGGAGCCTGTTCCAGTACCCAACCACCCTCTGGGTGAAATAACTTTTCCTACTATCCAACCTACACCTCCCCTGACATAACTTCAGGCCATTCCCTCAGGTCCTGTCACTGTCCCCTCAGTTTCCTTTTCCTCGCGCAGAACTGACCGAGTGATTTCAGCCATTCCTCACACAGCTTCACTCAAGGGTCTTCATCATCTTTGTTGCCATCCTTTAGATGCTGTCGAATTATTTAAGATCTTTCTTACATTGTGGCCCCCAAAACTGCCCCCAGCACTTGAGGTGAGGCTGCCCCAGTGCAGAGCAGAGGGGACAAGGACAATCCCCTCCCTTGTCTGGCTGCTGATGCTGTCCCTGATGCCCCCCTCCCAAAACAGGGTTGGCCCTCCTGGCTACCAGGGCACTTACACCTAAGTAGGTTTTCACGAGGAGTTTGTATTTCTGCAATTAACAGTTGGCTGTAGCAGCCAGCTACTGGAGGAACTGCTATATCAGCTTACCAAAATACTACATATAGAAAACATAACAGACTTAAATTTTTACAGCTACTGACAGTATCAACAGGGGGAAAAATGAGGAAAAACATTACCTATATCCTTTAACACATAGAAAAATTAACTTCCTTTAAAAAGATTTCTAGTATTTCTAGTTAGAAAATTTTGGAACCATTTTGCTGCATTTCTTCATGTTGACAGGCTTGGAACAAGTCTGTTGATGTGAAGCAGTATGGCTTTGGGACTCACAAAAAGGTTAAGCCTGCATTTTCAGGCATGTACATTTGGGGTTCTTTTAAATATCTTTTTTTAGAAAAAAATATTAGCATTTTAAATTATTTGTGTATCACAGTAATATAACATTTAATCAAAATACTGTAACCATGCCCAGAGGATGAAGCAGCAAAGCAGAGCACCTGACAGACGGACTTAGAAAGCTCCCCCTGAGGGTTTGAAGCTGTCTGCTACACTACAAGCAAAACAAATAACTGTATTAAAACATGAATTTATTAGCCCACAGAGGCAGTATGTTGATTGCTAACCACCAATGCCATGGAATGGAAGGTCACATATCAGAAAAGATTTTCTAAAACTTCACTTTTCATTACTCTGCCAAAATTTACAAGAAAAAGTACAAACACTGTATACGATAAGGACAGAGGGAAGGAGCTATATCATCTGGCTGTTAAGAACAGTTGTGCTGATTGATATAGAGATATTGGACCTGAATAGGTTCCCACATTTTCATACACTTGACTTTACAATCAATATGCTTTTTTTCCACCTTTACTAATTTCTCCCTTTTTCCTTATAATTTCAGCAGATGGTCCAAAGACTTGGACTTAAGCAGGCATTGAAATTATTTTATTCTAAATATCACAGGGAGAAAACCAAACATTTTAATTAGCATTGGTATAGACCTGAAGCTAAAAACACTGAGCAATAAGGAATAAGTCAAAGAGCACTGTATTCATTAATAAACCTACTAACAAATCTCTGCTGCTTCAGAGTAAGGTTTTATTCTCAGACTGAATTAATTTCCAGTAGGAAACCAGGCTATAACTGAAGGAGATATCCATGCCATGGAGCTATTACACAGGCATACCAGCTCCTTAGGGGGTGTAGATTTGCAGTCACAAATATGAGTAGGGCAGATTAACAGTGACGAAGCTACACTGACACCTTTATCCTCAGTATTTCACCTGATGATGCCAGGGGTAATTACCAGAGCACAGAGGAGCCATCTGGGTATTTCAGAGCCTTGGAGACCAACCTGAGAGCACAAGGACACATCAACCCTTTTCACTGCAGTGTGACCACAGATTGCTGACAACACACCATACCATGAGCAGGGCAGTGCCAAGGCAGAAATGGTTAACAGGATATAAAGCTAATATAGTACCATATAGATGCTGGAGTACAAATAATTTTCTGGTCTGTAAATTAAAAAAATAACCAAACCTTTGTTAAATCCATCAAAGTTGCACTTAGAAACCACATCTTCAAAATACATCAACACAGAGCTATCAAACCAATAATTAAAATATAAACAGATATTAATTGTCCTTGCTTTTTTTTGTTTGTTTTTTGGGGTTATTTTTTTCCCCAAAAAATTTGGGCTACATATAGTACCTAAAGTGTAACTGCAGGTAGAAAGTGGGATTATAGATATCAACTAATCTGCCACAACTGCAGCCAGGAAATAATTTTATCTGAAAGTATCCTAACACTGAGTAAGAAACACAATTTTGAGCAATTTTCCTTCCCCTTTTTCAAACTTCAGTATTAGAGATGAAATACTCAAAAGATTTGCTCTACAGATTTGCAAAACAGAAAGCAAATAAAAACTTTCAAAAGTTTACCTCTAAATTATTAACACTTCCTTCTTATTTTGAAGGGTCTGAGATGATAATAGTGGTAATTTATTTTGACTACAAGGTATCCTGACAAAGAGAGGGCTTATAAACACATAGATCAAATTATAAAATTAGCAGCTATGTACCATATGGCCAGCCTCAAACTTTGTGCACTAGTACCAGTCTAGTATGAGGCAGCCAAGGACCCTACCCACTTACCTTGTCTCTAAATCCATCTTTGCAGCCTGTACCAAGGCCCCTAAGTTAGCCAATTTTTATAGAAGTTGACAGAAAAAATTAATTGTGCTTTTTCCAAGCAAAAATGTCACTACCAGAACAAAAATATATGGAGGGGGTGTGATTGGGGAGTTTTTGTTTGTTTTGAGGGACATTTTTAATTTTGTTTTTTGGGGGGGATATTTTTTCTTTTCTAGCTTGGTGTGGGGAGGGTTGGGTTGGTATGGTATTGTATGTATGTGAATCAGTAAGAAATCAGAGAAGGTGCAAAGAAATCAAGGTAAAAGTATATATTATGTACTTTCTAGCTGAAAGGGGTTTAGAACTGAGATAAAGATACATAGTTTGGTATTTTTTGTTCTGGAAGAAATTATCTTTAGGATTTTCTTTGTAACTAAACAGGATTGCATAATCATGGAACCTGGTATCTTTCAACCCACCAGAATTACCCCCAAACTATACCAAGTTCTTCGCTAACAGCTCAGATCAGAAGAGGTAAAAATGTAATTGTTTAAACAAAGAAACAAACAAAGAAAAATCACTCCACAAGATTGCTAATGCTGACTTTCCACAGATTTTAAATTATAAACAACAAAAAAGTTATACATGAAGTAGTCCAAAGAAGCAAGAATTAAAATTTTAAAAACTGGCATTTCTTCTGTTTTAAAACAGTGAGAGATACTTTGTGGTGATGTTTTGCTACTTTTAATAATGTTTTAAGGAGAAGTTTCTAAGTATAGAACAGAACTAATATAAACATATATTTTAGGAATAAACATAATCCCAAAATCCCTACTAAATGAACACTGCTATTAATGCAACCTTCATTGTACTCTACAGCAGTACAAGCTGCCCAGGATACTTTTAAAACATGCAGACTATAACATGCAAAAAATCTATCCATAACCCCCAAAGTCCTGCTTTCTGGGAGAGGAAGAATTTACAGAGACTCAATACAATTCTACCCTCTCTTTTTCCTTGCTCCCTCATTGCCTTTATTAACTCAATATGTCCCTACACTCAGTTTAAAGACTTTGTTGCTATGGGAATTTATTTCCATATTTTATTGTCAAGGAGAAAAACGAGATTTTGGTGATTAAATGTCACAGAAGCTCTGACTTTTGCACAACCTAATCAAATCTACAGCCTTAGAAAAATAATCTGTGTACGTGTTTGAAAGTCTTACAGTCCTAATCATAAAAAGGTACATATGTTCTACCTGGCATTTAAAAGCCAAGTACAAAAACTCTCTCTCCCTTCCCCCAAAACCTTCCGGATAATTTTAACATAATTTCCGCATGCGCATTTTCAATTTGTTTCCTAGAAACTCAAGAATAAAACGTATTTTGTTTTCCCTTTCTCCCAATGAGGATTACCCACAGTATCAAGCAATTCTTCTCTTTTATAAGTGACATTCAAGGTTAGTGAGGCTGGAAATTCACCTAGTAGCAACTGACCCATAAAGACAGCTACAAAATTGCAAGCATAGGTTCCCTCCCTCTCCATAACTAATCTATGTTGCAGCTGGAAAAAAGAAATACATGCAATAGGTACAAAATATTGTTCAGTTCCTGCAGTAAATATGCCAAAAAGTGTTTGCTGTCTTCTATCACAACTGGCTATTTCCACTGTAAATCTCATACACTTGTACTTCCCCCCTTTTTAATACTGTAACTGTCTACATAGGTTAACATTTAGAACCACTCATTTAGAAGAAGCATGTATGTAATCATTAAATCATTACGATGTAAATGAAACTGAGCATAAGCCAGAAAGTTCAAAACAAAAACTAATATCAGAAAAAAAATCTCCCTTGTGGCTCAAGGTTTCTGTATGGTTCTGTTCCTTCAAAAGAAGTTCTCTCAGGTTAGGAACCAGACCTCACATTCACGTACCAGGAATGGCTCTCTTCTGTGTAGGACTCTAGGAACACAACTGAGGATGCAGCTCTCTAGAAGAGACTCAGGCAATGCTGTCAGAGAACTACAGTGCTGAAACTTAAGATGACCACAGCTGAGATGCTCAAAAAATCAGGAGCCTGACCTTCAGACTCCCAGCAGCCTTATCTTTCCCAAAGGTGATGTAACAAACTGCTGGAAGTCAGACCTCAGAGCATCCTGAAGTTGCTCCTGCTCCTTATCTATCCAATTCTGATTGAGGACATACTTCCAGGTTTTCCCTCTTCTGGCACTATTATTGTACACCTGACTTCTGAGAGCAAGAGGTTTAGCTTCCTATTTAGCTGTGATTGACCAAATGCAATGGATTCATTAGGTAAAGCTCACCAGGAGTTACAAGCATTCACACTTCATCAAACCAGGACATAGAGGTGTCTAAACATGACATTAGAAGGCTAATGTAAAGTACTTATGATTGAACACAGGCACGGGTATAAACCTTCTGTGTGGCATTTAGCAAGCACAGTCCATACTTGATGAATACAACCACAAACGCGTGCATTTTAAGCATGGCACTTACACCAGGTTTAAGCAGAAAGGCATAATTCCTGAGGCAAATCTGCACAAAAGGAATTACACCAAATTGTAATGTTTAACTTATTAAAACACCACTGAGCTTTAGCACTGGATGGTGTTTTTCCCATTCTGTGGGCAGTACCTGGTCAACTGACCCATAGGAGAAGCAGAGCCAGAGGGGAAAGGAACACAGCTTTCTAGCTAGTGAACAAATGGAAAACTGAAGATTGGCCAAAGCTACATATATTTGTTATCCCTCAAAGTCTGCAGAAACCCAAGTCCCCTTACCACAGCATAAAATACGTGTAAGAATTAAACATATTAAACATTGACTAACTCTTACAAAAAATATGAAATTTAACTGTTCTTTGATACTGGTATTTTAAAAAGAAAAACTGTCAACTCCTAGGAAAACAGTTTTACAGAGTTTCTTTTATTAGGGAGCTAACTAATCACTAGGATGACGAAAACCTACATCTGTAATAATGCCTAATATTGTGAAACTCAGTTGTTGGACAATACAATAAGCTTGGTGCTTTCACTTGGTTCCTTAAATATTATGAAAACACTAAAAATTAGGAGAGTAACATTTTCTGTTTGATATTATTTGCAAAGATTTTATAAAGTCTAAAGCAGCAATCCCCCCAATACCTTGTAATTAAAAACCACCATGAAAAAATCATGCTGTTGATATTAGTAATGGGCACATAACCTCAGAATGAAGAATAAGTGCTAATAAAAACCATGCAACACCTGTGGAAACTTTCTTACCTTGTCCCTCTTAAAGAGATCCTTTTTGAGCCAGGGACAATGTGCTGGTTTTGTCTGAGATAGAGGTAATTTTCCTCATAATAGTTAGAAGGAGGCTATGTTTGGATTTGTACTGGAAACAGTGTTGATGTCACAGGGATGTTTTAGCTGTTGCTGAGCAGTGCTCACACAGCATCAAGGCCTTTTGTGCCTCTCACACCGCCCCACCAGCAAGGGGGCTGGGGGTGCACAGGGAGCACAAGGTGCTGGGAGGGGACACAGCCAGGACAACTGATCAGAGGGATGTTTCAGACACACAGAATCATGCTCAGCATATAAAGCTAAGGGAAGAAGCAAGAAGGGGCAGATAATCAGAGTGATAGTGTTTGTCTTCCCAAGTAATGGCAGTGCATGATAAAGACACGCTCTCCTGGACGTGGCTGAACACCTTCCTGACCGTGGGAACCACTGAATGAATTCCTTGCTCTGTTTCCACACACATCTTTTGGTTTACCTTGCAAACTACCTTTATCTCAGCCTCTGAGTTTTCCCCTTCCCCATCCCACAGTGAGCAAGTGGCTGTGTGGGGCTGAGGTGCTGGCGGAGGTTAAACCACAACAGGGGAAGAACAGAGCAACACTGAGCAACAAGGAGCGTACTTTGTATGCTACCATGCAGTATAAATCCTATGCAGGACTGAAGACAGTAACAACCTTCCCGGTGCAAACTAACCTCTCTGGTAAATTGAAGGCTCTCCACAGTTCCTGTAAATATGAAACACCTTCTATCTTTTGTTATTTACTTACTCATTTATTAAATGGACTTTGCTTTTTTCATCCTTCTAGAGAGGCATTCTCAAATACAGGCTCCTAAATATTACTGTAGATTTCAAGTAGATAGATAAAAGTAATGGGGATATTAGTGGCAATTCCAATGAAGACATTACAGATTTCATATTTAAATATAATCCATATTATGCCAGTGTCAGCAACTTCAGCAAGACATCTTATGATTCCTCATTTTTAACAAGATACAACTGATAAATTTGGCTTAGAATGCTGTATTTCTGTCATATGTGATCTGTTCCAGTGGTTTAATTCACCCCATGAAAATATTTTCAGGAAACAACAGCTATTTATACATATTGATGTCCAATTCAGTACCACTCCACCGACATCACAGGGACCTGCAGGAGATCAATATCTCTGAGAAGACAGTGGAAGCTAATCTTGCTTTTCTTATTTCAGGATCAAACAGAAAAGCAGCAAGGAGCTGTGGGAACTACAGGAAACAGCAATATTAGCTGCTTGAAATTGTCAAGGGAGAAGTAAATTGGAAAAAGCTTCTTTTGTCTAGGAAATATCGGGGGGGGGAGCGATGGTCAAGACCACACAGGCCTCATGCTGTTGCCATCCAGCAGAGTGAAGAGAAATCATCAGGCTGGCTCATCTGCAAATATGAGCAATGCATGTGCAGGCACATTCGTCTCACCATCTTCAGCATTTTGTACAGCCTTAAAGCTGACAGGAAAATTAACCCCCAGCTGACTATTGCAGAATGAGAGATGCTAGGGATAAATGGGGCCCCAGCTGGCAACGGAGCCCCCAATCTCTTTCACAGTTCTTGAAATGCTAAGGGTTACCCAACCCCCAAACACAATATTTCACAGCTCAGTGCACTTGAATATGTGGCTCTTGTTAGACAAAATGAACCCGTGAGAGGTCAAGTCATGTTTTGAAGCTGTAAGTAATTTATTATTTTTAACTGGAATAAAAGCAGTCTCTATGAAAAACATATTTACTAAATATCTGACTCCAAGGATGAAGTCTGTCCTGCAAGGGAGTAGCTGCTGCCCTAACAGTCTAAATACCGTAAATGTTATACTTCAAAGGCATGGACACAAGACTGGACCATGACCACCCAAAATAGAAATAACTTACAAAATAATAGGTTTCTGGTCAGTTGTGCCAAAATATCAAGACCTCTGGGTAAGTTCAGCATAATACAATTCCTCAGATGGTGGGAAATAAGCAGAAAATAAACCATTGAGTTAGATTTTAAATAATTATAAAACACTACTACAAAATAGTATAACTTACAAATGGAGAAGAGATGAACAATAAGCAACAGTGATGACTGTATTACTAAGGATTTAGAGCTCCTCTGATGAGAACAATAAAATTGCAAATTTAAATCAACAGCAGCATTTTATTTTGACATTGCTTTTCAAAGCACAATAGTTTTAAAAGTAGCAACTTAAAAAACTAAAGAATGCACAAAGTGGCTTACTTGAAGTTTAGAGTGTTCTCAAAAATCAGTAGCTTTATCTAATGCTACCCAGCAGCATGTCACCCACAACTAAGACCATTCCAAGACCATAAAAGAAAAAAAGTTTTATAAAACTTGGTTTGGAGGTTGACCACGTCATCAATGGAGGCCCGAGGTTTACATCATTACCTTAAATAAAATATAGGCCTCCAATAAAATTGTCTTTTACAAAACCAATACTGTTATAATAGCACAGGAGGCTAGATAATGCATCCTGCAATCCAATTTGTGGTTCATGTTAAGCTATAGACACCAATAACTAATTCCAAATGTGAGATAGACCTCCCGGAGGGAAATTTTAATCAAGTAAGTGATGGGAAAAGATAAATTTCCCTATTTAGGTGTAACAAACCCTCTGTACTAATAGTATGTTGATCTGATAAAATGTCACTGTATTGCAGCAGTGCAACATCAGTAGAACTTACATCTGGTTTAGTTATTTCTGTATGGCAGTTTGTATACATAAGCCACAGAGCAATAAATACTTTATCATTACCATTATATTAAAAATGAGCTTTAAATGCACTTGCCCCATCTCTTTAACTGCCAATGTTATTCATCCACTCACACTTAAAAAAACCAACAAAACAACCAAGCAAACAAAAGAAAACCTAAAAACCCATAAGGTGAAAAAGAAGCAGCACAGTAGGGTTTGTATTAGCATTGCATTATTAACTGGACAGAAGACTGTTGATTAATGCTTCTGCACTCAAGCTGAATATTGAAAGTACGTAACAATTAAGCCTCTGTATTTGCATATTTTCTGTAATAACAAACTTGGTCACAGCTCTCTCCCATATTCAAGCTCCCCCTCCGTCCTATACCTCTGGTGGTTTAACTTGCACAACTCCAGCTGCTGACAGGTATAATCTCTGATACCTTTTACATCTGACAACTCAATCTGCATACCTGCTATGTAACTTATACTGGAAATTATTCAAGGTCTAGAATGCCAAAAAATAATAAAAAAAGTCTAACTTACTTCCACCAGGAATGCTTTACCCATGTAGGACACCGCTTTCTCAATTACTCTCATTTCTGACAACTCATTTATGACTGTAATAAATACAATTCCATCAAAATCTTCTGAGTCAAAGACAGTGAATACCTTCATGTCAGCCAGTCAGAACAAAATAGAGCTAACCAAATGAAATGGAGTCCAGACTGACAACTTTTCCAGCCAGAGCGAAAGCATCACAGGCAGAAAGGAATACAAGACTTGGCAAAAGAAAAAAAATCAGCAGCCAAATTCTACTGAATAACAAAAAAGAAAAGAGCTGGATAGCTTAACAAGTGGCTACAATACAAATTTTTAAAATACCTCAAGAATAGCTTCTAAACAAGGGGTAGCATTAATCTGCTCAGCTAGTGGTCCAGCTTTGCAGGTACCTTATTTAGAAGTCCTGCCAATCCACTCAAATTGCATTGGGATGTTCTCAATGTGAAAAATCAGGATGCACATGACAACTGGTCTTGTGTAGTAGCCATCATTTTGTATCATTGGATACTTAGCCCAAAGATAAGAGCATAATGGAAAAAAATAGGCTTGTCACCCAATACCATATCCTATCATGAGCTGGAGCATTTTTCAAGTTGCTTGTACCAGTTTTTGTATCCAATGATGGCTCTTGATTTTAACTGGGATTTCTGAGTACCACTAAAATACACAGTTTTGTGTAAGCTAGGGGATTTGGTGAGCTTGTTTGTTTGCTTACTTTACTTGCTTATTCTTGGGGAAGAAGTTAAAAAATAGGAAATACTTCTTTTATTTAGTAATACATTTAAGTCATAGCTCCTATTAGGGGAAGAAAAAGATACGTGCCAAAGGCATGCACCAAGTCCCATGCATCTCTGTTAAATTAGAACAATAAGAGTTTTATCTTTGCCTCAGGGAGCAAAGCTGATGATATCAGCTGCCACACTTGCACGCCTGACCAAACTAAGCTGAGTTTGCAAGATGCAAGAGGATAAGAGCATGAATGAATTCTTTGCAAAAGGCAGTCAGATATCCAGTGCTCAACTCAGATATCCAGTGCTTGACAGTAAACAGAATGAACTGTTGGAAGTAAGGAAAGCAATTGAAAAAGCCCATCCCAGCATCAAGCAATAGCAATGGCTAATAACAACACATTGCTTAAACAAAATGTAAAAAGACCATACTGAAGCTCTTGAAGTGCTCTTTCAGCATTAAACATCTGTGCTTATTTTTGGGAGTTGACTAAAATACTAAGAGTTATTGTATACTCAAAAACTCATTTAGCACCTGTTTAACACTGAATGGTGCCTCACAAATAGCTTCCTGCAAACGAGACTCACCTTGTATAAAGAAGAAATGATCTGATGCATTTTCAGTCGATGAAATACAAAGATATCGTACACAGCTGAAATGGCCAGAACAGTCACTCCTTGCTCCTTCCACAGCATGCTGCATCCTGCACACAGCCCTGTTCCCAAGATCCAACCCCAAGTACTTGGTGAGGAACCTCTGGTAGAGCAGTGCTTCACATAACACATGAGGGAAAGCAGAAAGAAGAGACAGGCTCCAATATCTGCCCTCCCTACAATCCCTGCTACGGCTTCTGTGTGGATGGGATGAGATGCAAACAGCAGGCCCGCTATCAAGGTCCAGTACCCATCACCAAAGAGAATCCTGGAGAAGTTTGTGAAGAGGCCAGTGACCGCAGCATGTAAGAGGATATTTACGAGGTGGTAGCCCCACGGGTCCATTCCCCCAACAGCATGGTTAATGCGGAAGGAAAGTGTGCAGAGAGGTCTGTAGGACTTGTGGCTCCCACTGTGAGTAAGCAGTGTCCCCCAGAAGTCATTGTAGAAGATATGGATCCATGGCGTCTCAGGCAAAAGGTCCTGGTTTGTCTTGATAGCTCGACTACAAAAGACAAATAAAAATTTCATTTTAACAGAAGAAAATGGCTACAAATGAAAGACTGTGAAAATGCAATCACACTGCTACAAGAAAAATGTGGCATTGCTTTGGCGCTGCTTCAATTCAAGTTTTGAATTTTAACAGGAGGTGTTAAGGAACTACATATCTATTGACTTCATTCTAGAGCAAAATTTCCATATAAATTGGCTTTTAAAACATTAGAAGCAGATGTTAAGCTGTTTCTGTTAAATTAAAACACCCTTCAGTGACATTCTTCTGAGTCTAACCCAGGAGAAATCAGTCATCATTTGATGAGTTATAATTAAAATGTAAAAGAAATGTGAAAATCTTGCAAACATTATTGTTGAAACAATGGATCCTCCAGTAATTCAGAACTAGACCCCAACTGTCCTTTTATACCAAAATTTTAATTTAGATGTTGGAATAGATTTTGCTAACATGGATAAACAATAAATACAGAAGTTGGTAGGAGTGTGCAATTTTCTGCTTCTGGATGGTGCACTCTCCTTGTATAATTGTCTTGTGCATATTTTGACTAACAACGTTTTCTGCAACATTTTGCTTAAAACAGACAACAGAACATTTTACAGATGAAAATACACTTTCTTTTTAAATTTCTTGTATTTTCAAATGAGGGGAAAAAAACTTTTATATTGTGTTGGTTTATGAATTCAAGTCTGTCAGCTTGATTAGAAAAAAAATGCTGCTGCTTTCAGCATTTATGCCTACAACCACACTGGCAAGAACTCATGCCAGTCATTAGCAGTCTCTAAGTCTAATTCATTACTGTAAAAATCTGTCTCCTATAGTGTTTGTATAAATCCAAAGATTTGCATATAAATTCGTGCAGTGGGAGAAGGTGTGAGACCTGCTTAGTGCAAAGAGATGACTAGAATTTAATTAGTTGTATTTAAGCCATTATTTAAAGATGCATTGTTGTTGTTACTACTGAGCTTAACTCATTTAGCATTTATTTTATTACGGTAATTAAGAATCCAGCCAGCTCAAGATTCTTCTATTCAAAATACTAAACAAGAGAGATGATTTATATCTCATTCTCTATTCAAGACCTCTATCCGCCTTACCAATAAATACCCTCCTATAATTAATAATTTTTCAATTCAGATGAGAACGGTAAAAATAAAGGTGTGAAACTCAAGCTCACATTTAAAATGTGTGACTAATTCATATCCCAAGACTCCCCTCACATTCTCCAGTTCCTTAGAACCTATATGCACTTTTTTTTTTTTTTTTCATATTCCTTTCAGGAATGTTGTCTTGTTCTGGGGAAGAAAAATGCTCAAAACTGATATACTGCACTATGAAATCTCCATGCAAATACTCCAAATACCACACAGCTCAGCATTTCCATTGTCCAGAGCATCCTGCTGTAATGCTTTCAGACATGCTTCCTCTCAGCATGTCCTTTTGTCTCTGAGCACACAGAGGTTATAGAGAGGTCAGCTTAAATCCTTTAAAGATCTGATGATGCTTTTTAGAATATTTGAAAATTTTCATTTTGACTTCTGCTTATGCAGTGGATCAGGTTGCTTGTATTTGTTTTCCCAACCCCACACACATTTTTCTCATTTTAGGCGAGTCACAAAAGAACACTGGAGGAAAACAAGATCATTGTTTTCACATTATTTATCTTGTCCTTCTGTGTTGTTTTTTCTTGAAACCTAATTCCTCTGTTTGTGATTTCCATTTGTAGTATAACTCTCAGAACCACTATCAGAAACCTAGGAATTTGGTAAAAATAAAGCAGGTGTCAGGCAAGAAAGACTCCTTTCACTGAGAAAAACGTAATATATTAGATGACAGGCTCCCAAAGGCTAAGAATGGCTATCAGATGTCAGGATTTAGTTGAAACCCTGAACTGCAAAGTGTTTTTTCCTGGGGAAACAATGAGAAAGTGGCAACAACATTGCCAACACAACCACCCTCCTCCAAGGCAAAGTATTCTTCTATGAAGAGTCCAGACATTTTGCAGGAAATGGTTGCTTTTAGTATTTGCCTTCTCTCTAAGCTGATAGTTTTCATGCAGCAGACACACACATCCCCACCAAAAGTAAACTGTACCATACAGAAACCTAGTGTACATTCCAAAGGCATTAATTCAGTCAAATCTTATTCACACCTTTAGCAACAAATTTAATGAATCCTTGATTCTCTTCTGTTTAGACCTGTCCATATTAAAAATTAAAACAAAGAAATAGACAAAAAAAGCCCCCCACACAAGAAATCAAAGGAAGCCCTGAAAATCCAGTATTGATTAAAGTGTATTTGGGTACAGATTTCAGCAGGCAGTTCTATAATACTCCTAGTTTCTAGTACCTGCCCATCAGCATGAATAATACAGAAGCTGACAGTTCCACCTTACTCAGTGATTATTCAGATCAAATGCTGTTTTTTCTATAGATCAAATTTTAAATAAAGTTAGAAATTCTTTCTGTATGGTTTCCATATGGTTCCAAGGGCACTAATGAGCCTTGACAGCCTGACCCCCAACTCCTGAGGTTCCCACACCCTGCCCACGGTCCCAGGACCTCATGTCAGGTCTCCAAAGCTCCCCCAATGCTGCCCAGGACCCCATGTGAGTCTCCCAAGGCCATCAGCCCCTGCCCCAGGGACACCTCAGCAGGGCCAGCCTTCAGCTCTCCAGGCCCTACCCTGACAAGGGTCTTGCTGAGCTGAGCCTGTATCCCAGCCTGTGGGAAATGGATTTATTGAGAATTTTTAAGGTCTGATAGAAGGTTTACATAATATGCATTTGTATGTAAACTTTGAGATAAGAAATGGTGACTTAGAAATGCTATGGAATAAGATGGACATTGTTGAGATAAAAATGGAACTAGAAGTAAGTTTTCAAGGATGGCTTTGTAAATAAGACTAAATTTCCAGACTTTGTAAATAAGACTAGAAATCCATTTCCCACACACGTCCTTGTCCCCAGGGAAGTACCCAATGCCCGGGTCTTGGGCTGCCCTGGCTCCTGGCTGTGGTAAGGCTCTGCGTTTTCTCTAGCTGCTAAATCACCAAGCTGTTAACCCTGCTTGGTCTCCAGTTCCAGCAAAAATTCTGAAAGCAACACCTCCTCACAGCCTGGTAGCAGTGCCAGCTTGTCTCCAGTAAAGCCTCCTGTGCCAGCAGCCACTCTCACTCTCCACAGATAGAAAATTATATTAATTGTTGATTCTAGAAAAGACTCTGGGATAAAAGAAATTACAAAATGCCATATTAGCCTTGCTTATTGCTTCACTCACAGCTTACCTTGAGGTTACATCCTGGAAATTAGTCCAATTCTGCTAATAGGCATAAGAGGAACTCTCCGACTGCACTCATCATTCTTTGCCAGAGCTGCAAACCCTGCTCTCGCTAAAAGGCAGCAGGTCACCTGAGAAAGTCATTTCTCAAAATTCCAACATAATTGGTATTTATTTCCAAGCAGTCTCTGAACAGGGTTGCACACTCAGGCAGAGAACTTGCTTTCTTCATTTGCAATGCCTGCCCATTTCACACATCCCAGGAGAATGGGTATCTTATTCAGTATACAACAAATGGATATACTGGGGGCAGGGGGAAGGAGAGGAATTAGATTCAGTTATCAGGTCTTCAGAAACAGAAAGCTGAAGAAAGACAAAAAAGTTGTAAAGACAATCATCATTTCTAATCCCCTTGAAACAATGCTTCTGCCTCCTGCCCTAAATCACTTATTTGCCACAGGTCACTACACACTGAGCACAACTCATCTTTTATTCCTCAAATCTAAAAATGCCAGAGATACAGCCATTTTCACGTGCACATATACAAGCATACACACACAAAAAAATTCCAGATGTTTTCAAAATTAACAGCTATATATGTCCTAAACTTCTGTGCTGGTGTTAAACTGATCCAGGTGTTAACACCAGGGTAAAAAAACAGATGCGACATTCTAAAGTGATTTAACGAGTTAAGCCTTATATCCAGCTTCAGTATTGCTAATGGTCCCCATATGCTGAAAATTACCATCAGCATTTGAAGTAGACAACGTATTTTAAAGGAAAAGGAGAATTCCCAACTGTGCATGCAGGAAGCCATTGACCAGACGTCTCTCACATAAAATAGATAGTCAGTGACGGACTGGCAGGGTTGAACATGGAGGTTTCATTGTTGTTTTTCCTCAGTCATTTTTTAAACAGTATTAATTTAGTGTTTTTTTCTTGAATAGCAATGGGGAAACACCTTAGGGTATTTTTACAGTGCATATTAATGAGACACCCTAAGGATGCTTTCAAGACTATACATTACTTATATAGACAACAAGATTGAAAACACATCCAAGAGCCTACTTGCTTGAGTACAAAGAGCTTCACATCCCCAAAACATAGAGCAGCTAAGTAAATCCTCCAAACTACATGCAGGTTGTTAAGCAGGTAGTGGTCAGAAAGGAGGGAAGCAGAGCTTGTTGTATTTGCCTGCAGACTACTATATAT
>WEIU01010123.1:130201-140217 GCA_013389925.1 Aegithalos caudatus
ACATACATACTTACATTGTCTGAATTGACAGGATAAAGTCAGAAAATACCATTAAATATGCAGAGATGTCTTAAGAAATTAATAAGCTTAAGTATACAAAATCACATTCATCTAAATGTTTAATTAAAAACTCAAGGGAACTATTTGTCATTCTGGTAGAATTCTGGTAACAATTGTGTTTGACATGTTGTGTATTAAAGTTTATCTTTCTCAACAGTTGTTAAAGTGGAATTTACCTTCAAATCCAGCACGTAGTAAAGTTTTACCCATGCCACTTAACAAAAAAAAACAAAAACAAAAACAAAAACAAAAACAAAAAAAAAAAAAAAAGAAAAAAAAAAAAAAAAAAAAAACCACAAAAAAAAAGGACCCACCACAAACAATAAAAGAACACCAACCCCTAAAACACCCAAAAATAAAACTAGGGATAGCTGCAGGAGACCAAAAACTGTGCATCCTTTGAGTTTCAAGTTGCAGCTTTTGGTTTGTCTCAAGAAAATTTGTTTTTAGTGAATCTCTAAGGAAAATTTAATAATTCAGCTGTTTTCAGAAAGGAAATACTTGGCAACAGCTAGCTAAATGACAGAGAGGATCCTGAGCTGCTAGCTGGCTCTGAGAATGGATCTATACATACAGATTGATGGAAACACCTAGGTTCAAGTCATATTTTAAACTAATTAAAGGAAAGCATAACATCACAAAAGGGAAATTAGCTTACTAGAACATTGTATCTAGTTAATTTCTGCCCATAATATGGTCCTTTTCCAACTGTAGGAGTTCAAACACTGAAGACAACACAGTTTTAAATAATTTTCCTATCTTATGTAATTACTAGTGAAAGCTATTAACTCTATACAGAGTTAGTACAGGACCTCTGGAAAATATGTTAACAAATGATAATATTAATTCTGTATTTCAGACTATGAAAGTAGTTCTACAGCCAACTTCACTGTAGTACCAGAACAAACAGGAGGTACAAGTAATAGGTCTGTAAATAGTGCTTTATTTGTAAAATTTTCTTGAATGACACTTTCCTAAATTAGATATAAACAGAGTGGAAAGATGGATGAGTGAGACAACTGTAACTATACCATTAGATGATTGCAACCACTACCAAAGACAAAGAAACAAAACTGTTAAAGAAAACAAAACAGTAAAACCTCAAAGAAAAACAGTAAAAACATGAAGGTCATGGTCTTATACCACAGTATAAAGACACACAAACTTTCTAAGATTTTTCTATATTGAACTCTGTCTTTTAAAGAAATTGATCTTTTAAAATAAGCAATAACTTGTTCCTTGTTTATTTCCATCAATGACTTTATCTGCTGTGGTTTGATTTTGTCTGCCAGTAACTGGCCATGATCCAGCAGTCCATCAGCTGAAAGCTTCTAGATCTCATAATTTTGCAACTAAAGATGCAGGATTATTCAAAAGAAGGAAGTGGTGGCAATGCTTAGATTTAACAGTGCATGCTATTAGAAATTGCTTTAACTACACTGAAGCACCCTGCATCTATTGATTTTCTTATTAACTATGAGAGCTTTGAAATCTTTATGTAACTAGAAGTTTGAAACATTTTGGTTACAAGACAGTTGAGATGGACTTAAAAACTTTTTCCACCCAAAATATAAGTATTTCAAAAGCTAACTATAAAGATTTGGGATTCTTTCTCCATTGTATAAGCCTTTCCATTTCTGCATATGTCCTCCTATGGGAAAAGAATATGGCCTTCATATTAACCCTAAATGCACCTCACTCCCCTGTTTAAGATTTAGCCTGACATAATAAACACTAAATATGGACTATGTGAAATTTGAAAGCCTAATTAATTCCAAGCGCCTGGCATGGTATTATTTGATTATTCAGACTTAAAAAAAACCAAAAAAACAAAACAAAAAAAAAAAACAGTGAAGGGAAATGTAAGAAGTAATTAATACCTTCCTATGCTGAACACTGGGACACCATCAGTGTCCTCTTAAGAGGAAGCTGATAAAAATGTAAGAACTGCTCCTGTCTTTGTCTCTAGTCCCTGAGTTTCTTCACCACAGCATGTACCATAGGTATGTGAAAAGATACTTTCATTCCTAAATCAGAAATCCTTTCTGCTATTCTCACAGCTATTTTATAAACTAGCTTCACTCCCAATGACACCCTGCAAGACAATTGCTAATTCTGTTCTTCAGAAACTTCAAGATACTTTGCTTTTACCTGATAAATATTCTTTCAAAGATATATCTGAAGTTGTCCTTTAAAACATTCTTCTGTGCCAAATGACTGCCTAGCATTAACTCACAATTTGTTTACTTTATATATGCAAGTAATACCAGCTTCTGAAGCATGGTTAGAATTCATAGCTGGAACCTCTGCTGCCTTTTTCAAATCTATTTTGTATTATAAAAGTGGGCCCAGTAGGCCTGATTAGATTTACTGTTCTGCGGTGCAATATGACACCACATTACTTCTCTTCCTCACTTCCTGCTGAAAAAAAATCAAACATAAATAATTTTTGCTACTCAGTAGAAGGACAGATATTTAAAGGTTTGAGAATATAGCAAGTAGAGTAAAAACGTTGATGTTTTTACCCAAAGTAATAGCATGGATGGCAAAGTACTTTTTTTGACAGGTCACCTTCTGTATATACATAAAGCCTTTCCAAGACACACACATTTTAAGCTATTATCTGAAAACAGTCACGCATACTGTAGCATAAAAAAAAAAACAGTTTATCAGGCATACATCAGTCCCATTACTATTCACTTCTGGGTTTTCTCAATACATAGCAGACTATGGAGAAAATTAAATTCAGCAATTTAACTTTGGAAAAACTATTTTTCCACATTAAATTTATTTTTTGATAGTGAGGATTTTCAGGAAGTTTGAGGAGATTATATAAAATTATGCCTAAACCCATGACTCCTGGGCACTCTACATTTAAAGCTTGAAAGAAATTTTAGGTTCTGATTTTGATTTTTATTTTAGGGAAGCACTGAAGAGAATAACCAGGAAGACATACCCATACAAATACAGAAATAATGAGTTGAGGAAAAACCACTGAACCACAACGTAACATACAGACACTTACTTTTTCTTATTTTTTGAAGGAGATGAAGGAAAAAGAAATGCAAGAGGTTTTAGTGCATAAGTTTTGCTCTTTATGTCTTTTATTTTAGCAGTAACAACCTTTCATTAACAGGGGCTAAACTTAGTTGTACTGGTTTAACTGAAAAGTACTATTTTAAATCTCATCAGTGAAAACACTTTGATGCACGAGTAAAGAGGTTACTCACCACCAGCTGCAAATTCAAAAACCAGACAGCACCCACCATCAAGTGCAAGCATCAACTCAAATAAAACTGTTCACAATATGTTAAAGAAGGACTTACTATATTCAATTTTAAAGCATAATCCTCTCTCAAATATGTTTGTTCTTGTTGCCAAACTGTGTAACTGTTATTTCGTTTCAAACTGTTAATTGTCATGTTTAATCTCATTGCTTTTATCTGCATCCTTTTTTATTAATAGAAGAAGAGTGAGATGTGGTGATTCATTTTTCTTAAACGATTGTTCTGTTCACCCTCAAAAATGTATACTTCAGTACTAAATTGTAACCTTCCCCCAAGTTGTCATTCATTGTAACCCCTGCCCATCACCCCATCCTGGAGGCTCTATTGGTTTGCCCAACCCCTCCTACTTTCAGTATCCCACTGGTCCAAGCCTTGGATCTGCCTCCCCCTCGCTGGAACTCTCTTAAGTGGGTTCACGAGGGAATCTCTCGCTCTGGCCGCTCGCCCTCTCCCTGGGGATGCTCTCCCTTCTCCTGCCTCTGCTGGGGCCTGCCTGACTTGTGCTCTCCTGTGGGAGCTATGCTCCCTCCCAGTGTGGGACCCCCAAATAAACCCATCTAATCATCACCCTCAGAAGCCGTGCTGTGCCTTGCCTGCCCACACGCTGCTCCCCAGATGCTCCTGTAAGGCTCTGGTACCTCCCCAGACCCAGAGGAATGTGGCCCTGCCGCCCCTGCAGCCGCCAGCCGGGCCAGAGAAGAGCAGGGGAAACACAAGAGGTGCATGTATATCCACAGAGCTCAATTTCACCTTCATGCTGCCTTTAGAACTCATATTGAAGAAATACCGTATTGGCAGAGAGGCAAAAACCCAATCACAAAAAAAAAACAGTTATCCCTTGTCATGTTCATGTTATTCACCATAAGAATCAAATGATTCAGAGAAGTCAGATCCACCTTGGCTTTTATTATCCACAGAATGGCAAGTACAGACTGTGCCACATGACAAACTATCAGACACGTGCCCAGCCAAAATTCTCCTGTCACCAGGAAGTCTCCTCTTCCCTCCCTCCAGCCCCACCATACGATACATAAATACATAAAACTAATGTTCTGACACACAGCAGTTGTACACCATGTATCACTTTTCCTGCCCAAAGGGTATCATGTTAGCAGATTTTCAGGGTGGGTCATTTGGGTTTGGAGGTTTTTTTAATAATATTGTACAGAATAAGCATCTCCCATTTAGGTTAAGTCTGTTTTGGTATCTTACAGATATTGATGCTGAGGTTTTAAAAGACTATTTTGAATGGCCAGGAACTAGAATTCTTGCATACTTTTTCTTGCAGTATTGTCCATTTTTAGTATAACTGCCCTCACAAGCTGCCCAATTATGTATATTAAAGATTGCCCACAAATATATTAGCAGACTACAAAAGGTACCATTTTTAGAACGGCGACTTCAGCTTAAAATTTTTCTTTCCTGAAATCAGTCTGGTCTAAGAAACCAAACAGATACCACTGTGTTTCAAGTCACTATCAACTTCCTAGTCTAGTTTATCAACTTGCCTGATATGCAGTCAATGACGTTGTAGTCATAGTCCCATTCAAAGGCAGATATTAAATAAGGGCAAGGGAATCCTCCCTGAGAATTACCAAATTTTATTCTGTGTCAGCTACAAAGTCCATCTACACTAGCATTAACTAAGAGATGTACTGCCATTTCAGTGAAATACTCTTGAGGAAACACAAAAAGCAAAGCAGGCTTAACTTGATGGAAAATGCAGCAAGAAATGTTAACATATAGTTGAGGCTTACATTTCTCTGTGATGATAGTTTATTTACCAGTGAATCAATCGAAATTTAAGTACCTTCTCAGAGGATTCTAAATTAAAAGAAAACTGCAGCACTTTTCCTTCTCAGATGCCTATTAATCAAAATTCCTAGATAATATATAAAGGGCCTAAAATTGGCTAGAAAGCATTTGTGATGGAGTTAGAGTTTATCTTCAGTCTTTGCATAGACATGTCGAACGAAATCCTGTAAGCATTTTTATAATTTTATATTTTTAGCCAGAAAAAAGTGAAACTTGCTACAGATTTTGTCAAAATCCATTTTATGAAAATTAAATTCTCACAAAAAAAGTAAAACAACCCAGATAATTAAAAACAATATTTGTTCACATAAAGGTGTGTAATGACTTCTAGTGAACAGAGAGACTGCTCAGCATAGTCCTGAAACGGGCTCCCCAGGAAAGTGATGAAGTCACCATCCTTGGAAGTACTAAATATGTAAGTAGAGGTGGCACTCTGTGGTAAGGTTTAGTGGGCATGGTGGAATTGCACCAAAGGTTTGACTTGATGATCTTGGAGATCTTTTTAAACTTTAACGATTCTATGAACTACACTTCTTCTACTCTGCAACATCTTTACAGAGAGCACTGTAGGATGCCCTTCAAAAAGTACTCTAACAGAGCAGATGGCACCCACTCATTTGAAAGTGTGAATCCTACTGAAAAAGGCTGAATTTACTTACTGATTTGTTTCACCTTTGTGCCTCGATAATTCATAGAGATGCAGGAATTCACAAGAGTAAAACAAGTTTCATGGCATGCCATAGCAATTGTGAAACATTAGAAATTGAAACCATAGCAGTGTTTAAAATAAATTTTATTTTTGCTAAATTGCTTGGTTACAGCACCCAGCTAGTAGGCAACAGTTTGGGAGTGACATAAAGACAACTAATCACAGTTATTCTGGAAAAAAATGTGCTTTACAGTTACCATTATAGGCAAGTTTGTATCAAGCATACTCTTGAGGATTTTACTGTATGGAGTAAAAATTTAAGGTAAAAAGGCAGGAAATGACAAATTAGTTGAATTATGTTATCAGAACACACAGGATCAAATCCTGGTTTCTGCTATATTAGCTTTAGTTCACATTGGTAATGGAATAACCTGCACTTTATGTCACTGAAACGAGTAGGTTTTACAATCACCTGCAATTGGCACAAGATTTTATAGTCTTTCTGTACACTTTTTAGATTTCCAAGCATAAAAACAAAACAACCAAACCCCATTCCTTTCTATGTTTTAGAACAGCTACCAAGAGGCAGGTAGTTAGCAAAAAGGATTTCAGACAGCAATTCAGGTAAACTGAAGCCATTACGAGAATCACAAAACTGATCAATCTTTCTTGATAATAAAAGTAGAGCTAAGTCAAGCTGAACTCCAAAAGCAGGGAGTTTTGAACTGAAACATGCCAGATTTTTAAGTCTCTGCAGTTCTGTGTTAGCCAAGTGCTTGCATTCTTCTCCACTAGTGATTTCTGTGCTTTAGGTTTTGTTTTTTTCTCCCAAGCAACTTTAACTTTCCGAAGTAGTATCCTTCTATAAATGAAGGTCTGAAGATCTTCTGGAAGATCAAACCAATACTTAACTTCTAGGCATAACTGTCCACTCTAACATTAAAGTACAACCACCCCTGACAGCAGCACAACAGAGGACTGCATTTTTTCCTGGCAGATGAGAAACCCAAGTACCACAAAAGGTTATGGTATTTCATAACACTTGCCTTTAGACAATGACAGCTGTAAGCTATGCCTAGAGAGACCCATAGAGAAAAACTGATCACACACAAAGGTTTATGAAAGCTTTAAAAAAGTAGGTAGTTTACTCCTTTCAGTAGCCTTCATAAAAAAAAAAAAAAAAAAAAAAAAAAAAAAAAAAAAAAAAAACTGAGAGAACAAAAATTTTANAGAGCACAATTCTTGAAGTATTTTATCACAACAGAAATTGTACATTATCTTTCACAATTCCAGCACTGCCAAAGAACAGTAATAATTTTGCTCCTCTTGCCAAAGGAGGAAGACTGCTTGAGATCACAGTAAGAAGAAACCTCAAGCATGGGGGAAAGAACACAGGTAGATTAAGAGAAAAACATGCAACTCAGTGCAATGAAGCTGACCCAAACAAATCAGAAAACAGGCTGCCTTAGAGAGGTCAGTTGGCACTTTCAGGCTTCAAAAACAAACAAAAAAAAGTGGATACTGTGTTGTTGCATATGTTGACAAGGCAAATATATTCTCTTCAAGTATCACATGTGAGAAGATGAGGAATGCAGAATTTCACCTTGGAGAGAAGTAGCTTCAAATTCACAGGTCTGAGCTTGCTAGGGCATGAAGACATATGATATGATATGATATGATATGATATGATATGATATTATATGATATGATATGATATATTATGATATATTATGATGTATGATACGATATATGATGATATATAAAACACATTTTATGTATCATTTAAGAAAGAGCAATGTGATGCCTTTTTTTTAATCCAAAGAGCAACGGTCCATTAGAATGTTTACATAAATAACCAAATACCTATTGCCTACAAAGCTAGGGGAAGGTTACCTCTTCAGAGTTCAGGAGCCCTATTTATTGTCTCCCCTGGCATTGTAAGCCACTGAAAGTTTAATAAAGAAAATTATAGTTTGCCAGGCCATATAAAACACCAGGATGTATTATTTCTGCATTAAAAAAATCAACCTAGAATAGCATAAGGAATAAGCATTTTCTGCTCTATCAGGCTTGCTTCTCTTTCTGGGGTCTACATTGATCTTGCTGCAAAATAATAAGGAAGTCAAGATTTATTTCTTACCACAGGAAATTAGTTGTTTGGAATAATACAGCGCTGTGTATGCATCATAAACTTCCCAAGTTCCTCACATGCTGTGGGGTACACAGAAAGACACTGAGAAATTAATTACAACATAGCCAATAAATAATTACAGCTATGCAACCCATTTGTACCATCCACTAAGACAAAGTGGCTGCAAAGGCCTATGAAGATTTCAGTGTAGGCTGCCACATTCCTTTAAGGAAATCCGAATAATGAGACAGTAGGATATTGCTATCCAACTATTTTAGAAAAAATTACCTGGGTGATGAATGTAATCAGCCATAAACACCTCATTCAAATCAACTTCATTGCCCCTTATAGTTCCTTCTTCATCTTAGGCTTTTAGGACAAAAGCATGTAGAAATTGTTGTGGAACAGAGGTAGCTTCTGGCTCATAAGAGGCCCTGGGAGTCCCACAGGAAACCAACAAGCTCAGCATCACATTTTCAAACTCAGTGGAAGATGGAAGTCCCATCCCTGCAGCAGTCTAGCTAGGAACTGCAGCAGTGCTGAATATGAGCCTTATGAGCCTTATTCCACTTACTACAATGAAGACATTCAACTTAAATCCCAACCTTACAGTGAATGCTTAACATCAATTTCTAAGAAAGATAAAACAGCATTTCTAGAGACACAAACAGCTGTTAATTTAATATTACAGGGCAACAAAACAGGTCAAAATTTTTAATTAAATAGCCCTTCTGTAGGGTAATATTCTGCAATTTCATGTGTAAATCAAGCCAGGTGACTTATTTCTAGTAAGTCTGAAAATAATAAAATTGGTTTCAATGACCTCAGAGATACATATGCTTATTTGTGGTTATGGCCCCAGGCAACCCTGAAATCAGTCATTCCATTAAGTCAGAAGCATGGCACAAAGCCAAGCTCCTGTAAGAGTTAAAGGTCTTGCACATACTTTTTTTTTTTTTGTGTGTTTATTTGAATAGAATTGTGACTTTGGGTTTTGGGCCACCCATAACTTATAGACCTCCCATAACATTTAAAGGAGGTGAATCAAACTGAATCTTAGCACACACCAATTATCCTTGGGACACTAGCTCTTTAACATGATGTAAAATCGTTGACAATTGAAGCAACGGGGAAAAAACATCACAACAGAGTTTATCTGGAGATATTTTAATATGTATATTCCCCTACAGACGAGTCAGGCAACATTTTGGGGATGGTTTAATTACAATAGTAAAGACCATAAATGCCTTTACACAACCAAAAGAAGTACACAAACTGTCCAAAAGAATAAAACAATAAATAATGGTGATAATTATCACAAAACAAAGAAAGTAATTCAGGCCACCATACTGGGGTTTTTTGGGTCTTTTTGGTTTGGTTTTTTTTCATTTGTTTGGGTTGTGGAGTTTCTTGATAAATAAAATTAACTCTTTTTTCCTTTTCTTCTCCAGAGTTACAAAAAGAAGCTGCAACAGCTAACTCATATTATCAAGAACACCACAATGATGTGGGGAAATCAAAAACAAATTAAAATTTGAACACTCAGAAAAACCAATACTCTTAGGGGCACCCTGCTAACTGAAGAAACATGCAATCACTTTCTCATTCTGGGCTCCAGAGCCCCAAAAGTAATCATTAATTATTTTTTCAATCAGAAGCTTCAGAAGCTTTTTGGTAATTTTTAATTAAGGGAGTTTTTATTGTACAAGAAAACATCAAACTATCTTATTTCAAGCTTTACAGCTGATGTCTGAAATAAAAGAAACTCACAAGGAAAAAATGCTATGCCAAATGATGAGCAGAAAGAAAGATGTGTCAAACTTGCTATCACTTACAAAAAAAAAGCTATACTTACTACTCTATTTTCTTGGTGGTGATACTGCTATCTACCATAGAAGGTATCTCTCAAAGACTACAAGTGTCACATTGACCCAAATAAAGAGAATGAAGTTTTTAGTACTTCCTAACAGCAGTCATCCTTATGCATTCTAAAATACATGCCCCATTGTCTATATTTCAGACTGTACATAAAAGTGATCAAACAAAAGAAAGCAGCAAGAAAAATGTACTAGAA
>WEIU01010123.1:148262-160704 GCA_013389925.1 Aegithalos caudatus
AAGTATTTTAAATTCTCTACGAAGTCCCTGCCTTTTCATGAACTTGTTTTTAAAATTAAAGTTCATTTGAGTATTGCTGCTATCCTGATAATAGCAATGGTATCGTGCACTTGTCCCAGGCTTTTTTGCAAGACCTGCCCAAAAAGACAAATCAAAAATCTTCAGACCAATTTATTGAAGCAGTTTATCTATCCCTCAGTCAATTTTTACTTCACTCTCAGTTTCCTTTTAAAACTATCAACAACAGGCATGGAATAAAGCAACAACCAGAAAGGATGAACAAAATCCCTATGAGTTACAAACTGAAAGAACAACGTAAGCAACACTTTATCACACAACAGTATAGTAATGCTTCCTTTCTCTAAGTTTTCAGCTATTCAGGATTCTTGAATGCAAGAATGAAAACCAAAGACCAAGAATATAATAACTACAGTAACAACACATGAAAAAAAACCATTGTGATTCTTTAAAACACCTAATTACAATTCTGCCTAGAGGCAGAATTGCTCACTTGGAGTCAGATTTTACTAATTAAGGTTCTGTCACGAACAGTAAAACTATTTAATTTGTTGCCGGTTCACTGCTTAAATGATATGTGCTATACATTTTGTTAGGAAGATGGTGATAAGGTTGTCCTTTAACATCAGCTGATTGCTGCAGCTTCAGGTCACAGTGAATCACCTGGAAGAGAAGGAAATTATGTCTCCATGTCCCAAAGACCAACAGAAACCTCCCGACCTGGAGGAGCCTATGCAGCCGGCTTTGCCAAACACCTTACACCTCTGTGGTCTAATGAAACACTCCTTAGGGGCCTGGCACCCATCACTACCATTTGCCATGTTCACATCAAGCAAAGGAGGTGCAGCTCTAGCCTTGGTAGTGAACATAACTCAGATTAGCAGAATTTTAATACCCACTGAAATCCACAGAGAAAATTCATTAAGATGTAACTTTAAAAAACTTCTTGACCCATAATTACTTCCCTGTACAAAAGCAAGTTAAAAAAATTATTTACTGTGGTGTAATAATGGGCGCTACAAAGACTGTGAGGAGCTCAAACACTATAATGATGTCGGATAGAGAACTCAGTTTTAAAATATAAGAAGTAAAATGAAGAAAGAACAAGCACTAACTTGCTTGACAAATGAAAATAATTACAAATAGTCCTTCCTTTTTCCTTCATGTATTTTTGTTGGAAGACATTAGTTTGATGGAATGCAGAGGGATTACATCAGCAACGGGAAGAGTACAAGGAATACTGCTACGACATTACACGTTCCTCTCCTGTTGAAAAGAAAAATAGCAGCTCAATGTTTGGGCTTCCACTCAAGCTCTGCACTGAAGGCACTCATCCCTGCAGAGAATTGCATTTGGGACTATTCTTTATTCTGTTGTGGATGGAGAAGAATAAAATTATTATGTAAGCAAACATAACAGCCCTGGAAGAAAAATAATAAGCGCTAATATTTCCCTCAAACAACATTTCAGGGCAGACAAATTGAAAAGGCACGTAAAAGAGTTAGGACTACATAGAAGTGCATATCTGGATCTTACTTCACTTAAGAAAATGGTTTTTTTCAATGAATTCGTTTCATAAAGATCTGGATTTTTCTGAATAGGCTGGCAATATGAGAAATGGAAGTTCGGCAATGAATCAGTCGGATTTGCAAACAATCACATTTCATACCAAATGCTCCCTTCAAAGATTTTTTGTGTCCTAGCAGCATGTAGAGTAATTTATGGGCTTTAAACGTATCATATATAGTGCAAGAGTTGTTTCTCTGTACAATAACAAAATGACCTATACAATAACAAAATATCAGTCATGTTAGCCATGAATTTCTTTAAAATCTGGTACACTTGATAGAAGTTTGGAAGCAGTTGCTACTGAGTCTATATTCCTATGATCTGCCCTGAATGTACAGAATTATTTATTCACACATATATTTCATATATCCACATTTCATTTGTAAATAATGGATTGTACATTACATATAATACAAAAATATGACTTTTATTTTTAGAAAAACAAACCTTGTTTGTCCATTTCCATGACCACTATGTGAAATGTTCATGTTTCACCACACTTGAAATAATTTGAAGTTTGCAATTATCAAACAGTAGCATTTTTATGGCACCCCAAGTGAGATGGCACATGAAAATCTTTTCAAGCACAAAAACAAGATGTATGCATTTCTCATGACTTTCAAACACTGTCAGGAAAAAGCAGAAGGTGGAAGAAGGCAAAGGCTATCCAGTAAACAAAATTTAAAGTATGGAAAGCAATACGGAGTGCATGCAGATAACAGCGTAATTTAACAATCTACAATCATAAGCAAAAGCTATCAGTACTAGGACCCTTAATTTCACTTTTTTTTTTTTTTTTGAATAACCAGCATGAATTACGCCTGTACACTTCTGAAAATTCCTGCTTTGTTTTCTTAAACTTTCTATGAAGTTTATTCCCTACCTCTCTATTCAGACTAAGTGGCAGCTCAGTAATTTCTGAATAAGCAGCAAAGACATCTTTGTTCAATTCTTCCCCAGATTAGCTCAAAAAGACTTTTACCCAAATGGTTTTATACAAAAGCAAATGTCCCCAGTTCTTAGAAGTCTCACGTAAAAGTCTAACACATAATTCCATGGAAGCAGCATCCAGGGAAAAAGGCATCTATTCACACAACTTATGCATGGGTTCACAATACAGCCCGTGCAGAGTTGTGAGGTTGTTCTGCCAAAGGCAAATTAGACCCTTTGAAAGGGAATACCTACTTTATGAAGCTGGTACTGAAAGTCTGTTTCTTTTAACACATTTTCCAAAGAGTAACAGAACCCCTCTGTCCTCCTACATTTCTGGACTATACACCAGTAGATCAGTGCAAGGTCACAGATCTGTGAATCAACTGTGTGTGATATGAGGCGGAAGCAAAGCTGTGCAGCCAGTGTCTGAAACACTCGGACCACAGCAGGAGAGCATGCAGCAAGGGCCAAAAGAGTAAGCTTATGCTGAGCACATAAGACATAACAGGTCTGTAAAAGTAATGACTTCCAGCCTTCAAGAAATACTCTCTAGCATTCCAAATCAATATAGCAGCCAGCTCTTTGCCTGCCCTGACCTCTAAGATGTCATCCTCTAACAAATGACCCAGATGACTATTATGCCTTTTTTTTATTATTATGAGAATAAAGAATCATGTTTTGGCCAGAAAGACAGGGTGATTTAGGTGTGAATGAGCATATACTATTGAGAACTTTCAGCAGAAACAAAACTACAAAGCGAATTTTACAGCATCATCAAGTCAACAACAGCACAAGCACCATACAGAAAGCATGCTCATCCTGAAACTTCTAACAGCTGAAGAGATGAAAGAAGTACTGTGCTACCCTCAGCACACACCTCCCCAGTTCAAGATATGTCAGCATTTGCTTGGAACCACATATACCCAATTATCCTTCCTTCAACAAGGACCATCCAGACAATAATAGAGACCTGCATGGCCACCTTTTCTTGCCAGCATCAAACTGTAAAAGGTGAGGGAGGAAAAAAACCTGGAACTATGAATCAAGTCTTAAATAAAGGAAGAAGGTGAAAGAAATTTGTTTGTAATTCTGCTGACCAAAAAACAAGAATTAAAATCACTCCTGAATCTCAAGCAATGAGGATGTGCCTGTTCAGAATGACCTGGTAGCCCAGTCTGATCATCCTCACGCTTAGCATATGCATGTCCATAGGGTTTCTCAGCCCTGCTGCTGGGCTCCAACCACAATAGGGAAGAAACAACTTACACAACCCTTCTCTAGCTTTACTTCTTCAGTCTTCTGAAGGAGCATTTGAAAGCATCTGCACCTGCATCTTCTGTGCACATGTACCTACCTGAACAACCACCCCTCAAGCATCAGCTCACCCCCGAGGCGAGCCCCATTCTTGACTGCACTCACAAGACAAAGATGGCAGTCTGTCAACTCTGAGTGCTGAAGAGCAGCATAACATTCCAGAAAAAAGTAAGGGATTTGGTTTGGGCAAATCTACCTCTGTTTGGTTTGCACTCCTCTATCTCCATTTGAATAAATCTCCTCAGCACAAGGTCTTTCTCTTGGGTGTGATCACATTTAGATGGCACACAACAAAATCTGTTCTCAACTGGAATCCCTCCCAACGCCAGAGCAAGTACAAGTGACAATAGACCTCTTTATTTTCCTCACAGTCATTGAGAAGGCTATGTGCTTTCAGCTGGAATGTGGTACCTAAGCTGGGAGGAGGCAAGGGAGGATGACAAGGAACAGCTTAAAGCTTTAAGACATTTAAGACATTACTTCTCATGTAAAAGAATAGCTATCTGTTCAGCTATCTCTGACAATCTCACTGCAACCAGCATATCAAGATGAAAAGCAGCAGCACTCATTATCAATCAAAGCAATCTGCCATGAATTACTTTGTTATCTCAAATACTCCAAATAAATGGTATTACTTAAGTATTTCCCAAAGGAACAGACTCTATAAAAATGAAGCAAATGGAGCCAAAGGACAAGGTCTTCCCAGCAGCCTTCTAACACTGAAATTTATTACCAGGTTATAAATAGAACTAAAACCCCTCCACCCCCCAAAACTATTTTCCTCATACTCTTCAGGGAAGAATCCATCATAACATTTAGTACAAAATCATTATTCTGCTTTTAAAGTACTTTTCTTGCAAAAAAATCCCACGCTTTAAGTGATCCACACATTCATATCCCTGTATATAGACCTGTAATTAGTGCCACAATGTATTTAAATAATGAAACACAAGGATACACCCAAGTACAGAAGCACCTGATCTTGTTACAGTCTTCCGTTCATCTACATGATCTTTTTTCTTAATTCTAAAAGTTTATAATCTCAGTAACGTCAGATGAGAAATTCAAGTATTCAATACACGCATCATGCCCTAATATACCACTGGTCTACCCCAAAACAATCAAAATTTCTAAATATTAAACAAGTAAGGGGTTTGCATATGGCAACATTTAGTCTACACATGCATAAAAATCCCATGATAGCAAAGCTCTTGTTCATGAACCCACCAATGTGGAAGTTTACATTACATTAGAACAGACTGAAGACAGAATTTTGATGGTTTTCAATTTCAACTGACAGTGGCAATGCCCTGAAATATTTTAGACAAAGATAAATCAAGCTTTGATTTCCTACACACCAGCTATAAAACTTACTACATCTATGCTTGCTGTTAAACAGAAAAGTTTTTCTTTCCACAAATTGCAACTCAGCTAAAACAAGCAAACAGCTTACTTAGCTCTCACATTTGAGAGAATCAGGAGGAAGTGTGAAATGGGGCAATGAACCCAAAATAAAAAATAGCAACTATGTTAACTATTGAAACGTGTGAAAAACTCAGAAAATAAATTCAAAGCCAAATGGCTGATGCCAAAGAAGAGAAGCACTACTTGAAAGAAACACCGTAATAACACCAAATTAATAAAATAAACTATTTTCTAATATGCTAGATTAAATATGGTCTATAGAAAGAAGGGGGCTTCTTTATTTAGAAAGTTTAAAATCCTGTCAATTACTTTCAGGGTGCAATTTTCAGTAACAAAATGTATATGCTTTACAAAATAAGGTAACTGAAAAAAACCCTGAACATATGTAGATCTAATTTCACTTTCTTTGCTAGTAGGCATCAGAATAAGAGGACACCAGTGCTATAATTTCACTGGAAAATATCTAGCTGCATCATCCACTACCGCATACCATCAACCTAAATTACAGTTTTCTGCTAAAACCCTCTCTTACTGAAGAGTAAGCTTACTTAAGCATACTTAAAAGTGAAAAATATCTGGATGTTGAGGACTGTGAGGTTGAATCTACATGGAGAGATAAAGCATTTTGATCAGCATTACAGGGATGAAAAGAAGTACAGCCCTTACAAATGAAATATGACCTCCCTCCACAGTTAAAACTCTGGGAGAGTTAAGAAAACAGTGAGCAAGAAAGCAGCCCTGAATGTAGGTTACATGTCCTACATCAGAGGCTGTTTAAGAAACAAACAAACACAGCCTTGGTAACCGCAGAGTGAGTAGAAAAGTCCTGTCACAGCCTGAAAGCCAGCCAACAGGTAGGAAGCAAAGGAGTATTAATAAATGGCAGACTCTCAGCACAGAGAGATGTTAATAGTGCTGTGCCCTGGGGAGCTGTACTGAGACTTATGCTGTTCCATGTATGTATTAACAACCTAGAGGAGACGGAAAAAATGCTGATGGCAGGAAATTATGTAGGTTAGTCAAGATGAAACAGTACTGTGCGAAGTTCCAAAGCAGCCTAGCAAACCTCAGCTGTTGGTAAATCTTCCTGCATATTTAAATAAAGCTTGTGTACCTTCATGAAAGACAAGCTGCATATACACTTCTAGGTTTACGGTTTATCTCTCAAAAATCTGTTCCATTACATGGCTAGTGCAATCATGACAGTGAGCCTTATTTTAATTTGCATCAAGTGGTAGCAACCGTTTATGTTGATCAAAAATCTGATATAAAACTCAACAAAAGGAGACCAAATATAATAGTTTCAAACAGAGCTAAATGCAATAGAAGAAAGATTAAAATAGAAAAATGCATATATTATAATACTAACAAGTCAACTAACGTTTTGGTACCATCCTAACAAATTCAATTTTGGTGATTTCTTTCAAGAAGTCAGGGAATTTCTGGAACACACAATGCTTTTGGAAAAAAGCTCATGAACAAAATGCTGCCATGAAGGATGCAATTAAAATAAAATGCTACCTTCAAAACAAGACAGCTAGAAAAAAGACATAAACCTTGTGACAGGCTCAAAATATTCTTAACAATGGAATGTCTTTAGAGAGATTCAAAAAGTACCTCTGCTGCTCTCATTTTATTAAATTATTGAAAAATAGGTGTAGGAGCAAAAAGAAGTAACAGTGAAAATAAAATAAAATTTGCTGGGTTAAATCAAATAGTAAGTATTATTGCCAACTCTGAAGCATTCCAGAAAGCCCTCACAGTATTTTGCAGGCAATTCATTACATGAAAATTATTAAATTAGTAAATCCTAACATATTCTATAGATGTACATTTAGTCAAGCAGGACATATCCTCAGTAGACCTACGTAGAATGTAATGGACTTAGACCTAGCTACTGCCATGAAAAGAAAAACAATATATATCAGGAGTTATTAGATATTCACAAGCTTGACTTGTAATGCTGATTTATTACAAACTTCAATTAGAATATAAGGATTTTTTTAAAAATAAAATCTCATGCTGTATATTTGTGCATGGAGCTATTTATTTATTTCTTTATTTATTTAGAGACCCCATGTTCTCTTTGTTTTTTTCCTCTTAAAAAGGAAACAAGAAATCATACAGATGGAAAAAAAGATAAACCTATTTCATATAAGGAGCAGCTCAACAGACTGAGAACTTGCAAATTGAAAAAAAATACCGCAAAAATGCCATGGAACAGCTATGCATAAATATTTGGCGGTATGCAGAAAGTGAACTAGAAAGTGAGGTTTTTGCTTTTTCTTTCTAACACTCACTAATAATATAGGTATTCAGTGCAGATCCAAAATGCTGATTCTTTGTATTAAGGTTCAAGAAAATATCAATGTTTTCCTCTGCTCTCATTCACATCTTTACTCACCTGCTGTTCACTCCTGTGAGCATAATAGTAAGATGGATAAGCAACTTGATCTAGTATGACCACTCACAGATTCTTACTATGGATAAAAAAGCTTATGATTGAAGAATGCTGGGAAAATTATTAAAGAAATGACAACTTGAAGGTTAAAATTTGTATGAGAGAGCACTAAAAAATCAATAACCTGCCTCATATAATAGCCTTTCTGGGTTTCAAGTGCTATATTATAAATGTCAAATGCTGCTGATAATTAGCATAACAGAGCTTACTCTCCGTAACTTAAAAGGTTTACTAATAATTTTAAACACAGTCACACAAAAAGCATTGCACGTGCAACTTGAAGGCATCAGCACTTCAGCAAAAGATTCAGATTTAGAAATTTGGTATTAAAGATAAAGTTGTTACACCTCAAATTTGACTCTTCTTTGCCTTGCATCATACAGTCATTTTTACCAATAGCAGAGTGCGAGTAGAAAAGCCAACAGAGAAAGTCTAAAATTCTGTCAAATTAGAGAGTAGTGACTTATACCTACTCTGTAGTAGCTGCAGAGTAATTGGGCATTAAGACCTGATTTACTGTGAGAAAAAGGAGATAGAAAACGCCCAATTATTTAATGACCCCTTCTAACCCCACTCCACTGGAGGAATATATAAATAAATAAAACATTCAGGATACAACAGGAATAATGAAACAATGCTCTTAACACAAAACTAGTGGGGGAAGAGAGCTCTCTAATTTAGATGAAAATTAAAAAGAACAGATTTCACTGTAGAAGTAAGTGAAGTAGGTGGAATTAACTCTTGGAGGACATTGACTCCAACAGTTTGGTAAGAGTAGCAACAGAGATAAGAACAACATCCACGACTGTAGCAAAATAAAATAGAATTACAAAGGTTATCAATACTGAAGTTCCAGGATTTTTTTAAACAACCTCTAGGCAGTCTAGCCATAAAATCAGAGATTTTCACACTAGTCTTTATAGAATTTTATTCAGTTGTAGAGGAAAAATATTCCAGTACATTTCCCACATAAGTAGATCCCAAAGTTTTAAACAAACTTTTAAAGTTGCCCTTACATCAAACGGTATCAGCATACCAGTTTCGAAATCAACATTAAGAAGTATTTATGATTTATCAAAATGTTCAGGTAATAGTTCAAAGAGTCTCAGATTCTAAGAAAAAATTACTTTGATTTTTATTTAATAAAAATTAAGCTGTTTGGAAGCAAAGTAACATTCATGAAGGTATCTGTAAACCAGAGAGTGATGAAGGGGTGAAAATCTTGACGCTGCTTTAGGAAGAGAAAAGCAGCACTCTGATTAAAAACACCTGAAGAGATCTTATGTGTCATGACATTTTTCTTTATTACAGTTCTTCCTCTTGTTCACTTAATAATAAGGTATCTTATAACTATAGTCATAGACAAGGTGCATGCCAAATACATCAGCCAAAGCACTCTTTTTTAAAAAAGACTGGACAAGGTTTCCTGTTTAAGAGCAATTTGGGGCTGTGATAGAATCACAGAAAGCTCAGCAGTAATCACTCACAGCAAAGATACTGGAAATAAAGCACACACATGAAATCCACATTCCTACTTTACAAACCAGAGATACATGCACTAAGAAGCTTTTACTCCTGTAATTTTTCTTCTATGGAGTAATTTTTCAGTCTGATGAACAACTAAGATGACTCACAGCAATCCACTTACTATAGAACAACTCTAAATATTCAAGCATATCAACAAACATTTAACACAATAACTGTTCACACACAAAAGAGAGTAACAGTTCAGGTAAAATATGAAGAGGATTATCCTGGAAGGTATTGAAAAACACCTGAAGGACAACACAGTCATCTGTCACAGCCAGCACAGCTTCATGAAGGCAAAGTCCAGCTTGTCAAAATTACTTCCTTGTAAAACAAGGTAGCCTATCCAGTTGATGGAGGTAAACAAGTTGATGTAATCTTTCTGGATTTCAGTAAAGCTTTTGATACTCTTTTGATACTTTTTTGTCTCTCACAGGATCCTTCTGAACAAAATGCCCAGTACACAGCTGAAGAAACACATCATGTGATGGGTGAGCAACTGGCTCAAGGGTCAGGCTCAAAGGGTTACAGTGAACAGGGTGACATCAGTGTGGTGACCTGTCACTAACAGGCTTCCACAGGGCTCCATCCTTGGCACTGTGCTCTTCAACATTTTCTAAAGGGCTTGGACACAGGACTGGAAGGGATACCAAGTTTGCAGAGGACATGAAATTGGGAAGAGCTGTTGACTCCAATGAAGGCAGGGAGGCCTTGCAGAGAGACCTCGAAGTTAGAGAGAGAGTGGCAATGAATCGTATGAAGTTCAACAAGGGCAAGTGCCAGATTCTGCACCTGGGATACAACCCTGGATGTATGGACAGACTGGGTAATGAGATGCTGGGAAGCAGCTGTGGAAAGGGACCCGAGGGTCCTGGTCCATGGCAAGCTGAACACGAGTCAGCAGTGCCCTGGCAGCCAGCAGGGCCAACCCTGTTCTGGGGGACATCAGGGACAGCATCAGCAGCCAGNCAGCCTCAGCAGCCAGGCAAGGGAGGGGATTGTCCTTGTCCCCTCTGCTCTGCACTGGGGCAGCCTCACCTCGAGTGCTGGGGGCAGTTTTGGGTGCCATAACAAAAAAGGGATATAAAGCTATTAGAAAACATCCAGAGAAGAGCAATCAAAACAGGGATGGATCTAGGTCTCAAGAGGAAGCTTCATGAGGAGCAGCTGAGGTGACTTGGTCCTCAGCCTGAAGAAGAGTAAACTAAGGGGAGACCTCACCATGGTCTAAAGATTCCTCACAGGGGGAAGCAGAGGGGCAGACACTGATCTCTTCTCACTGGTGACCAGTGACAGGACCCAAGGGAATAGCCTGAAGTTGTGTCAGAAGATGCTTAGATTGGATATTAGGAAAAGATTCTTCACCCAGAATGTGGTCATGCACTGGAACAGGCTCCCCAGGGAAGTGGTCACAGAACCAAGCCTGACACAGGTCAAGCATTTGGACAATGCTGTTAGGCACACAGTCCTATTCTTGAGATTCTCCTGCAGGGCCAGAAGTTTGATTTCAATGATCCTTGTGGGTCCCTTCCAACTCCAGATATTCTATGACTCTATGAATAATAATCACCCTGAGCATGCTGCACTCTATGTTCGTATTTGCAATTTTTAAAAATAGTCAGCAGGAAAGTAAGCTTTCCATCTTAGCTGACTGAGTCTTTCAGCATTGTCTAATCACTTCCAAATAATAAGGCCCACAGCTCCTAATTAAAAAGGGACTGTGCACAGTCTTGCACAGTCTTGCTCACAAACTTCACTCAAGAAAGCACTTGGGTCTCACTAAGAAAATGTGTAAAATCAAAACTTGTCACATTTTTTAATTAGTCAAGACTACTTCCTTGACTAAGCAAGCTTTATACACCTGCAATATGCATATAAAAGTGTTTCAGCTGCATACAGATATTCTGTAATTACTCATTTGCTAAATACATAAAGAAATCTAACAGAAATTAATTTTTGTGTCTTTGTTAACTCAAAATAGCTTGCATTTTAAAAATAGTTCTCAATTTAAGATGGACTCATAAACAAACTTTTCAAGTCATTCGTAACACCACTCAAAAGAGGAAAAAAGAAAAGCATCAGCAGTTTCTGAGCATCACCATCATCAAGCTTTCTCAAAATGTGAAAACATGATGCAAAGAAAAATACAGAAAATTGTAAACAGAAATTTTAGCTCATATGCTTTCCATGCCATCCTAGCTATCCAAGGACAGACCTGTGAAGTTGATAGTAGCCTGAGATGGCCTTAGGCAGCTCTGTTTTCTATCAAAGTATTTTACGATCTATTTAGAGAAATTCTAGTTCATTGGTGCAATATAACAACACTATATTAATTATTTAAAATATAAAAATTCTATGGGCAAGATTCATAATTTTAAAAAAGTCCTGCACAATAAAGAAAGAATACAAACAGGTCATTTGAGGGTAACTTATACATTATTTTTTGTTCTATTCAGGCAGCTGCTTCAAAATATTCAAGTTATTTTCTGAAGCCCTGACACCTAATGCTTAACAGTTCTTCCGTGCTACTTTTACAAAGAATGGAAAGGCAGCCCAGCACACAAGAAGTCTTGCACTATTTGAATCTTCAACATAATAGTCTTTTATATGGCACTCTCTGTGTTTTGAATCAACAGCTACATTTTAAAAAATTAAACCAGGATGTGAGCACAGACAGGCAGGACACCACCATGCTCCTTGCTGAATGTGTTACCTAGCTAGTCAGAGAGCAAGCCAATGCTACAGTGTTTGAGCACTTGAGACCTTACCCTCATTGCATAATAACTACATAATGCACATGGTGTGGTAACTGCTCACAGTGCAGGCAGTGAGGGCAACTGGGAAAATGTGTTGCATCACTGTTTGAGACCACCAATGTGGTCTTTAGACAACATCCTGCTTTCAGGAGAACATGGCTGAAAACTGCTCTCTAATTAGCATCAGACAGGCACAAGCTTGAGCAGAAAGACAAGGTCAAACAGACTGAAGAGCAGGTCAAGCCACCAAAACTCTATGGGACAATACAGAAGCTGCAGGGCAGCAAAGCTTCTCATCTGTGGAGACAATAAGCTATGCTAAAATCCCTAAACTCCCTCTCACTGCCTTACCCTACCTAAAGGGGAAAACAAAATTAAATGGCTTTGTTGTTACTGTGACATGATCATTAATTTGCAGTTACAATTTAATGGGAAAAAA
>WEIU01010123.1:160721-173892 GCA_013389925.1 Aegithalos caudatus
GAAAAAAAAAAAAAAAAAAAAAAAAAAAAAAACCAACCACCACATATAAACAGAGGCAAGTCCACATCACTTCCAGCCAAAAATGTTTATGCTATATTTAAGGGCCCATAACATAAACGTAATGTTTATGTTATATTTGATGTTTATATCTTATGCTTATATTTATTGTTATATTTAATTATATAATTTAAATATTTTATTTTATATAAAATATATTTAATATANATATTTTCTAAAAAAACTTCACACTTCCCATTTTACAGAGGATAGAAAATATACAGAAGCATTTCTGTAAGGAATCAATCGTACCTATTCAAAAATTCTGATTTATTTAATTACAAGGATTGATGCTTTAATAAATATTTTTAAAGGTAGTAATTTAAGTTCACAAGGTTGTTTATCAAAAGCAAAATTACTACTGATTGTTACTCCTAAGTAGATGTTCCTCATCCCTAAAGAGATTCTCCAGTAAGATAAGAAACTTCAAACTTCAGATGCTTACCTTTGAGAAATTAGCACTCACCTGACTGTTTTCAACAACTGCTCTAAATAAGTCATGCTCAGATTGCCTATTTTTTCCTCTGGCCTTGAAGGAAGTACAGAATCGTAGCTTAGATGCTAACATATACATTGAAGCCCTTTTGCTGATGGACTTATTTTTCCTTCTCAAATTTCATGTAAATTTGAGGTACATTGGTTTTGGTAAACTGTTACAATTAGGACATTTCATAAACTTCACATCTTCCTTAAACTTTAATGAAATGCTTGTCCTTTTTCAAAATTTCCCTGTGGGGGGAAAAAATTTTAAAAAAAAGAGGGGGGGAATGGTGGGGGTGGGCAGAAAGTGCTGCTCTCATCAGAGAACTAACCTTACCTGCAGCTGCTTTGCTCAGGAACAAGCTGTCATCAGCCAGCAAGACCATCACTTCTCATTGCTTCCCTGGCATCAAGTCAAACTTCTCTAAGCCCAAAGGGCCAAACCTCAATATAATGCATAGCAAAGGCAGGAAATGGCAATGGGAAATGAGTGTATGCTGGGGAGATGTGGAGGGCAAAAACCAGGTTTACACACAGGGGAGGAGAAGGGAGCTAAGGCAGCAGGAGAGCACGGGAAGAACTAGACCAGTGAAAAGCACAGGAATGCAGGGCATCAAAAAAATCCTGAATGGGAAATGAAATTACACAAGTCCTGTTGTATTTGGTGTTTTGTAGTGATTATTATAAAATGCAGAATAAAAAGTATCATAAGTATCATCCTTGGGGGGGGAGGGGGAGGAGGGTAAAAAAAATGAAAACCAAGAAAAACAAAGCACTTCCACTAAGGACTGCAGTCTTCTCCTAATCAATTAAGGAACTCTGCTGAAAACTGATGAATACATAGCAAGACATTGTGTAATTATTTAAGAATGTATACATTGCATTGCTAATTCTGTAATCCATGCACTTATAAACAAACAGGAAAACATTATTTTAGAATGTTTATTTAAACAATGTAAACATTTAGAATGTTTATTTAAAACATTATAAAAGAATGTGTTTTAAAAAAATATATTTTGAGATGCTTCAGGAATCATCACTCAGTATGTTTTCCAAAAAAATTAACTGACTAAATGAGTAGACCACTAAAAATATAATGAGTAAGAGTAAACAGGTGGTCATTGTTCTGAAAACAGTAGAAGGATACACATGAACAGAGCCAGAGCTCAATGACCAAGAAGAATTGACCAAAACATTAAGATAATGCTAAAACTCTAAATTCACAGAGGGAGGGGGGAAATGAAGCCTTGGGAAGATGAAAGAAAGGCTTGTTTTTAAGAGTCAAATCTAAAGTAATCATTCAAATAAAATTAACATTGAAGAAAAAATTCAGAGAAAGTCAATACATGACCTGACTAAATATTGTAGGCTTCAGACTACTTCAAAACCTAAAAATTTAGGGCAACAGATGTTCCAGAATAATATAGGTCAGGAACAGCAGTTCAGCGTGTTAAAATAAATCACTGCTTTCACATTTGAGTGTTGTTTAGAGATATATGAATTGGAAGGGGAATAACCTTTCTAAACAGAACAATGCAATGGGGATACTTCTAAAATAACACCTGTATATTAACTGTTTACTAACTCACATATTTTTTATATTACGTATTTTAACTACAGTGAATGCTCTAGAGACAGTAGCATTTAAATGCAGATCTACATTCCTATTGGTTCAAGCTGAGAATTTAAGAAATACCTCTTGCCATGTCTTAGGAGTCATAACTAACATGGTGCCTGACTTTCAGGAAATTTTCTTCCAAGAAAGGAGAAAAAACCCAACTTATGCTTGTAGTACTACATATGCCTAATACATGCCATATGTATTATGTGTTAAACATGCATTCAGTTCTCATTTCAGTCATTGATAGGAAGTAAAAAAAAAAAAAGTCACTAACAATTTAGATTTTGGAGTACATTTTTGTCTTGAAAAACAAGTTGTTTTGTTGGTTTTTTTAATGCAATTTCTTTTTAATAGCTTTTCCTTAAGGAACAGTTTTGAATGTAATGGGGCAAAAATTTTTTTTTTCTCCTTGCTTACGTGCAGTATCACACTACGCTGCTTTAAAAAATGGAGGAGAATTTAAACCTCAGGGAAAGCCCATCTAACTTCCCTTTTCCAGGTCTATCATTAAAGTGAAAAGACTATTATTTTGAAGCTTCAGGAGACTTATTTTCATGAATCTTTAAACCAATGAGTTAAGCAAAGTTGAGGTGGGAAAAAAGACAGAGAATGGAGGTGGCAATTAACCATAGCATTATCTACTATAGGCAAGTAGCAAGTTGTGTTAAATATTTCAATCAAAGAAATTAAAGAACAAACGTTGTAACAGCAGAACACCCACTCTGGTTTAAGCAATTCATCAGCATCTTTCAAAACAGCAGTTTGGGTTATGACTGAAAAGGAAGACCACGGATTTTAAAATTAAACTTCAGAAATTGTACTTTTATGATTGTAGCCTGGTAAGGAGGGATGAGATCCGCCTGCCTAAAAAGGACAAGAGAATCTTTGGCAGCCTGCTGGGCAGAGCGGTGAGAGGGGCTTTAAACTGAAGGACACGGGGGTTGGGGGCTGACCTACTCGAGAACAGCTCCCTAAGAAAGGACCTGGGAGGCCTGGTGGATGACAATCTGACCACAAGCCTGCAGTGCCCTTGTGGCCAGGAGGGACAGTGGCACCCAGGGGTGCATCAGGAGAGGGTGGCCAGCAGGTCAGGGGAGGGGTTCTTCCCCATCTCCTCAGCTCTAATCTGGAATATTAGAATACCTGGAAGATTGTGATCGGTAACTCTGATCACCACAGTTCAAGGAGCTGCTAGAAAGGGTCCAACAGAGGCCACAAAGAGGATGAGGGGTCTGGAGCATCTGTCCTGTCAGGAGAGACTGAGGGAGCTAGGGATGTTTAGTCTGGAGAAGACTGAGACAAGATCTCATCAGTGTATTTAAGTACTTCAAAGGCTGCTGCCAAGAGGGCGGTGATGGACTCTTTTCAGTTATGTGCAGCAACAAGACAAGGAGCAATGGCCATTAAATGAAACACAAGAAGTCCCACCTCAATCTGAGGAAGACCTTCTTTACACTGAGGGTGGCAGAGCACTGAACAGACTGCTCAGGGAGGTTTTGGAGTCTCCTTCTCTGGAGACAAATCAACCCACCCAGATGAGTTTCTGTTTAACCTGCTCTAGGTGACCCTGCCTTGGCAGGGGGGTTAGACTAGGTGATCACCAGAGGCCCCTTCCAACCCTACCTATTCTGTGAGTCTGTGAAATAAGCCTATGAACAAAAAGAAAAACAAATTTTCTTCATTTTCTTTATAATTGCTTTTCTGATTTTCTTCTACTTAACAGAATTGACCATGTTTATACTTAGGTGTAATTTGGAAACCTACAAACTTGCTCTAATTTTGTTGGTGCATTCACTTACACCTCCACTAAAAAACATTATACTACATTCACATTCTGACCTGCAGCTCCACACCATATTAGCTTTATGCTTTTGGAAGAATTAAAGCAAATGCATTATTTTATGCTGAGCTGAAGTTTTATTACACAGGACCTGCATTTAACATATCTAATAACCCCAAAATTCAATATTCTTTTTCTTAGAAAGTATTTATTGAAGTGAAACTTTTGAGACAACATGCTTACAACCTTAATGCATTTCATTTATTTCAGAGGGATTCACTTAGGACAGGCCTTTAGCTAAAGGATTCCTTATCTAATCATACAAAACAAAATGCAATCTTTCTTTTTTTTAAGTTACATACAAAAACTTATTTGTGATATTATTCCACAGCTGGGAAAAGCACAGCTTGCACAAGAGTTCAGAATTTTGTTAAGCCAGACTTGAATACTTTGGGTTTCATACAGAAAAATCACAGGTAGCAAAATACCCCAACTTCTCTAGCAACAGCTTGATCCCACAAGGCCATTCCTCACTGACTTCAGTATAGAAAAGCTCTGAGGTGCTAAGGAATAAGTGGTCAAAATTATTCTACACCTGTAAAGCTACAGGAATCCTGACTTAAGGAATTGCAGAATATGTATTTATTCATCTCCCTTTCCTTCCCCCTTTCCAAATGAGACAGTTTAATCATTACCTGGCACATCACAACCAGCTGGAATTTGATGCTATTCCCAGCACTGATCAATCAGGACCTTGACATTAGATGGATGCATTGAGGCCCAGAACATTTTAAAGTAGGCTTCAGTTCATATGGAGCTGGCACAGGTTTCACTCCCCCCTATTGTTCACCAATCCATAGAGAGTCCTTACAGATGCTGAAAGTTATACTGCAGCGAAACCAAACCTTTAAAAGAGCAAAAACAGAATGGGATTGAATGAAGCTGCAAACCAGAGTGAAGACAGCCTTTAGCAAGACTCTCTAAAAAGGAAAAACAGGCTTAGTATTTTGCAATGACATAATAAACCCTCCAGAAGTTTGAGACTTTTCTTTCCAAAAGTCTTCATGAATCTGGATAGAAGCCTGTTTTGCACAAGCAAGCTGAATTCCAGAATACTGACTGTAGCACTTCTTCACTCCTCACCTGCCAGTTTGCTGACTCTCAAGTGTAATTTCTTCTGAAGCATCACTCTGCTTACAAAATACAATTCAAATGACTGCAGGGGTATTCTGTCTTTCAGAGAAGCTGCCATATACTGTAACAAGTATCTATACTGTCCTCTAAAAAACTATTTTATTAGCATGTTTGCTTATTAAAGTAAGGGGGAAAATGGATGCCATTCAGAAACTTAGTGAGAATATTTGTTGGACTGTGCTTTTTAAGGTCTCCTTACAGTGTCTTCATTAGGGCACTCAAATTGTATGTTGGCTGCTTACAATTTAACTCTGGAAGCCAGTAGTGGAGTTTTGCAGCACCCTGAAAGAACGGCTCAATTCTTTCCTCCCTCACGTGAAGTAGAGTGGTAATTTGGTGCCTATACTGCTGTTGTGACTAAGGGCATGGGACAGATGGAGACAGTAAAGGCAGGTGCTGTGCAAGCATGAGAAAGCTTTCCCAGTATGGCTCACTCCCTACCTACAACTACCATTGCTTCCAGTACTGAGTCTCTGTGGAAGACACATTGCCAATGAAGTCACAATGTGTGATATTTTTCTGATGCAGACAAACATCCCATAATCACTATCTTACTTGTGAGTCTTGCCACAATTATTATAAATAAATAATAATCATTTAAAAAACAGCTGTTCAATGTTAAAAACTATAATAACAAGCATTTTTCTTTCCTTTCTCTTCTGCACCACTCCAGGAACCAGAGAGAAGTCAAACTGGAGACAGCAGAAAGGACTTCACTTTTCTCACACTTTTTAAACTACACAAACAGCTCTAGCTGGCAAACCTACAAGAACCTAAAATCACACATAACCAAAATCTTAAAAAGGAAAAAAAAAAATCTACAATTCAAAGAGAAGCCAAGCTATTTTTATAAAACAATAATAATAAAGCCCCTGTACTTCAGAGACAAGATTAGAGTCCAGTTTCAGAGTCATATATGATTAGGGATATTAAAAAATTGGTTCTCAGAGTACCATTAGGGGAACAAGCAGGCACTCCACATGTCAGTATTTCATATTTATTCCCCTAATAAGAGACTGGTGTTCGACAGAAAATTCTGCATCTCATCATTTTCACTGAAAGCTGGGAGAGACATACATTATTCCCTTCCTTTTCATTCCTGATCCCACAAGGCTTTCTACTTTAAGCCACTGAGTAGTTCCAACATAAGCACTGTATTTAAGTGCTTCAGTTGCTCAAAAACATCAGTTAGTTTTAAAGAGAGAATAAATACATAAGGTAAAACTCTTGTTGAGACTCTAGAGAACAAGAAACTTTGTTTCATTTTGAAGAGGAATCATCAAATATACAAGAATTTTACTTTAAATGTCAGATGCCATGGCATACCAGGGAGACTCTGTTGCTCATCATCCTCATGGACCAGACAGAAGATTTCCCTTCTTTCCTGCTCTTCTTGTGTGTCCCCCAGGTGTGTCAGTTTGGGCTCTCAGTTTAACAAAATAAACAGAAACAATGACATCCCTCTTCACCATGATGAATCTTCGAGGTTGTTATCCTAATGCCATCTGCTCTGGCTTGGGTAAGAACAGCTTCCAAAAGTAAAAGACACTGTGAATGACACTCATCCAGGCTCAAACTCCAGCATTTCCTCAAACAAGCAGAACAGGGTTGGTGCTGGCAGATCAGCAGGAAATGTTGACACTAGCAGTGGACATTTTTGTGAGTAAATTACAAAGAGAATTTTAGCTTCCATGGAGATCCATGCCTCAACTGGAAATAGGGATCCTGAGCTGAAATACCGATAATTGCAGGGACATTCCAGTAGTCTCTTCGCCTACCCCTGACAGGCTCTTTCCTTCCCAGCCTCTCACATGCACAACCATTCTGCTGCAGCTTTGGGGTCACTGCAGGCTCTGATGGCTTGGATTAAAGGGGTAGTACGGTCACCACATTCTCGGTGTGGGACTCGGGCTAAGGAGACGCTGTTTCAATGTGAAAGACGTTCCAAAAGCGTTTATTCTCATAAGCATACAGTTTATATACCTTCAGGGTCTTATCACTAGTCAGGAGGGTCTTTGCTTCCTTATAAGGTTAGTATGGGGTAGGAAAGATACTGGCATGCTGTTAGAAGGGGGGCTTTTGCATGCCGAGGGTGATCTCTTATCAGGAATGAGGCAAGAGGAGAGGCTTCCTGTGTCCTTTACCGTAACACTCGCGATATCTTCCCGCAGCGTCTGTCCCTGCCTAACCACACCATTCCCAGAAGTTAATTTACAGGAATAGTTCAAGGAGGAACACTCTCCTGTTCCACTCAAACTCTGTCTTAGTGCAGAGACAGAACTGGTCATTTCCAACCTTTCCTGCTCTACATGAAGGCATAGTAAACGTAAGCAAACATTATTCTCCTCCTTGTTCTCATAAGCAAGTGGCACACACTAACAGGAGCAGTGCAATATGTAGATGATGTTTCATTTGTATGGGTCCAATGAATTAGAAAAATCAGGAAGCATTCCAATATTAAAATAGTCCCCATATGGTTTTGTAGCATGCTAGCATCAATTATCCTTAGCTCGCATTCACCAGAATGCCTTTTCTAACAGAAAGACTAGAACATTGCTTCCTCATGACATCACCAAGCAACTATGAAGTAGTAGCTATCAAAACAGAATGATCTTTTCAGGAGTACATCACAGGGCAGACACATAGTAAGAGTACAGTTGCTTTATTCCTGAAAGATGGATTGCTTGATAAACTTTGGAGTTTGGATCATTTTTACCAAGCACATTATTACATTGTTTATCACCTGAGCTAGGGAAAGTAAGTAAGCAGACAAAAGACAGGGAGGAGCATGTCCAGTGATACTGTGAAAGCTGGCAATATTGTAGGCAACTTAACACAGCTAAGAGACTATTGACTTCACAGAACTAATATGCATGTGAAGTCCAGCCAAAACACTGCCAAAATTGCAAGTGCTCAAGTGCCAGAACTGAAAAAAAAAGCAAGAACAAACTATCAGTTGATTAAAAGTTAAAGTCATCGCTGTGTATGCTACTCTGGAGAGAACACAGGGGCTCAGCTCTTGAGAACAGCTTGAGAAGCACTCCTATGCTAAAGAAAATAACAATTAGACTTTGGAACAACCCAATACCCCTGTACAATTGTCAGATAGCATGATGGCATGTCAACCAAGGAAAGAAAAAAATAAGTATTTAATTTGTATTAACATTTTTCTCTTAGTTGAGTTAAATTTTCCCTAGAGGTCTACGCAGGAAAAATAGCACACAACATTCAGTAAATGAAGAGCACTCAAACTTATGAGAGGCAAACAAGCTAGAGGTGAATCACATTTTGAGTGCTTTTCTTGAAAATGTTTCCTCTAATTTTAAGTACGTAGTTAGTTGTCACCTTTCTTCCGTTCAGCAAACACAAGGAACAAGAATGTGTCTACAGCAACAGCAGTGCTGAACAAGAAAGCAACAACATGAACTTTGAAGCTGCAGAGCTGCCTGGATCTGTTCTTGATGTCTATCAGAGCACTGGCACAAGGTGCAAGGATGCATTCTCTGGGGTAATTGGTTAGAATCAGCCTCTGGTTAAAGTTGAAGTGAATCTGTTGGCCACTGCTCAGAATATAAAACAACACGTTTCACAACACAAAACCACCAAACATTTCTGCAAAAGGCAGCAGCATAACAGAGTACCAATCACATGGACAACAACTGTTAAGCCACTGGCACTCTGTTGGACACCAGGGTTATCTGCTATTTTGGAAAGAGAAGGAACAGAAAGTGTATTGATAATGTAAGAATTGCTGGACATGGATGATCAGGATGATTATATACTATCTTTCTCCACAGATGTTCGTACAATAAATATACACATCAGATCCATTGCACATGGGGAAAAGAACCAGCAAACTCATTTTAAATTAAAAAAAGGACTTTTGCATATATTACCAGAAATACAAATTTACATGGTTTGAGAAGTCTAAACATTCCACTGCTTCCTAGAACTCAAGTTAAGCTATAGCTAGACTTTTAGTGGGGAAATTTATTAACTGATCAATTAACATGATATGGTAAAGATGCTCTCCTGTTTGAAATATTTTGTATATATTAAAAAAAAATTTATATACTAATAGCTACAGAAAGCAATTATTAGGCAATGTAACATGGATCTCAGCCCTAAACTGCCCCTCATTAGGCATGATTATACATTCACACCAATCTGAAAAGATTGTTGGCTAGGATCACAGATCATCATATTGCAGGAGGTCTTTCTAGAGGTTCAGTAAGGTCATTTTTTTCCACAGTACAATTACTATATTAGTTCCACTCAGGTACTTAAGAGAAGATATACAATTTGTTTTTCCAGAGTTCCAGGACTATGAGTTGTGATGGACAACTCATTGAATGGTGAGGGATTTTCCTCAGAGAGAACACAACTCTGCTCTACCTCCACCTTACCTGTAGGCAAATCATCCTCTCAGCTTCTTAAAATGACAAGTGATTTTGCTTGTGGTTGGTACAGCTTTCTCAACACATTCCTTTCTTAAAGTGGTTTACAAAAGAACACCCATAACTAGAATTTTATGAACCGATTGAACAAATCTGACCTTGTGACTGCTCACACCCTGCACTCCTTTCCCTGAACTTGTATTTTGCACATTATGGCCCAGAGACAGAACAGAGTCCAGTATTTCATTCATTTTTTTTTTTTTCTGGTCAATATAGAATCCAGTTTTGAAATCACAGCGCTTCCTTAAATTCATAAGGCCTCATTTTGATTAAGCAAAATCAACTTCACTGTATGAGAGCTCTCTAGGGAGGAAGTAAATAGTTCCAATTTTTTGTTCAAAATTCAACTCAGACTAGGTGAATGTGATCACAAGGAAGTTTGAAAGAAAGACTGCAACCCTACAAAGAAAAATTAATTGGCAAGTTTCTTTTGCATGCAAGTAGACTAGGTCTGTAATAAAGCTGCTAGAAACGTTTGCATGGCTGGATTACAGATCATATCCAGAATTCCCAAGACCTCATGAAAAACAGACTGCATAAAGGTAAAGTAAGGTAAGGTATAATGAGGTTTAGGTCTGTTTGGGGTTTTTTTTTGCACAGGGGGAGGAGGGTAAGGAATTTTTTTTTCACTTTTTACAAGGAGGCAAGTAAAAATTTCATTCTAGTTCACTCAAAACATTAATGTATTTGCAGCTGCTTGTATTTCATTGCAAGATCCTCAAAGAGAAAAAAAAACTGTCCATAACAGTATATTCAGCATTATATCTTTTGATTTGCAGGTCTTCAGCACATAGGAAGAAGTTTTGATTCTTATTGTTTCTGCAAGCCAGTTCCTCTGAATTTAGACCGAGGACACGAAGATGCTAATCACTTTTATGTTGATTCCTCTTTAATAATTTAGTAACAGCAAGGAGTGTCACTTGCATTCAAAGTTTCAGATACTCTGGATAGAGATCAAAAGACATCACTCTAGCATGCAATATGCTTTGAAGTTTACATATCAGCATAAATTGGATTTATTTTCCTAAACGATAGGGGATAGAAGCTGTGACAACTTGTAGGGAATTCTACATCATCCACATGAGGCTTCAAAATTTTAATTTCCTATACCATCAAAATCATTGCCATAGCTCTCACCCTTACCTCCTTTCCAAGTTCGACAGTTCTTTAATCTTATGATCTCTAACAAGGTTGATCTGAAGAATTTACAGATCAATGAAGTAATCTGTGAATATATCCAGGGCACAATTCTCAACGGTACCTTTCTTTTTGTTTTCCTTTTTTCTAACCAACAAAACAAAGAAAAAAGGATACCTCTCAGTCTAGAAACATTGACAAGACACAAACTCCCTCTCTCTGCTTTGCTCAAGCTTCAGCCTGGAGGAGGTGAAAAGGTGAGTAAATGAGAGCCTTCCAGGCAGCAAGGCCCAGCCTGGCCTGGCGAACACGCACCGCTCCCAAAGCCTGCTCCGCGCTCGCCCCTCGCTGCAAAGCCCTCGGGATGGAGACTTCAATCCTGGGGGCTTGAACCCAAGCTGTGATGAGATCCTCCCAAACAATATGATACTGCTCTTCATTGCATCCTATTATACCCACATAATTGTTCAGATTTATAATGAATAGCAGTTGAGAAGCATTCCAGGTCATTTTTGCAACAAGCACAAACCTGGAGTAAGTGACCTCTGATACAATATTTCCCTGGAATTCACTTGTTCCCACTGTTTAAAATGCTTGAACACCAGCTTTGAACGCAGCAAGATTGTTTTCCCTGAAGCAAGTTCAACATTTCAGCCATTTTATGTGATATTTAATCTTACTCATTAAGTGAATAGGCATTCAACCTGTGTCTTGGATTTACATGAACCTTTCTGTTGTAATAAAGTATAAAACAATACTGATTAGTATTTCAGAAAAACAAACAACAAAGAAACAAGAACTTTCTTCTCTGAGATTACAAAACAGAGAAGTTAAAATAATTGAAGAAACTGTACCATTCTCAGAGGGAAAACCTGCTGCAGTCTTGACAGACTGCACACTCACTACATATATTATCTGTTCCCATCATACCTCTTTTCCATTAGAATTCATTATATATTCTTTTAAAACCTGCTATACACAAGCACATAATCATAACACGTAAATTCTTTAGTAGCTAACTTTATTAATGTGGGTGAGCTGTATTAAATAATGCTGCTTTCATTTGCAAAATAAAAAACACTGAAATATTCCAGAGAGAGAAAGAAACAGGAACTGGAAAGCAGACAGCTTAAGTCTCCTTTTGAATACATACATTTAGCATTTAAGTGAGGGTGTAAGGCAGGTATGTATATCTGGACATAGCAATAAAATTAAAATTGGTCCAAATAAAACATAAGTTTTAATTGTCAATAGTCTTTCACATAAGTAGACATGGGAACAGTGAATGTACCAGAACGCATGCATGTGCATACACATTTTAATGATTCTGTCCTAATTTGCACACACATACTTTGGAAGGAAAAAAAAAGAACATAAAGGCTTTTAAGGTTTGGAAAGACTGTACTTGAACCATGTGTGTAAGAAGTCTGAGAATGCCTGCTCCAGTGGTGTCTACAGGAAGAATTAGTTATTTCCTAGCCTCTTACTTCAGGATCCTCACATCCTATTGGAGAGCCTGTTTACACAATGCACACCAGAAACTGACAAGTTTAAGGCTCGAAAGTTCAGAATATTCTTCTTGGATATTTGCATAATATATGTTCATATTGTTTTGACAGGAACTATTTTTTCCACATCCTAAATATAAAGCTAAAGCTGCTACAAGATTTAATATAGACAGCTGATGAGAACAAGACTTGTACATTTAACATCAACTTTCAAGTTTAAATATACATTGAAATACACACAGAAGATCGTATTTTCTTATTTTTCATTTGACATATCTTGCCTTCATTCTCAGACATGGCTAATATCAAGGGAGAGAGGTTTTGTAGGAGGTTACAAACAACAAGGAACAGTTTAAGTTGTGGACTCTTGGCATTAGGAAGCCAGCAGCTGTAGAAAGCTCATTTCATTTGAAACCCCACAGGCAAATGCTCTTGCAGTCTCCAAAAGCTACATGAAATCGTACAAACCATTAGCAAGATGCTGTAGTCAAAGAAAACTTGCTTACACTCAAAACAGCTCAACACATGTAATTCAACTCTTGTGTCAAAGTTAAACTATCCAATAGTCTATCCAATATTTTTAGGAAGAATTGTTATATACATTTTTTTCAAGTAATTACTTAACAAATATGTTTGTGCAAATCATTAAAAATGGAGAGAAACTGCAGCAGGCTCAGATCTCCTCTTACTTGTAACCATTAGAATATATTGTATGATAGCAAACCAGAAACTTTTACAATGTTAAATACTGTAATAAATTATTTGCTTCTCTTTTTTGCAGAAAAAAAAAAACAAAAGTAGTACACCTATATCACTGCAGGAACTTGTTTTAAAAAGTCACAGCAAAGCCTACTAGCTTCATCAGGAAGAAAAGCAATCTTCAGTCCATCAGGAGGCACATCATGTTTATCTACATGTTAGAAGATGATTAAACAAA
>WEIU01010123.1:174954-192472 GCA_013389925.1 Aegithalos caudatus
GGTTTATCAAGTAACAGGAAAAGCCTGATGGTCTACAGGAATTCTAACTATTTCAACTGGTTTTGTCCATTTCATTTTATCAAGTTACATATGCCAGTAAGCCTCCCCATTCTAATGTTAAGAAAAAAAAACAAGTAAAGGTCTTTAATCACTCTTCCTTCTGTCCAGGCTGATATCTGCAAAATTACAATATGCCAGGAGAAGTTGTATAATTCAGGAATAGCAATTTCATCTACTGTAAGGCAGACTGTGGTGCTATGAAGACAAACTTTTCACTTCTGTTGTTACTTGTTAATGCTTCAATTTCACCATTTGCTTTGTCTGACAGCTGACCTTGAGGTACATTTCTGCCTGCAAATTCTTTTTTTCTTAAATCTCAAAATATGTAGATACTCTGTCACTTATCCAAGCACTTTTTTCAGATTCTTGTGCACAATGCAGCATGTACCATGTACAGAATTACCATAACAAAGAATTATGGTAAATATTACCATAATAAAGAAATCGGTACCAATTTAAGAACAGAACTATATTGTATATCCAAACCTTACTGCACCTATGAGCTAGATATCACATTCAAAAAATATTTAAATGGGTAAAGTCACATCTATTTTTACATTTTCCACTCAGGCCAAGCTACTCCACTGATCACCATGAGGACTATGGAACATAGTAGGAGAAATTCTGAGCATTTCCTCTAAAAGGTATGTCTTCTATATAGAGCCATTTATGCCTCTCCTAAGTCTTATAGGAAAAAAAAGAAGTTCAGCTTATCCGTCCTGAACTTCTTAGTGGGTTTAGTAATTGGAACAGGAGGATTTTCAGGTATGCACTGCAATATGAGGAGAAAACTAGAATTCCTACCCAAGACATTAAAGGAAGGCGACAACTTTCAATTTTTCACTATTCCTCTTACTAACAAGCCAGGAAGATTAATTTATTTAGACTAATGAGGAGGGGGGAGATTTCACCTTCTTCCAAAGCATGAGCAATCTATCGCAATTATAGAGGAAGCTTAAATGTTTCTATTGACATTAAACTGATGTTTTCTGCTCAAGCACTTATATCTTATCAAATCTCCACAGCTGAGTCATGACAAAACTCTACCCCAAGTCAGACTGGCAGAGTGCCACTGAGATTTATAGGTACATATTTCTCCACATCCTTATTTAACATGGTAAATATGCTTAGTAAGCAAAAGCCCCTGACGAAACAGATCATTGTAGAGACATTTCCCCCACCTCAAACTCATTTTTTTGAGGCTAATGGCTCCTTCCCAACTCCTAAAACCCATAAGAGATGCACTCAATAGCTAAGAACATATGGTTTGTGGTTACATACTGTCATATGAAGCAGATGAATCCCTCTAGACCAGCCATGTACCACACGCTCTCATAGTAGACATGATTCTAGCCAAATTTTTCCAACAAAAAAACCCAGCCACAAATTGTGGAGGTCATTTCAGTTCAATTGCTAAGTGAACAGCTCAGCTTTTAAGACTCAGCTGGTTCTCTGTGGGCTATACTCAGCTCTGGGTTTTTATCTTTTGGAGAGCTCATTGTCCAGTTTATATTGAATCAGATTCATGTTAGAGCATATACTCATACTCACAGCATAAACTAGCTATGGGCTAAAAGTCATTGTCAAAAATGTTAAATCCATAACTTAAGCAGGGAAGTTGCCGTAACCATAAGATGCACATTGATCCATCTAGCCAAATGACACAGCAAAAAGAAAATCTGAGAGCAGCTATTTATTTATTGTCAGGGAGGGGAACTAAATCACAGGATGAATTCGAGCACATTTTCTTTACTAAGAATTTAAGACAAGAAGTTATTTTAGAACCTAATTTTTTAAGTGCTACTCAGAAACCTCACACTATTTTCATTACAGTCTCCAATGTTCCTGGTGTCCAAAGACTGAGAAATAAATTAAATGTTTAAACAGCAAAATGCCCAAAACATTGCTGATATTGAAAATTGTGCTTAACATTTGAATGGCATCTTACCCAGCTGTCAGCAAAATCAACAGTAAGAGTTAACCTATTCCATCACTATGACTCAGAAGTCTTTTGATTGTATTTGTATCACTTTGCACATCTCCCAAATGAAGTAAATTACAGAGAATTACGAGTTTTACTAAGATGCAGTTTGATAGGAGCATGAAATGTTTCCTATGCTTGTTTTCATTTCAGTCATTAAAGAACATTTCTGTACCCTGATAACAATATCATGTTTAAGAGCAATGTATCATGACCTCCAGACTTTATACTATCATCCTCTAAGGGCTACCCTCCAAGGGGCCAGAGTTCCAAAGGCAAAAATATCTACACCACACTTCAAAGCAAAGCTCCTAAACTAGCTCTGAGCTGGCATTCTCCACAATGACAAACATCAAGCACACCAACTGAAGATCAGGTGAAGGGTGAAGGGTCAGCTCTAATAAGATAAACTATCACACAAGAAGGTAACCAGGAACTTCGGCCTAGCCTTGAAGTGACCACATACTTAAATATAATCTCAGAATACTCCAAATCTCTACAGCCTACATCCCACTCCTTCAGTTTTATGAAAATAGATATTTGCAATCTAAAATGCCCTGACCACTCTGAAAGTGCTTGACTGATTCAGTTTCATCCACATCAAACATCTCCATGCCCTCCTGATTAGCAGCACATACCAATCTTTTATGGCCCCTGCAGTCACAGAATCCATGTCAGGGTTACAAGGGTACACAGAAAAGAAACTTGAAACCAGTAAGTCCCAGGAATGAAACCCAGCAAGCACCAGGAGTGCTAAAGGCAGACTTGTCCTACTATGAATCACTAAGGAACAGAAAAGCTCTCTGGCAGCTAAACTTCCTCTAAACACACCGGCTGGAGTCATCTGCTGCAAAGAGCTGTATTTGCTGTTTCTTTTTTTTTTCCCCCATCTGTTTAAACAGTAGAATCTTGGAAAGGATATGATCAAATTGTGATTCCATGCTCATTTGAAAGAGGAAAGGCTTTCAGTGCTAGAGAATGAACTGAAAAAAGGGAGTACATTAAAAAGCTCATTCACTCTCATTATTTTTTTCTGTAGCATTACTACATACCAAAAGTTATGTTCTGTTTGTATCATGTGAAATGTTGCAGACGTACAAACTTGATGAACTAGAAGGTACCAAAAACATTCTTCATGACATTGGACAAGACTTGTCCAAATGATCTTGCAAATATCCAGGAAGCCCATTTTAAAGTCTGTGCTTTTTCTTTTCTGTTTACAGAAATCTTTTTAGAGATTGATTACTATTAGCTGTCTTGAATTCCTTTCTTGCTATATGCATTTTAATGAAATATTTTTCATTCCATTCTGTTCTAAATTGAAATACTAAAGTTAGACACATCAAGCAGTTACAGGCTGACCAGCCAAAAGAGATGAAGAACTGGCTCTGAACAACTAGCAATCACTTGCAACCACTTCAACCATTTGCATAATTTCAATTAATATCACTGGAAATACACTTTAGATGTAGACAGTCTTAACTGTATTTTCATGTCTTCTTCCCAGAGATCCAGCTTGGAGATCAAGAACACCATTTATATTTACCACCAAAGTGATTAGCTTCTACTTCAATGTGTACCCTGGACTCTACAGGAACTTCGTAACATGGTTTTTTGACATTAGTTCTATGAAAGGCCAAATTTTAAACAATTATCACATCTTTACAATTCAGTTGCCTGAAGTAAACAAAAAACTTCATTAAAAATTCTGATCTAACACTTCAGATATCTGGAATGCAGTTTGGCTACTGAGAGCTTCCACTTCAGCAGTGAATCAGAAACATTTTCATCCACAATGAATAGTGATGAAAAGGTACTGCTCTGAGGTAACTGGAGTTCTGATGCCAAGTAAAAAAAAAAAAATCCCATTTTTTAAAATTTATTTAAAATAAATTGTTACTGTAGGCACTTTTATTCAACATCAAGTACAGCCAATATTCAGTGCATGTATGTGAGTTTTGCTACTTAGGTTTAAACTAAGAATAGATTTTCAAGACAAGAAATGCCAAAACTAAAGATCTGTACTTGCTAAAATGCCAGAGCAAAAATAGCAGTCCACCCTCACTCTCCCACAAGAAGCTTTGCAAAAACACTTTCCAATTGGATTCCTGAACTGTTATCCTGTCTACTTTATCTCTGAAAACATTAGTTACAAAAATTCTAGACTGAATGATTGAATTTTCCTGTGTCAATTTTCCCCCTCCTCTATATCCCAAAGGATACTTCTCTCATGGTCTCTTTCTAGTCTAAGTGTCCAGCTATAGGAAACTTCCTTCTCACATTATTTTTCCTCTTAATAGCAAAGACTGATCTCTGATAAGACGTTTAGTAATGGTAGTTAGGCAGAGGGGAGCACAATCTCTTTGCTACACTCTGAGATAAAAGGAAAATGGTGATTCAGGCCAGATCAGCTATCAAATAATTTTATGCAGGAAAGTTTAACATTTGTAACATCATCTTACTACAATCACTACACATTCTCTTAAGCGAGAAAGAAAATACGTTACTTTCAGTTATTATAATGGGAAACACTCAGAATAAAGAGTTAAGGAAAATCCTTAATTCAGTTGGCCAATAAATAAGTAGTTTATTATGTTGGCATTTCTTCTGTACTTCATCAAGCCCACCCTGTGAATGAGGCAACTGAGCATCTCTGTGAATATCACTCACAACATGGTATAGTTGAAATACATGCTTTTGCACAGATTTCTTAAAAGCCATCAATTAAACGTGAAGATCACCATAGATTTGTTGCACTCAATAATATTGGCCAGTGTGTGACTGATGCAAACTGTCAGAGGAGAAGCATTTCACTGCAGGGCACTTCAGCACACTGCACCAATTCTTGGGATATCACTCAATGCAGGTGTCACTTCTCCCTGTGCCAGGAGTAGGAAGAAAGAGCTGCAAATAGAGGACAGAAGATGCAGCCTGACATCAAAGCCAGCTTCTACCTTCACTGTATCTATACACAGCAACTTCAACCAACTCCAACTTGAAGCACCTTGGAATTTCTACATCAAATGAGACTGGCTTGTCTCCCCCTGTACACAGTACTTTAAATAATTAATTGCATCCCAAATATTTCTGCACAGTGCCTACACATTTGTTCTGCAAGACTACAGCATTGTCTTTAACCTTTCAAGAGAGAAGTAATTTTATTTAAAGATTCCTTCTCACACTGGTAATTTTTCTTCATGATAGAAGCAAATATCAATTTTATTTAAGTGAAGGAGAGGAACACTATGTATGGTTAAAAACTTACGTTGTCTTGGAACTTATTTTGCCAGTTTTGCACCATCTCCAAACCATAAAAACATTACTCCCATTTTAAGGATGGTGCTGTAAAGAAGCCAGATTTGCCATCCGTTTTTGTTAAGAGATGCAATGAAGTGTATTTACCTTCAGGTCTACACAACACACATTGAAAAGTAGTATTACCACTATTTCAGTTTGAGATAGAAGAAAGAAATACTGTTCACCACCCTCACCTAAGAAGAATTTTGAACACTACACTAGCAAAACCAAATGAATTAAAAGCAGCTTCTCAATAATCTAGAATGGGGTACAACTTGCATCAACCCTCAGTAACTTCTCACTACTATTTCCAGTGTCAGCATCTAGGAAAGGAGAACATAGGAGCTCTGCTCTTACACAACTAACGTTATTTCAAGCATGTTCAATGCTTCCCTAAGCATTTTAAGATAAACCAGCATGGCAGACTGTTTTAGTTTTATCACATGGTTTGTTGACTACAAACCATCACTCCTGTAGACTACGCAGATTTCCTACAACAGATCTTATCTAACCTTCTTTTGATCTAGCCGGCAGAAAAATGTCATTAAATGATGCACAGCATTTCTTGTTTCTACTAATCCAAGGTTATGCAGTACACAGCTTAAGGGATCAAAGAGATGAAAAGGTCACATGTTAAGACAAAGGAAAAAAATGCTAAGGTTCTACAACTGCTATCTATAGCCCTTCCTAATGATTATATGTTACTGCATCCATCCTATTGTCCAAACACCAAAATGAAAAGTACAGATTTTTTTTTTTTTTTTATTTCCTCTCCCCCTGTACAAATAGCCACAAAGAACAGGGTAATTATGATGTGTGTGTTAATATGCAAATTCAAAATAATGATAATGAAAGATATTGATAATCCTTGTATCTTATCACCAGCTTAGGACAAAAAAATCTCAGCAGTACTTATTAGGTAGTAAAATAGGACACCAGCAAAGATGATCAATACAAATCATCTCAAAACCACTACTCTGCATCTGGTGCCATCATTTTAGTTATTATGGGATAAAAATGCTTTTCAAATAAGCTAACATTTCCAGCAGATTGCATCTTTCTTGGTTGACCTTCAGCTACAACATCATCCCCACCCCCCTCACCACTGCAGGAAGAGTTTACAGCAGAGCTAGAGAAAAATCTCACAGCACCAAAGCTGTGCCTGCCACCACTGCTGACCCCTAAAGCCAGGAGGAAGAACAATGAATCTAGCATTATTCATAACCTAGAGACACCTGCAAAGGCCAACAATACACACTCTCTTTTGGTCTAATGCCTTACTTGCTACAGGATAGCACCTGCTTGATTTCATTTGTAAAAGACATAAATTGGAGCATCTGAAATATGTAATTGTGGTTGTGATGATTCCCATTTTGCAGTGAAGCTATCTAATGGAACAATACTATTACTAACACATTACATCAGTTATATGCTTTATAACCTAATTGCATTGTTTCAAAATTTGTGGTCTGATCTGTCCGTGGAAATGCAGTTTATTTTTCTGCACAAGAAAAGAAATGATACCATGAATATATTTCAAAAGCAGATAAAATGAAACAGAACTCCATTCCTAATTATATTAAGAGGAAATAGAAAGGACTGTTTGTCTGAGACAAAAGAACACTGTGTACCATTTTGCTAAAGCAATGCTGTGTGAGATCACTGGTGTGTTTTCTCCTTAACATGCTTCATCCACAGTTAAGCTTTACCCTTTAATAGTAAAGAGCATCTGTAACCAAGAACATTGAACAAATCATTGAACATGACCAGAGGGCAAAACAAGGCGCAGAAATGTGCCCAACAGACAGGCATGGCTGGCAGGCGTGTGACCAAACATCAATAAACAGCTAAACCCTCCTTGCTGTTCTCACCAGATTGAGCTCTCAGGATACTCACAATATCACTATGCAGAGGTTTGGTGTCAGGCTTTCTGTCTGCAGTTTCTAGAGGGTTTGGTGGGGTTGCTTTGTTTGTTTGCTTGAGGTTTTGTTTTGCTGAGGTTTTTGTTTGGGTTTTCCCCCCCTGAATCACGCAGGGTAGCTGAAGGGTGTATATAAGGCAATAGCCCAACTAAAAAAAATAAGAAGAGGTTTTATGATATTTCCCAGTGTTCTCAACCCATGTTAAGATGGAAAACAGGATTCTATCATTATTACATTTCTAGGTACACACCAGTGCTTTTAAAGATATCTCATAGTCCATGAACACAGGGAGCAGTGCTGTTTTCACCAGCACCTCCACACCCTAGACTATCCCTGAAACACACATGGTGCAAATTGAATAAGGAAGAAACAGAAGCCAAATGAATACTGATTTCTTTGGAACTACTCCTCTACCACACGTCTCCTAATTCCACCACAACAGAAACTGCATGTAATGGGGAAAGGATATTTGAGCCATAGTGTAGAGTTTGAGCTATACATATAGTCACACAATGACAGTGATTCAGGCCCAGAAGTAGGAAGAACTTGGAAATGAAAGAACATAACCTCTAGTTTAGGTCAGTCAGAGAGACCAACAGGATTGCCAGCTAAGACACAAAATTGAAAAGAAATGGGGAATGGAAAAGATACTAAAATAATTCATGAGCATTTTTTCCCCAATCCTATCTATTGCTCCACTCCACATACACCTAAGATAGTCTTTAACAATCTACAGTCCTGCCAGAGAGTTGCTTTGAAAAGATAAGATCTGGGACATGTGAAAACAATACCAATCACAGACAGTAAATCTGAGCTGATGATCAGCCCAGTTTTGTTTTGTTTGTTTTTTTTTTAATCAGTTTTTTGAAGGGAATGTACTGATTAACAGTGCTGCCCAATGAGGCTTCCCAGTTTCTTTCCCTACATTTAGTTCACAGCCAACTGAAAACAAAATTACCGTGTTGCTGAGGCACAACTTTGCTCAGGCAAGTTTGCTCACAGTGCTAATTTAAAACTTTCTCTCCATCCCAGCAAGTATTTAACTCAAAAGTAAGGAGCTGCACAGAGGGAAAATGTAACTATAGAATCCAAACAGCCCAAGTTTAAAGGCTACACTGTACTAGCTGCTAGAAATTTTCAAAACAAAATTCCTGTCTTTTTAAGCTCCCTTTAAGTTCCCTTTCATACACATATTCCTTACACTTCTATTCCACATACACAATGCACGTGGTCTGCCTGGCAAAGAGAGGCAAAGAGACCAGGACAGCTTAATTTTTACACATGCAAAAATGTACTAACACTCTCAAGAACAATACTGACTGCATGACAATACAAGAATGAAAACTTTATGGTCAGCTTTTATTAAAAAACCCCACATAATATATTTGTCTAAGCACATGTAGTTCCTTAAAGAGAGAAGCCAGCTTTGACAGCTATAACATGTTTTATGAATACAGCAAGGCTCTATATTTTTTTCTTTTTATCTTGGCTCATGCAAATAGCTCCATTCAGTTACCAATTTATTCCAAACTGATGAACCTCCAGGGAGTTGCAAAAACAGGAGAGCTTATTTTCCAGCCCATCAGTAAAATGAAAGTGTGATCTCTCTTAGTTCCACAAACAAATCTGGAGGGACAATGTTAAGCAAAATTAATTAGGTCTAGTCCCTTAACTACAAATACCTCCCTTGGTAAGTAGACATTAGAGGGAAGGCAATTATCATTTCTCTTATTCAGTATATATAAGGCAACAAGAACTTTAAAAAAATAATAAATCCATCATTCATAGGAATATTCACTCAATCAGCATATATCTAGGCTGGGAAAGACCTTTGAAGGCCATCTCCTCCTAGCCCTTGCACCAGACAGGAAAGATCTTTTGGAAAAATTGCTCTATCACCTTGACCAGTCTAGGCTGCTTAAGGGCTCCAAGAGCAAAGAAACCTAAGAAACCTCTTCCAGTGCTTAGCTATGTACACTGTGGATACTTACTTGCCTTTTACCTAATCAGAATTTTCCTTCAAGAACATGTGACTGTTGTCTGTCATTTCCACTAAATGTGTCCAAGATCTATCTCCTCTAAATGTCCTCCTACAGAGAGCTGAAGTCAGCAGTCAGATCTCCCTCAGTCCTCTCATCTTCAACTTGAGCCAATCCAACTTCCTCAGCCACATCCCTGCACTTACACTTTTACCCCCAAACCATCTCAACATTCCTCTGCTGGACTCGCTCTTCTTCATAAACTTTTCTCATGTACTGGGAAGCCCTACACACTGGATACAATTCCCCAGATCCAAGCTCCCAGGCACTAGCTAAAAGTAAGCCACTGCTTACCTTTACCTTCTGGCTGTACTTTTCCTCATATGGAACACTACCTGGTTGACCTTAACTGTCTCACAATACAATAATAACCAAGATACTGCAACAGTATGTAACTGAAAGTAGCCTGATAAAAGCTAAAAAAAAAGCCAACCAAAAAACCCACTTAGGGAAAAAAAAAGGCAATTCATAGTGTCATTCACTATTTTATAACAAAAGAAAAATTAACACTGAACATATACATTGGAAAAAGAAAAAAAATTAAGTAATAAAAAAGTTAATTTTCATACTAAGTAATGATATACTTAATCACTGTCCAGTATGTCAAGATAGAGGTCAAAAAGAATTAAATACTCTTTAAACTTACTATTTCCTGTTTTTTTTTAAATAATTATTTGGGCAATTAAAATAGCATTTTAGAATAATTCTATTTCGATTTATCCATTGCAAAGGAAAAACAGAAGAAGATGTTCTCTTTTTTGTGCTATTTTTCTTCAGTTCATATTAGCTGCACTAGATCCATCCAGACCCTCCAAACTGACAGAGGATTAAGCTTTTGAAGAGACTGCCCGAGCAGCCTAAGCAACGGCACGCATGGAGCCAGCATCCTGTCGGCCAAACAGGCTTTGCTCTGAAAGGCATCTGGCAACAGAATTGTGGTCTCCATTTATGAGTCTGAGGATCAGCAATGAAACCCTACTGATGAACTGCACAAAAAAAAAGCTGAATACGCTCCTATAAACCCTTAAATCACAGCAAACTTAAATATCATGAAACACAAAGTATTTTTGCCAAGGCACTTCCTTATAAACTCTTAGAGAAGACCAAGCCATCTGCTTACTCAAAAATCAATCCTGATGAAATTAAATGAAACAGGATAGTATTGCATGAGATCACAAGAATAGCACTTCGGTGTTGTAGAGCAGTGTTTTGCAAACAATTGAGTTCAGGATGATGTGACTCAGTATGAAAATTACAGATTTATCACCATCAGCAAGGACCTAAAATCATCATTTAGAGTACTGGCCCAGGAGAAAAATAAGATAAAAAGGAGAACTGGAAAAATCCTTAAATTTGTTTTTTTTACCAAGTGTCAGACAGCAATTCTGCCAGCTTTACAGAAAAGAGAATATGGCAAGATAATAAAGCAGTCAGTTTACTTATCTGGAAATCACATGAATACGTACCAGTGGACTAACTTGGAATCTGATAGAGACAGTGCACTGCATGAGTGATTTTCTGGAATCTCAGCACATCACAGCAAACATGGTTATTCATATTAGAAGTAAGATTTTGCTCATAATTCTTAGAATATTAGCTTTGCCATATTGACATTTTGTGTTGCAGCAAAATTTATTCAGTAAATCAGACAAAAAAGATTTACCCTGTCTTTCTGAAAGAAATGTTTCTAGCCATTTTTTCAGCTCTGTTCACTGTACAAAAATATAACAATTGTATCCCTTAGATGTAAATGATTTTGGACATTTGGGTGGATAAGACGCTGGACTACATGACAGTCGTAAATGCTATTTCCACATTGTGAAAGATCTGTATTCTCTCATTCAACTTTTTTTTCATGAAACATGACGTATCAAGCACTGATTCTGCTCTGAGGCTGCTTCTGGCTGAAAGCCCTGCTAAAACAGATACTGTGATTCTCACCTAATACTATAAGTGATTTTAACAGACTTGTTTCAGACTAGAGAGATGAGAGGCAATATCAGCTGAGCGTCTTTGACAACCTGCATTGTCAAGAAGTAAAAACATACATTGTAATAAAAACCTTTACACACTTAATTATACTGTAAAAATTATAGGAGGCTCACTACTTCATACATACCATATCTCTAACAGTTCTTTAGTTTTCCCCTTCCTGCTTTTTTTTTTCGTTTGTTTTTCCAGTTTTTAATGTGCCTTTATTTTGTGTACAATTAAAAGTGAAGGCTAGAAGAAATGTAGTTTACTCGAAAAAGAGAAATGTAGTTTATTCAAAAAAACCCAGCAAAAAAACCCTCAGTGCAATGAGAGTGTTACAGTGCTCACTCATGCAGCAGTGCTGAATCTCATCACTAAGAGATTCTCTTTATATTTTAAAGAAAGGCATCCTGATCTTATTAAAAAAAAAAAAAAAAAAAAAAAAAAAAAAAAAAAAAAAAAAAAAAAAAAAAAAAAAAAAATAGCAAACAGTTCAACTGACAACACCAGGCTTTGATTTGCTCCAATACTTGGTGTAGTTCAACACACATCCACTTTCCCAGATATTCAAAGTCTCCTCTTATTCCCAAGAATCACACTAGTGAGGACACTGACCAGGTCTCCTGACCAGCCTCACCCACATGTCCTACCCCAGCAAGGGCACATCCTGCAGCTTCCTAGAGCCTGTGTACCACAGTGTCCAGGGCAGGAGTGGATGCCCCCAGCACACAGCCACTGCTCTGCCTCCAGCAGCAAAAGCTGACTGGGGCCCAGGCAGGACAATCATGTATGGGACTTGCTGCAGCCCACCTGGAAGCAGCCCTCAAAGCAGCACTGATATTGACCACTAAGCTTCCCGCTCAACAGCTGCACATTAACAAAAGAAAAAAAAAAAAAAAAAGTAGAAAGGGAATAAAATATTACATTTTTCCTTCTCAGGATTCAACAGGATTATTGCATTGTTGATCATCACATAAATCTACAAACAGTTTGAAATAAAAAAAGAATGAAACTATGCAGAAGCAACAACATTACACACATTACACAGAAGTGTGGCTTTTACAGCATGACACTTTTCTATGGAACCCAGATTTCATGGATTTATGTTTTGGCCATAAACTGAAAATATCATCAGGCTTTTTAATAATCTGATGCCGTGTGTGATTAGTTTGTTATCTGATGTACTAATTCTCTTATAGAGAGTCAGATTGTAAAATCTTGGCCTCTAACTGCACTTTTTGGCTTCAATTATTATTGTTATTTATTTACTTGTACTACAGATACTGCAACTCAAATGTCAACAGAAACTTGCTGTACTTATAAGGCAGTCTGACTCCCCTGCCCCCTCTCCCCTTAGAAAGATGAAGTGAACACTGAGGAGCACTTCAAGAGAAGTGGAAGAAAGACAATTTGGCTTTTCAGCTTTCCTGATGACACAAGAAGGTCCTTTTCTCTAGACCAAAATTTGACCTTCCTCTGGATGAGAGAATGGCAGGGAAAGCACTTATAAGTACAACTCACCTCTTAAACTCACTTCAAGCTCTTTTAAGACACCTCCCCCAAACACCAATATCCTTTAGTGGGGATGCAGAATTTGTCCAAAACCAGAGAACACAGATTTTAACAGACAAATATTCAAGAAACCAACTCACCTCTTTTTCACACTATACAAAGAAAGATGGAAAGTGAATGATCACAACTGCAGAAATTATGCATTAGGCATGGAAGCAAATACATCTGTCTTCAGCTTTCTAGGAGCCAGAGATGCACAGACTGCAGGTCTTGATTAAAAACAAAAACTGAAAAAATAGCACAATACTTAAGAAGAAAATGTTGTATAACCCTAGACTATATTTTTGTCCAGTAATTTAACACTTTTTCAAAAGGGATAAACAAGAGAAAGATAGAAGCATTTCTAATTCAGATCACAGGATGTCATAACATTCCTTTCATGCCTTACATTGTGAATTTATGTGAAAATATATATTATTTAATGATTTTACTCAAAGTCCTTTTGGGCTTTGACAGTGCTTCAGTTTAATATTTTCTAGCAGACCATCCAGGAAACAGCATACTTGCCTCCTCTTTTTTTTTTTTTTACATTAGGTATCTATAACATTTTTTTGACATACAACCATATCTTGCATCTGTATATTAAGTACTTCCAGAAAAGAGCATCTGGGGATTTAGAGAACAGAAATTTTTCCCCCTGTAGGCTAGATTTTGGCATTAAAAAGCAAATGCTGAGGCCGAAGTTTCCCTCACTAACACAAGTGCTAATTCAACCCTGCAACACCTCAAAACTTAATTCACAGCAGTAGAGCTCAAGGTCACAATCAGACCCTCTATCACCAACTAACTAGCAAGCCATTGTTTAAATATACTCAGCATCCCTACACGTTCAATTGCAGAAAGGTGACCTTTTCCATCTCAAAAATACAAATTTGTGGCCACTCCCACACACTCCCATTTTCATGTCGCTCTAACTGACAACATGGTGAAAGCATAACCAGGATTATAGTCTCCTTTAGCTGACTTACATTGCTACAGAAGCATCTGCCTCTTCCTCTCTGTGTAGATTAAGGAGATTTTGGTTTACTTTGAAGGAATAATAGCATAGGTATTTTTGTAGAGTGTGTGTACAGCTGCTAGTTAGAAGTCATGTAACTGAACATAGTTTCTCAGCATAGCTGTCTTAATTGAGCATGGGTTCAAACCAATTTCAATTCAGTGAAAGACCTTAGAAAGAAGGACAGAAAGACTTTAATTATTAATATAATTCTCATATAAGTGTCACCTGTCTGTAAGAATGTATTTTAAGTGTCATGCCTACTGGAACTATTGTGTTACCTTTGTAGGATTCCCGGCACACACAAATCAATGAGATGTCACTTGTTGAGAGCTGGCACAGAAGAAACAGGAGAGCCTACACAAGCAAACCCAAGATTTATATGAAATACGGGGTGGTAGTGGAATCACCTCATGCACACCTCTAAGCAGAGAAGAACACTTTCTCAGTAACAGGTTTTTGTTAGTAATTTTATTAAAAAATATTTACCTGAGCTCCTTCATGTTTTCATTCTGTGCAAGGGACTTCAAAAGAGCTTAAATCTGCTATAAGGATGGGACAGAGGCCCTATCATACATCAACTTCAAAGGCAGAGCCATATTGAAAATTAAGAATAGATTATTTCCCCTAGGTCAGTATAAGCTATTCCTCCTTCACACTTTTAATATATGTAAATTGGGGACTAAATAAAATAGTGTCATACTCCTTTGGTTCATGCAAGAAAGACTCCTTTCAGAGAGACAGCATCCTTCCATAAGGATGGATGAGAAACATAAGGACACTGCACTGCACTGCACAGCTACCAGCACTCCCTTCCCAGATCCCAGCCAGACTCGAACTGAAACCCAGCTCCCTCCCCCTTTTTTTAATTTTTATTTTGAAATATGATCTCTTACCATTCAGCAAATTGCTGTAACTTCCACTGTTGAAGGCTTTCCAGGGGTCAGCAGGGGACAGACTCTTTCCTATTGGAACTATTGTTCAAATACACCGTCAGAGGAGAGATAAAAAAGATGGAAAAAGAGCTGGAAGGGTAGACTGGGAGAAGAAGGATGCTCACTTACAGAATAGTAATCTTGACTCTCCAGCCCGATGCTTACTGAGCACATAAATAATTTTGCTAACCATTCGAGGCATTTTTATTTCCAAGTAGTAATTCAGGACTAAAATCTTCAGCCTAGAGCTGCAAATCCCATTACTAAAATCATGGCAGATTACAACTGCACAAACATTAATAAGGTTAATGCAATCACATAGCTCAATTTCTGAAAATCATTCACAGTAAAAATTTCCATTTAAAACGTTCAAAGGGTTAAACAAGAAATATCTAAGGTGTCAGAGCCAAAGACACAATAAACAGCATACATACATATCTTACTACCAGCCTTCCCCACAGACCCAGAGAGTCATATCTGCACACAAAAGAAACAACATAAATGTCAACAGACCACTTCAGGAAAGAAATAAGTAGCAACATTGGATCCTAAATTCTTGCTACCTGAGTTACAAAGTACCATTATTTTTGCTCAATTTCACAGTGGATCTGATGCCTGGGGACGCTGAAGGCCTATCGCAGGCTGGGCTTTCTCTGGTGTCTCCCAGGGCCAGTTATTCTCACATCCTTCACACTCCTTTGCCTAAAGCCTGGAGGCATTATTCCCTGTAAACAGTCATGCTGTTACCCGGCTTAGTAACCATTCCAAAGACAACAAAGTAATTCTGTCCTTCAAAATGTACTCTGGTTTCCTATCAGGTGTAAATCCCTGCAAGATAATGCTCAGAGCCCTATTTCTGCCTGTCACTATTAGAGTCCAGGGAAAAGAAAAACCATCAAAGCCTTGTTTCATATTTTTTGTTCTTCTGCATGTTTGCCTTTTAAGTACACATCAAATTCTTTGATACTGTTCTGTGAACACTGAAAAGAAAAAAGAATGCTGGTTCTACTTCCTGTATTTATGAGGAAAACAATCCTCTTGTCAACAAAATGTTTTAGACCACTTTATTGCTTCAGAGGACTTTACAAGAAATAGTACATTTGCAGAGAGAGACTTGCATCTCAACACCATTGATTTCACACATAGCAGAAAGGTGGACATGAAGTAATTTCAGCCACAAAATAGGGGGATGATTTTCAAAAACCACTGACCTGCTAAAAGCTGACTTCAAAAAGGAAAAACTCAAACATGTCTGTATTGAACAACTGGAAGACTATTAAAATATTTTCTAATAAACACCACATTAGAAGTTCAGGGTCAAAAATGATGACTGAACAATGCTCAGAAATTTGTTTTCAAAGATGCATTATTAAATACATTAATTATCCTCTTGTTGTTTTTCTTGTTATGAAAATAGCATGCCGAAAATGGTGACCTGCATGAGGTCATGAAAAAGCAGGGAAAGGTTTGTTTTTCTTATCTGAATAGTACGCCAGGCTGTCACTAAAGGCTTCTAGATGAGTAGTGTACCAATGGACAGGGCACAATGTGATTATGTAAAAAAAAGTATATTCCATTTATGTAGTCTTGTGTCACATGATTAACCTTCATAACTTTTACATGGGTAATGCTTACTGACTCAAGCAAGGCCACCACTCCAAAGCCCCCAAAATGTATCCAGAAATAGCATTTGATCCTCACCATAGCAACACCAGGCAGATGTGCAGGTTCACATCACTCACAGCAAATCCTATAATCCCTCCCTCAAACTTCCAGGCACAGGCTGCAGATGACATTTCGCATAGCCCCTCTGAACTTCTCAATAAATGTTGCCCTCTCGTGTCAAAACCCCAACTGTTCAAATAAATACCACAGGGCACGGTTGTAGCCATGTCTGCATCTTGCACCAACCCCAGAAGGAAGAACTAAGCTAGTAACAATGACTTATAAACAGGAGCTGACAGCCCAACTGCTGATCACTGGGAAGAAGGAGCAATCAGGGTGGAATCAACAGCATTTTAGGAGATTGCCCAGCTGACAATTGCATATTAGCAACTTTCTACTGGAAAAAATCTGTCTCCTGCAAGTTCTTTGGCCTCTATTTCCTTCCTGCTGTAGTCACAGGTTCAAACAGGAAAAACATCCTCCCTAGAAGGAAAGCACCTTTTACAAGCATCCCTCCTCTCTTCCTCCTCCAACTATACAAACAATATAGCAACAAAAGCGTCACAGTTCCTGCTCAGCTATCATCTCCGGTGTAGATGTGCTCTCCACAACCTTAAATGCCAGAAGACTCTGTGAACAAGGGCTCCTCTTCCAGAGCTGTTCCTCTCATCCTCCCTTCCTTAACCCACAGAAAGTCAACATCACTGGAGGTGGCCATAAACTGCCATCTCCTACATATCAGAACAAAACCAGACGCGCCTTTCAATGAGCACCAACCTCCCACTCCTAAGACTGTCATAAGGCTGTGCTGGCTATTATTTGGTTTATAGCTATTGTTGGTTTTAAACAGTGACTATGACACTAATCCCATTTTTCGGGCTGGGAAGGACCTCTTGAATCTCAAGACATGAAAGATGCTCCCACATCCCCTGAAGATGTTTGAGAGCTGCTCAAGAAGTCTCAGGTTATACTGTACTAAAGATGTCAAGTGCTGACTGTAAGGAGTATTTTAAAGACAGTTTCCTGACAAATACAGTGTACCAGCCACAAAAAAAAAAAAAAAAAAAAAAAAAAAA
>WEIU01010123.1:192519-217754 GCA_013389925.1 Aegithalos caudatus
AAAAAGATAAGAGAATGTCTGGTACAGCAAAGGTGTAAATTTTTCTCTTTATTTTATCAGATTTGAATGGAAGTCAAATGGGACTCCTGACAAAATCTGGAGCCAGATCTTCAAAGAGGTGAATACCAGTGAGGGTAGGGATAACAGAGTGACTGGCAAACATCTCCCCAGCTTGAGTTGCATCTGCATTTCCATTCATCCATCCATCTACCCATCTCCATCTGTTACCACCTGCAGCTGAGAAAGCTGCTGCATTAGTAGAAGACCTTGGCTACACTAGGATAACCCTTGTTGTTAAGGAATCTGAGTTGCATAACCAGGAAGGAACAACATGTCATTACTTTTTTTTTTCTGTTTGAGTATTAAGAAAAGCTAAAAATCTACTAATTCAAATGCTTTCAGCTGTGTATTTGTCCTCTCTGGTCTCCTGACTCTCAACACTTCCTAATTCAACCCTGGTTGTAGGCAGACCCTTATAATGTGTCATTGCAAGCTACAAAGGAAATCACTTTAAATCAGCCAAGAAAAGTGGAAGCACCACTGAATTTAAAAGTATTTGGGAAATCATAAATTCTTCATAATTTTTTAAGATACATTTCTAATAAACTTTTTAAGTCAAATACGTCCTAGTTCTTTCTTTTTTTATGTACTGTGTTAAGAAGATGCAAAGTAGAATTCCCAGATGTATACACAAAAAGCTGTAACAATTATCCTATTTTTAATTAAACGTTTTGAGTATACATTTTAAACAGAAGGCTCTTTAAACAAAAACAAGCATTTATTTTATTAGCTACATGGTAGCTACATACACAACTACTTGTTTTAACTTACTCCTTCCTGGAATAAGACATTCTCATGAAAAAAAAAAAAAAAGAGATGTGTAAAATTTACTATGCATACTTTCTCACAGGTTGTTTGCTATACCCCTCAAAAAAAATCAGCACATATCAGCATTCATAGCTATATGTTTATAAAGAAAAAAATACTATACCCTCCTATTCAAGGTCATGAAATATTTTATTAGCCCCAGACTTTTATTCCCAGCAGGAGAGAAGAAAAATATAGCATGTGTTAATCAGATTGTAAGCACCTCCCTATTATCAAAATATCAGCACTACCAGAGATCTCTTAAATAAGTTTGCAATAATTCAAAGGGAGTATTAGACTTGATCAGTTCTCAGTTTGTTTGTTTTACTGAAACAGCATAAAATTAATGTACAAAAGCCAACAGTTGCATCTTTATGCAACCCACAGCCTTTAATGCTTAGATCTTAAAACCTGAGGCAGAAGGAGAGCACAGGAAGAATACTTTCCTCTCTCCTCTTGATTATTTTTTAATATCAATTGAAGGTTTAAAGGTCTACATTCTTTTTGCTTCAATGCAATTCTCTTTCTATTATCATCAAAACCAGAATCAGTGAGTAGAAAAATTTTGCCCCCTAGTAATTTTCAGACATTGGCCAGGTGGATATACATAGCCAAAAGCTCTCTTTTTCAGGGTTTCCTGAAAAAGGTCTCCAGCTAAATAAATTCTCTTCTATAAGGTGTGCTCCTTGCCAGAAACCCAGAGAATACACTGACTATGGATGAGAACAGAGTTTAAAGAGAGTAAAGTCAACATAACCTTCTCTTCCTAAAGTCTGGGAAAACAGAATTACTTCACAGCCTGCTTCAGAGCTAATCCTAATTTGGACTTTTTCATATGACTCAGAGGGAGAAAGAAATAGTAAATTCTGAAGCGAAGAAAACCTCAGAACCAAACAGCCCAGTCCCCTTCCATCAGTTTTTTGGTGCCTCTCCTGAAGACACCTTCAGTGTAACAGGCAGCAGAAGACATCTGCTTCTGAGAGCCTATTTGCAGATTCTCTTGCAGACTTTGCAGACAAATATAAGCTACATTTTTGCACTCATACACAGTGGTATGGTAGGGGCCACCTAGCGATAGTGAGGAATACCATTAACAAATAGCACACTCTCTCTTCTTGCAGTAGCTTCATTCTTTCAAGATATTTGAGGAGTGGTTTAGAACAGTAGTACAGTACCACAGAAATCAAGACCAAGATCCAGATCTGGATTAAACTAGATGACCAAAACACTATACAGAGGTGAAAGGTCACCAGTCAAAACTAAAGCTCCTGTCCTCCCTAGTGGGAAGCAAAGGAGTTAGGAATACATGACTAAACATAGCTACTTCTCCTCACTGTTCTCAGTGTATCATGGAAAACCAGTTAACCATCCATCAGTACTGATAATGTGCTTTCTTTTATTCCCAAAGTCTACCAGAGAAGGATCGTTTGTTGCAAGCATACACCAAACAAGTTGGTAAGATCCTTTCTTATCCAATACAAAATCAGAAAGCCCCCCAAAAAATTTAAAAAGAGGGGGAGAGCGGGGAAGAACAGAAAACAAAAGATACAGTACTTTAGTACATTTTTTCTAACTACTTGTATGCACTCATCATTAACAGAGAAAACTTCACATTATTCTCATATAATAACTGCAAATTCGGACAAATAATAAAATATGATTTGAAGCTTGAAGATTCATGATGGGACCTATGCAAACTGAAGGGGTAGCTATATAACCATAGAGTGAAAGTATGCTGTTATCCTTTGCAGATTAGCCACCAGGGAGTGCAGCATACTTCACTACTGCTTTACATTCTACTTATCCATATGATTTATACATACGATAGCCATTCATTCTTTTAATGCCTTTGATAAAAGCCTAACCTAAGAATGTTAAACCCTGCATGAACCATGATGTAGTTATTCATTATGTACTTTAATGCAGTCCGTACCAGAGCAGCCAGATAAATGAGTCTACAATCGTTTTTGTACATTTAAGTACAGCCTTATCTCCTCATTTGCTGGCTCCCTTGATATGAACTTCTAACTATGACTAACATGTAGAGTACACAGTATCTTAAGTACTGTATCCATGAGAGGTGAGAGCTTATGTTCACCAGTTGAAAGTCAACAGCAACACCATTACTTTACAAAATGGGACAAAACATTTAACAATTTTTGAAAAGCCAATGTTTCTTTTCCTTCTTGGAAGAAAAATAAATATTTGGACCTTACAGTCTTAAATGGAAACATTCCTAAATTTCTTGCCAAGAATTTGCCTCCCCCTACAATTAGTATATGGTATGCCATACCGTTTTCTTTAGTTATTTCCTGATAGAATGTTATTTCTCCCTACCAAGAACATTATTGTACTTAGTAAGCATAGTTTCCAGTAGAGGACTGAGACACTATGCTGTACCAAACAATTCCTAACAAGGCCCTTTCCAACACTTCCATGCTGAACCATGACAATTAAATTGATAAAGTGGCAAGGATTTGGCTTGGCTATCAAAACAAAATGCTGCAAGGTCTTATCCTCAAACATCAGAGCTCAGCAATGTCAAGATTAAGCATGTAAATCTTTGATGTACCTTCCTGAACTAAAACCGCTTCATTTACAAGCTACCTTTGAAGCAAATGGGAAACTATCCATTTACAAAGCTGATTCTTTTGCTTGCAGCTCCGAACAATCCACGGAAGCCTAGCTTAATGAAGAATGTGATATAAAGCTCTGCTCAAGAACTATGCAAGGCTTCCTGTATCAAGGAAGTTAACACATTTGTTTCTAAATAAATCTCCTCATTATTAAGTGGTGTTCATACAGCTCTGTAAGATATTTTAAAGGTAATTAACATTCTAGGATATCAGGGCTTCTTTTGGAAAAGGCTGTATTTTCCCTGAGTTCAAAACACAAATGGATTAGCTCACGTGCAAATTGGATGCACTACTCACCAGCATAGTAGAGATTCAATTTCAAATCAATCTTACATCACTGGTAGTGACAATACTGTCAAAACAAAATAACAGAACTCTATAAAAACATAATATGCAACAGATATATGCCTAACATTTCACAAATCATGAATATATCATCTAACAATCTTGAAAAACAAAACAAAATTGGAAGAAAATGCTACTATCACATATCAAGGACAACAACTACTAAGTGATAGAGAAGAAATTATCTTCAGGTAACTAAACTGAGAACATAATCCCTTCCAAAAATGTGGTAAATCCAATAGTATGGGCCAGTGATATTCCAGGAAGATCCAAAAGAACAGAACCAGTGAGTATTACACTCAAACCTACTGTCTTTGGTCCTTAAGCATGGGCAAGAAGATTTAGAAGCATACCTGGAGGTTGCATGGAAGCACAAATTAGTACTTACAGTATTTTCAATTAAGCAATATTCTCACTGACAAAGGAATAATGCTTTAATAGTAGAAACTGCTTTCACTGAGAACTCAGTTGTAATTCAGGTAAAGTAAAGGTTTTACTGCTAAAGTGCTAAGAGTACTTAAGAGAGGATAGAAAATTGGGGATTTATGTGGAACCAGTAACACAGATGGAAATCACTTTTAACTTGTTTATCCATGAATCCAACTCAATTACACACTCTAAAAAATTCTTTCACTATCAAATATTAAACAAAATTTCATAGAATATTTAAAACCAGCCTCTCTCCCTGTGACACAAGAAACACATTTGATTTACCAATGTTAATGTAATTATGCAAATGTCAAAACTTTCATCATGTCCTGCAAATAGTTCAATCCTTTTGGGAGTTTCATCTACTCAGTTCATTTTAAAATGTGCTTTTCTGTCTTTTAACTGATTTTCTTTTTTCCTGCCTCACCTCCAGGAGGCAGCAAGTAGGAATTGGTGTGATATCTTTCCTGCTAGCCAAGCACACTTCTGATAGCAAAGTGCAGCTGTAATTAAGGATGCCTTCAGTCAGAAAAAAGAAAAAAAACTAAAAAGGCAAGGCAGGAGAAGAAGCCAGAAAACCAGGCTGGCCTTCTAATCATTTGTTCAGATTCCTGATGCTCTGATAAAGATGCAGAGCGCAGTCACCAACATTTCTGACAACCTGGGCATGCACCCAACACAGATGCTAAAGGCAAGCTGAAGCCCAGCCGTAAAGTTCGAGACAGACTGTATTTCTAAGAGGATTCTTCATGCTGTCACTCACCATCAGTGCTCAACAATAAATCAAGAACACAAGTCATAATTATATTCTCTGCTACTTAATGAAGCAGCCACATACAGCTTCCTTCCCTTCCCACCAACTGTGAAACTTAAAGGTTCAAGAGAAAGAGGCTTACATCAAAAAGGTCATTTTTGTCTTATTCTGCAACAACATGAGCACCATTAAGTTCAAGTGCACTGTTCATGCTACAAGCTTCCTTTGCTACAGAACACGAGCACTTAAATGACTTTGCCCATCTCCATTTCTACTGCACTGCGTATCCTTGCCCTGTATGTCCACAGAGAAAAAGCAGAGGCCCCCACCACAAAACACATTCTCTCATTAGATCTTTGCTCTGCAGGAGACAATCATACTTTTGCCTAGTAAGAGACACAAGGCCACTGTCTTCACAAGAAACTGTTTCCATAAAAAAAGAACAAAGAACACAAGGCCATAAGGTACCCTGTAAAAATTCTCTTATAGGGAACCATTTCATAGCACACTCAGAGAATGCTGGAGCAATTGTACATTCACTGAAGCCACTAAAACCACCCTGTTTCCATTTCACTGTCAACAATGACTTATGGTAAGACTTCTTATCTGAATGAATAATCAAATTGCTTTAGGAGCCTCAGTTTTATATTATCATACACCATTATATAAGCACAATGGCAAAATAGATGTTATCTAACTGGTAGAAGGATTCCCAAAGCCTTTGAAGACAGATTGTCCTTTAACCATAAAATTATGTAGGCCATGCAATTGCACGGCAATGAAGTGGAAACAAAAAGATCACATTTATAGCAGAGATTGGTTAAATTACTAACCAAGAACATTAGACATGGAGGCATGGTTTTTAAAACATTACTGGAGGTAACAGTATCACAATGCAGAAATGCATGCACATGGCATGACAATACTTGAGAAGATCCCTGTGCTGCCAGCAGGATTCAGTTGTTCATGAAGGGACCAGACCAAAGGCTATTGAAATTCAGGAAACCAATATACTGCAGGTAAAGTGTTATGTAAAGTGTTATGACTGCTTAAAATTAAACACTACTGAGATATATGTATTCAAAGCATTTATTTCCTTTTCTTTTAGCGAACACATCTTTTAAATAGTAATGGTGATACCTTCAAAATTATTAAATTATCTCTGAACTGGTAAAAAAAAAAACAAACCACTAGGAGCATGTTAGTTAACACTACAAGCACACTGACAAAGCTACTCCCAGCTTTAACACCGAATATCAAAGCAAGCAATTGCAAAAGCAACTGTGGACTAAGAACAGCATCAAACTTCTGAAGTAAATTTTCTATATGCACGAACACATGTACAACAGCATACTGGAACTGCATCTACACAGAACAGACCAGCCAGTTCAAGTAACATCATCCTTGAAAATGGTCTGCATATTTTTAATTGTTTTTTTCCTCAGGCCATCTATCTGTGCTGTGAAATAAATAAAAAACAAGCACACTCAAAAGGCAGTAAGTGCAAGCCACACTGTATTTCAACTCTTCTGAAGATGTGTGTTCACTTGGATTTTATTTCTCTTTTGAACAGCAATTCAGTGACAATTCTTTCTTTTCCATGCAGCATTACTGAGACTCATAGCTGTTGTGATAACATATGCTCTGGAAACAGCTGTATCTCAGGCAAAGAGACTTCCTAACAACTCACTTCACAATGTCTGATTGTTCTGATGCAATTCGATTTCTGCTGCCATGGTGGAAGAGATACGCCAGGCTTCTTAAGCTGTTTAGAGAACACCAAGACGGGGGAGATATAAGCATACAACTGAAAACTCTCAAGATGGGAACCTTGTCAATTAAGAACAAACTGTTACAGGCAATAAGCAGCTGTTAACCACTTCCATAGGCTGGGAACAAAAATTACATTGTCTCACAGAGCTCCACATGCACTTTCCACCTTACCCCATAACCATCAAAAAATATCTGTGCTGCTGTTTCAGATTTAATGTATTTCTTTCCTGTCAGTCTTGAACTCTGTCATTTAAAAATACTTAACTTTCAGAACAATACTGCGAGGCACAAACTCCTTTTTCACTGTAACTCAAGACTCAGTTTCCTACTCCACTATTTGAAATAAAGAGAAAAGCAAGACAACTCCAGAACTTATTTGGCACTACTTATTCTCTAATTTCCCCACCCCCCCTTTTTTTCTCCTCATCTGGCAAGCATTTCAAAATTTAGCATGCAAGTTACACAGCCTCAATTCAATTCCTAGATTAGATTGTTAACCCTAGATGTATGAAGAACTTTCAATCCAGGCTCCAGTATGAGGGATGTGAGCAACTCACAAGGTTTTTGTCCTTAAACCTTCCAGATTTCAAGAAATGCAGGGTCAAATCTGAAAAACCAGAATCTTAACCTTCTGTCAAAAGGCCAACAACCCTCCTCCATCCAATCCCCTATCCTTCATGTATCTATCTTCTCTGGGTCAGTGCCAGGTTGTCTCAGAATACCCCCAGAGAGGCTGAGAAAGGGACTGAAAAGGCCAGAAATGGTGAAAAAAAGGCTTTGTAAGAAGCATACGCACTACCTCCAGCTGATTATATAGTGGTATCACTGAATAATTGCAGCAAAAGGTTTTCTGGGTCTGCTACAATCATGCAAATTCGGTTCAAAATGATTCACAAAGGAGTCACTAAATGAGCGCTGACAGCCTTATTTGCTAAATTTCATCTAAGCATCTTTCTCCCAATCTTAGAAGTACGATAATTGCTGAAGCCACTGGTATTTACCCATGAAAAACAAATTAGGCTTTAATGAAATATGCAATCTCATTCCAACACACTGAGGAAGATTCACCCCTGCTTAATATTCCACAGCCAATACCAAGCACCTCCTTCAGTCCAGGGTAGCTTTGGCAGATGAAGCATCCCCAGTAGTTGGTAGGCATTTGTCTGCCTCCTGTTCCATATCAGGGATGCCAGGAGCGTGAGGAACGCACGTGTTCCATTGTGCCAAAGGCACCTGTGCAACACCAGCAGTGGGCTGACAGCAACCAATGGGACTGCACTTACTACTGTATCCAGGAACTCCTGAGTCTCATTGCTGAGACCTTTTTAATCACTGCAACTTCATTTTGAATTTTTGATTCCCAAGTCCATCAACAAACATAACAAACTATTAATTAGGATATAGTACCATCATTTGAGAGAAATTAAATGAGATTAAAACTACAACAGGTGTACGTACACAGGCAGCCTAAAGTAATCCTATACACTTGCCTTGGAAATCCACATTTCAGCTGGTTTCTGATGAAAGCATATCCCATTTCACTTCTGTGTCCTCCAGATTTTGAAGGCAGAAATCAAGGACACTTTTTAAGAGGGACAGATTACAAAAGGAGGGACTTTCACATTCTAGCCTTTAGCTACTAAACTGGATTGAATTTCTGAGCTGCATTAGATGTGGTAAGTTGATTTTGAGGGCTTGCATTAGAAGTCATTATGATTTTTTTTAAGATCAGGTGGTGGTATCACTTCACATGCATGCCTGCTCCTTCCATTTTTTTTTAGTGTTAGGCAAGGCTATTTCTCCTTTCTAGTAGCTAAATCTAGAGCATAAAAAAGGACTCTCTACTTAATTTGTCTTCTAATAAGGCACTGCATTCCTAAACAACTTCCGGATGGCATTTTTTCAGAACCAAGACGTCACAATACTTTAACAGGTAACGTAACACTTCACATTTTTACATGGAACTTTGAAAATATACCATGGTGCTTGCAGTAGCAACAACACAAAAACACAAAAAAATAGTCTTCCAAGTGAGACCACAGTGGGAAAGCATGTATTCCTAGAGGAGAATGCTGTTCTATCACATTTCCAAACAGCTTTGTAAAACGAAGCCAGGCAGAATTAGCTATTATCTAAACACTACTTACTTGCAGAGCATGGTGCATTTCTCATTCAGAGTGCTGCTCCAAGGGGCAGAGAGGTCCCTGGTCTGACAATAGCCTGCTACCAGGTGGAAACAATTAAGGAAGGAAACTCTCCTCCACTCTGCAAATTATTTCCTAGCAATCTCCACTAAAGCTCATGCCATGACCTCATTTAACCACTTCACTTGCATCATGTCTCTGCCTTCCTGCATGCCTAGGAGAAGACAACTCCATGAACTCTCCTTGTTTTTACAGAATATTTTGATTTCTTTCCTTTGTCATAATTGTAGCTGTTTTTAAAAATCAGTCTGCCTTCTTTCTGCATCTGAAACCTGAAATAAGGAACATTTTTTTTGTTGTGAGTCAGACTAGTTCTGTTTACTAGCAATGTATTAACTTATAGCAGCTAAAACTTGAGCTCAGATATAACAGCAGGGTTATATCCATTTTCTTGGATTTTTTTTAACATAAAGAACAGATGAAGGGAAGGAGGATAAAAGATGATGCCACTGATTTTGTGATATTTTTCTAGTAATCCTGCTTAAAAAAGGTTGGTATTTGTGTGCACAGCAGATCAACAATAATGCTAGTCTCTCTCTATCTTATCATCTTTTTATGTGATAGTTTTCTCATGTAGTATTACAGGCAAAGAAAGATTTTTAAAACAAAGGTTAACGTGATATATTCTCCATATTTTAGCAACACTATTTGGTCATCCTCAATATCTTTGTCCTCTAAAGCAAGAAAACAGTATCCACTCCTTATCAACCAAGATGATTATTTCCAAAGGTTATTAATAAACAACCATACTCAAGTTAAGGAAGAGAATCCTCTCATCCATGTAAGAGAAATAAATGTTTTAAAACATATGACTTGAAATACTAAACCATTATGAATGGAGACAGAGAAGGGGAGAAGTCGCTCTGGTAATGAAGTTCATTGAGCCTGCACAAGCTGCACATCTTTGTTCCCTCTGAGCAATACTCTTAATCCCGTAACAACTTTCTACTGGACCTAAATATTTTAAGAAGATGAAATTAGGCAAAATAAATCTTGCTCATACTGCTGGTATGACATCAGGCTCAAGTTTTTAAATCAGAAATGGGTTATGCAGCAAGAGCTATCCTATCAGTATCAGACACCACTGAGGACACACACACACACAAAAGAACATGCATAGCAGAAAAAAGTAGAATTCAAACTACCTCCAGTTATGTTTCCTCTTTATTCAATAAAAAACACATCACAATGTTTGCCAACATCAAAAGTAAGGAAGAGTACGGCTTCCTGTCTCTTTCTCAGAAACAGCTAAGGGAAGGGGATGAGGATGCTGCATCATGGTCTCAACTGCAGATTGGCCATTCCTGAGTCTTTCACTGACATCCTGAATTTGAAGAGGAAGGAAAAGTCTTCACCTGAGTTAACATCACTTTACCATATGCACACCTAGTGCGTGTAGTAAAACTCTTAACTCCAATGCCCTTACACATCCAAAGGTAACTGCAACAGAGAGTAACCACAGCATCTGTATCTTATTTCCTAAGTGAATGAACCAAAGCAAAAAAGAAAGGGGTGAAAATAACACTTCTCACTATGAAGAGATTAAGTAGGAACAAGGCAGTTATGAATGGGACATGGATAACAGCTCCTCCTCCCAGAGATGACTTACAACACCTAAGGAGTTGTAAAAAGCAGCAGCAGGACACACAACAGGGAGAACTCCAATACACTTAATCTTCAGTAAAGGGAGCCCAGCTTAGAGAGTCTGTGGAGCTTTTTACACCACCAGAGGGGCAGAGAGTACCTAACTACTTGCTAGAATTACCAATATCCATGAGAAATATGAGTCCATTCCTCTGTCACCTTGAGAAAAGAGGTTTTGGAGGGCTTTATAAGGAGGGAGGAAGTGTAAAAATATATTTTAGTCCCATCAAAAAGATTAGTAAGAGTCCTTGAATTTTACATCATCTTCAACAGCTGAACAGCCTTGTTCTGAAAATATTAAACTTTTGCAAAACTGTCAACCCCCTAATATAATCATTGCTTTACTTTCTTGGCAACAAAGGGAACTTTTAATTGAAAGATTTAAAGCATGGCATGAACATTCTTCTCCAGACTGCAACCTTTTCCAATAGACCCTATTTACAATACATCTGCTGACTATCTCTCCTAGAAGGTACTTGTAAGGCCAAACAGGTCATACACAATTTAAGAGCTTACAACCCCACTTAAAAGTACATTACTCTGAAAACAGGAGTTCACCTCTTGGTTCTTCTTCATACATGTTCAGGAAAGAAACTCCAAAGAGGTCGACAAAAAGTCCTTAAACAGAAGCAGAATCTGATGAAAAGCATGAACTAAGCAAATGTCTCTACAACTTCTGTTTACACACATCTGTGCTGGGGAAAATCCCACCCTGAAGCACAAAATAGAACATGTTCTCCATCTGTGCATTGGACTGATGCTGGTTTAAAGCTGACAGTGCACTTAGCCTGTTGTCTTGATAGGTGAAACAAATAAATGAATAAACTGAAGCATTCTGCAAATATATTGTCAACTATTAACAGAAGGAAGTATTGCAATAACTGAGCAGATCTCTTCAGGCTTTGCACTGTCAGTAATACTGCCCAACGATCCAAAATTAAAACCACTCCAAAAAACAACTGAGTAAATATAAAAACAAGAAAAATACCTGGAAAAGAGGAAAAAAAAATCTCTATTGGCCTTAAAGCACCTGCCAATAGGTCTGCCCACATTACAGCCAGCAGTGCCCAGCTACATCAATGCAAAGACTCAGGTAAAGCTGCCTTACCAAAAGCACTTTTGTGTCATTTGTTCCAGGGTCATTTTCAGAACTTTCATAAAAAAAAAGGGGAATTAACAGCTAGTTTTTCTACAGTAAATAAGAAAAATCTGAGGAAGGTGGAAATGCAGCACAATTGAAAAACCTAGACAAACTCAATGCCCACATCAGAATAAAAAATATAAAACAAAAACCAAAACCCAACAAAGACACAAACAAAACAAACAAATCTCAAAATCTACAAATTATGAGACTGGAACCAGAAAGTAGAGCTGCTGAGAAACTGCATTTTACAGAGGCTAAATATGCAGAGAAACTGCATTTTACAGACGCTAAAAATACTCTTCCCCATTATACTTTATCTTCTCAAACAGGAGGAACATACATGAATTTAGAAGTTTCAACATTTCAGCAATTTTTCTGGTAGCAAGAATGACACAAACTGGAATTCCTGAACATTGCCCTGCGTAAGAGACTGTAAATCTGCAAGAGCCAGAGATATCCACTGGACAGCAAAGAAAGCTTGACTAGGCTCAGTAAAGTATTGGTAAAGGAGGATTTGACTGAAGTCCCCACCCAGCATTCACAGAGTGACTGTGAGGCACACTAGGAGTTACACACACATCACTTTTCAAAGCACAAAACTACAGTCATTATGTGAGAAAAGCCCTCTTCAAAATCAGGGGGAAATTAATTCAAACAATGCATTTGTATTTCTTTCTTTCCTGACACTTTTATCAAATGAAAAAGGAAAGTGATAAAAGACAGACTCCCCTTTCCAACACATAAATGCATATTTCTTGCTTTGAAAGAAAGAACAGAACAGACACATCAGGTTTTGTTTTTTTTTAATTAGAAAGCCATGAAGCACACAAAGGAACAAATAATCTCAAAGGGCTCTGTTTCACTCTGGGTTTTTAAACAGTGATAGGATGGTATTCATAATACTTTGTGCAAAAAAGCACTCAGGTACTCATTCTTCCAGGATGCACCAGCAGTTCAGGCACCCCTAAGCAGGTTCCCATGCTCATGCCTGGGTTTTAGCTCTCAACAGCCAGAAGCAAGTGTGACCTCTGAGGTCCCCAGAGACACTGTGAGTGGGGACCTCGGGCTGCTGCTTTCACCTGCATCTTGTCAGATCAGTACTGCCAGCATCAGGACAAAAAGAAATGCTTCCAGACTAGCTGACTTTGGAGCTGAAAACATCTTCAGACAGAAGTTTCTGATACCTTATGGAAGGGTCAAAGCCAAGCTTACACCAGCCACCTAATTATGAAAGCCACAACCTAAACATTTTGATAACAACAAAAACCAAGGGAGGAAGACACATGTTTAATCTCATGACACGGCAAGACTTTGCAAAAATACATTTCAATCTTGTACATGTACCATTCAGCAGTTATGCAGGGGTTTAATAATGCACAGAGGAGGTGAGGGTACAAGGGTTATTGCAAAGCCCAGTTCCTCAAAGAGGACTGTTTGCAGATTGAAATAATAAGGCATAATCTTTGTATCACCCCTGTACATTCCTAGACATTGAAAAGGTTGCTATTAAACAAAGTGATGTGGAAGCTGTAGAAAAGGCAATCTGCAATACCTACACACTTGAAAAGGTCTCATGTACCAGATTCCAATGCCAAAACTACTGAATTTGCCTAGCAGAGTGGAACATTATGTCAAAATGAAAAGAGAAAGTAGATTGCACTAATAGAAGTTAAACCCAGATTAATTTAAAATTAGAAGATTAACTTTTTACCTGTAGGAAAACAAATTATTTTAACAGAAAATTATGTACATAAAGTGGAGGTAGTTAATCCAAGCTATCAGTATTTATGTCTATCAGTATTTATGGAATGATTTAATCACCTACCCTCCTAATTGCCAGGCTCCTCACAGAGCAGATTATACATTAAGCCATTTCCAGAACAGTTCAGTGGGGATGCTTTGTAGGACAAGAACTGAATCAATGGCAGAGCACCCCTCCTGTGTACATTTAGTTCACAAATACATTCTGAAACTAAAAATAATAGGAGCAAAACTTTTAAGAGACATGTTTTCAGGGACAGTGAGGCAGCATCTAAAAGTGCGTTCTGCTGAGCCTCACAAACAATACCAAATACAAAATACAAATACAAAAACTCAGCAGCTCTGTATTTTTGATCTCTTGCTGCCTAGCACCTGGCTCCTCACCAGATAGCCACTGACACTTTCTGCATTGGATCACAGCAACAGACAGCAGGTCTCAATCAAATTTGAGTATAACCTCATGTATAAAAACCCACTTTTTCCCTTCAGCTGTCACAAGTAGGGATGCTATTACATGGAACTGCTGACACCATATCACTACTCCACACACAGGGGCAGGGTACATGGCAGCTGGCATCACTGGGGGACCGGTGACGTGGGGAGGACTGCCTGTCACTCATCCTTGGAAATCAAATCAGGGATTTGATTTGGACCCTTTACTTGGCTGAAATAGGGCAATGGTACACAGGTTCAGTGAGGATGATGTTGCTCTTATCTCCACCAGCTCAGCAGGGGTCAGGGCAAGGTTTCTAGTGTCACTGAAGCCAGGGGAATCAAAGGCAAACTCCGACAGCTGCTGCAGGATTATCCGAGCAAAGCAGGCAGGGGAGGACAAGCCAAAGGCTTTCGGCGAGGCCGGCACGCCAGTTCTGAAGCAAACACTCTTGGAAAGCAGCATATCCTCAGGACTGCAGATGCTCCAGATCTAAAGGTGATCCCAGCAAAGAGAAGACTCTCACAGATCGGCCCTGCTGCAAAGGTGTCCTAGAGAGTGTACTGCAGTACATGAGCAAAACTGATGAGAACACATTTTACATAAACACAATGGTATCCTATTATTTTTCTATTTTATGATCTCATAGTTTTCAAGAACTTCATCTAACATAGAAGAGATCACTACCGGTAGCACCAACATCAACCCTGACACTCATTCTGACAAATACTTACAGAAGCGAGAGGCAGCAGGTTACATGAATTATAATAATCCATAAAAATACCAGGTTTCAAGAAGAGATTTCAACCCATCACTGAAGATGATTTCCTGAAAGACAAGACAAGTACAAGCTCCAAGCAGGCTTCTCCTAGGCCCATAGAAGGTATGAGGTAAGAGTAAGGTAGGAAAGAATAAAGCAGACAAAGCAAATGACAAAAACAAAAAAATATATTGAAAAAAAAATCACAAAAAAACAGAGACAAAAAAAAATTTAATATTGACTTGTGAGAAGATTAGTTGAGCTTGTATCACTTTCACAGTTCATGGTCTGTGATGATACGAAATTGTTTTTATTCCCAACATTTTTTTCTGATAGCATTTGGGTTTTATTTGATATTGAAAACAAGCTCTCCCTAAAGATAAAAAAAAGATAAAAAAGCAAAAAAAAAACCCCAATGAAAAGAAGAAAGTAATGTTAAAACAATTGAAAGGGGAAAATTTGTAAAATACTACTGAAAAATATGCATAGAATTATTTACCTAGAGAAGGCTGGTCTTTGTTAAGGATGCAAATTTTATTCAGTTAATCAATGGATGAATGCAACTTCAAATATAACACTCTGAAGGCTCACATCACCACCTCAGACAAATTCATAGATTAGCTGGTGGCTGATGATTGCAACCTTAAAACCAAGGTAAATATTTATTAACAATAACCACTGCATTTTGATTCAATGATTTAAGAAATATACCTTCAGGAAATACTGAATCCCTTTTCTCCTAGACATAGTTACACTGAAAGAGAAAAACAGAATTTTCCAAAAGCTTTCTGACACATGAAGGGAAAGTTATGAGTGTGTGATTTAAATACATTAAAAAGAAAAAAAGCACAGAAATCCTATATTAAAAGTAATTATTTTTAACTGTAATAGTCAATCCTTTTCATTATGGCTGATGAAAAACATTGCACACAATTTTGCTTCCCCCACAACAATGCTCCAGGATACAGATTTTCATTATCTCATTGATATCCACAGCATGAAATAATCAGAAAAAAAACCATGAGCAAAATGTCCAAGATTTTTTATGTTCTTGAAAAAATAAGACAGCCATACCAATGTTTAAGTTTATACAAGTGTCATGGGTTAAAAGTGGAATATGATCTTGCAAGGACCTTGGAGCCTTTAGGGGGGCAGAGGAGCACCTATGGGCGGGGGGCCATCCCTTGGCGATTGACATTTGGTTTCAGCTATTGAGGGGACAGGAACACGACTCTTTGGAGAAGCCATGTAAGTTGTGAATCGCTGGGCCCTCTCTCTCTCTGCCCCGGGATCTCACGAGGTAACACTGTACCACGGTTGCTGCATGGCCGGGCCAGGCCAGNAAAAGGGAGTCAGTGAAGAAAGAGTAGAGAGACTATTCAAGAGAAGAAAAGGAGTAGCCCATATGGCTGTAACGTTTCTGTATTAATGAAGAATGGACCTTCTTTTCCTGTAACATAAATGCCATTTTGGGGAGAGAATGCATGGTTCCAGTTGGAAGTGATGTGAGGCCCTTTGCTCCTAGGGAAAAAGGAGATTTTTTGCAGTTTGATGATAGAAGAGGCATTCTTAATACCCCAATAATCAGTTTATGACCTATGTGCAGTGATCGGGCAGCAGCCATAGGTAGGATCTGTAGAAGTGTAATCTCCATAAGACTCAGAAAGATTCTTTTCCTTAAGGAATGGATGGAAGATTATTTTTAAATGGTAACCCTGACTGAAGTTACAGGTTTTGTCTTTTTATATTTTAAGTAAGAGGTGAATATATATTTGTGGGGGAGAAGGGAGGATGTTTTGAACGTTTTTCATTTGCTTCTTTTCCTCTTCCTTATTTTTTTTAATGTGTGTGAATAAACTATCTTTTGTAATTTTAGGGTAAGCCTGTTTCGCTTTTTTTGAGTTCCCCTAGTCATATATAAAATAATAGTAAACACTAAACCATCACAACAAGCAATCCTACTAATGAAGATAAAAAATGGGCAGGGGTAGGTATGAAGTATGTTGGTTTTGACTGGGGGATTTTGTTCCAGGATAGCGGCCTGAACAACAAGGCTTTAGGGGCTGTGACAGCTTCCATTTCTATAGTCTCTTAAATAGCAAGGATGCAACTCTAGAAGGATCAGACTGCTTCAGAAATCATTATGATAATAAATTAGAAATTATATAGTTTATACTTTTGAACCACCCCTATTGCAGATAAGCCATTTATTGACTAAGTCTAGTCCCAGTCTCTATCTCAGTTTTCTGGCTACATCTGCCCTAAAGATAGAGCTACAGCTCTAGCATATGCCAGAAATATAACTCAGATTAACACTGAAGCACACAAACTGAATCTGTTTCAGCTCAGACTCTGAATATATTTAGATCTTGGAGCAACTCAGGAATATGCACTGCCCGTATGTCACCCTTTATGATTTCCTGCTTTTAGTCCTTTCATAGGTCGGACAGAGACTGCAATTGTTCCTCATATTTATAGTCACCTTGAAAATAGAATATTATTGCCACTTGAACTTTAGATAGTTAACCAAAACAAGTGATAAAATCATTATGAAAAGTACTAGCACTCCTGAATGCTCATTATAGATCTTTTTTTTTTTACTTTTATATATAATAGGTTTTGTTATTGCCTTCTGAATTTTGCCATTATCTACCTACCACTTGAATTGTTTTCATACCACTACCTTGACCGATAGCTTTGGTAGGAACAGTACCTCCAGGGTACAAGAAAACTTTCTCTGAAGTTGCTACTGGCTCACCTGTGCAAGGATGCTGCTTCCACACCACATGCAGACCAGTTCTGCCACTAAGTACAAAGCCAATCTCACCATGCACAGAATACAGATGCAATATAAGAAATGCTGTATCAGCTATAAGTGAACACAGGCCATAGTCATTAGCATTTCTAAAGCACTTCTCTTACCTAAGGAAACAGCATATTAAAAAAATAGCAACAACATGAAAATCTCAGTATCTTCTTCCTGGTTTAAGATGAGAGAGGGAGATATACAAAGAAGCTAATGGGGATGGGGAATACTATCGCTATTCTATTTTTCATGGTAAATTGATAGTTCTAATTATATAATGCATTTCTAGCAAGATCATGTCAGCATTAAACGTCAGGCAGTATACAGGGAACTACAGGAAGCTTCATTCATTGGTCTTGAGAGCATTCAACAAACATTTCAGTAAAACTCCACACCGAGCTGGTCTCTGAATCCATTAGTTGTGGCTACAGTGCCAGTTCCAGACCACAAGTTTTGGAAGCCTGGGAGTATAGTGTGTCTTTACAAATAATTTCTTCTTTAATGTAAAAATTAAGTTTTCCTTTGTCCTTGAAGGTAAGACATGGCAGGAAAGAAGAGTAAGTCCAAAAAGAGAGAGAAAAGCCTATCTACCTGGAATTAAAGATGCGTGTCTATTATAACAATAATCTAAGTAAACAGGGAAAAGAATACTTGTTTAATTCATAGCATTCAATCTTATAATGGGGTAATAAATAAATGCCACATGCTGTGTGTGCAGTGCCACATTTGACACTCACACTCAGCTCTCACATTGAGAGGGATTGAGAGGGATTTGAAAATTTCAGTATAAAGTATTCAAAGCACAAGGCACGGGGCCACTTTCCAAGAGTTTACCATAGCTTTGTATTGACCATTTCTTCATACACATAACCCTAAAAATAGCCTTGTCTCCAGTGATAGTTCAGCTTGGACTTCCATCCAAACCGCTATTGCCAAGATGAGGCTAAAGCCTCACGCTTCATTAGCCACACAGCAACCTTGGCAAGGGCCAGCTCAAAGCAGCAATGCTCTGCATCATCACCGTCTGTCCCAAACTAGGAATTAGTGCAAGGAATAGCCAAACAAGGCAATCACTAAACTTTAGCTTCTGTAGCAACACAGTTTTTGCACAGCATCAGCTAAGTCTGTCTTCAGTCACACTGTTTTATCCATTTTCCTTTCCCAAACAATTTATCTCTTTTTTAGGCCATATTGTGTCTTTCTTCTTGAATGGGCCTGAATCTATTAAGTAAGTTATTGCTCATTTCTCCCCCTTTGGTTCCAGCCTCTGTTTTCAGTATATGTCTTAATAGCTTTCTATAGTAGGAAAGGTGAGGAGAAAACCACCCAGGGAGACAGAGAGAACAGGTTAGAAGAGCAAGATGAAAACCCATGAAAGGCAGGAGTGAAATTCTCAGAGACCTCTCTGGACAGGCTTCCCTGGTACCCTCAGACCAGATTATCCGCACTGACTGCTTATCCTCACTTACCCTACTAGCAGTCATCCCTTCAGACCTGCTGACCATGCTGATGGTGTGTTCAGTCTCAGGTTTGGTCCCATCAAGCACACAGGCTTATGCAGTTTGACCTAGCCTGGCTTCCTACAACTGAACAGCTGAGATTGCCAAAGCCTAGGGACAATGTCTCCCAACAAAGGCAGCAGCATTCATATTCTGAGAGCAATTCTCCTCACAGCTTGTGTGCTGGGCTTGGATCTTTTGCATCTCACACACCTAAGAGCCAACAAGGTCTGCATCTCATTTCACCTTTCTCTTATGTCTTCTGCCTTGCCTTTTCTGCTCACCAGACCTCCCCTATTTAACACCATAATGTTCAGATGGCTCTTGTACCTGCAAACACTACTCAGTCTCTAAGACACAGGACCACTATGCATACACTGCCTCTTTTCCACCCATTGCTCTTCTCATACTTTTTAGTCCAAAACTTCTTGGGGCAGAAAATCCCTTCTCAAGAACTCCTGAAAACACCCTAATGTATTGCTCCCTGCACAGTTGGATAAAGTAACTGAAGTGAATGAAATTGCATCAGTATCTTACCAGACTGAAACAAAAACACTTTAAACCTTAAAAAAAAAAACAAAACAACAAAGACTGAGTAAGAAGTACAGAAATATTTTCTCCAGTCATCTGTGCAGACAACAGCCAAAGAGGTTGGTACCAGTGGCAAACCTTGTACCACCTTGATACTTAACTTTTTTGCCTTCTTGCCCACTATACCAAGTCTCCCTCTCTATTCCCCAATAATAGCTGGATTGCACAATCAGCAGGAGAATGCAGCTGAGATGTTCTTCTCCATTCTCCACACACATAGGCACTATTAGTCTCCAGCCTAGGGAAGCTTAGGTTCTACACCTACCTTGAGGAGAGAGAGAGCAAAGACAGAAGGAAACTCTACAGCCTGAGTCTGAACTCACCTAGGAGGCAATGTTCCTTCCATCTCCAGCATTCAAAGCCATACACATGGAGAAAAACACCCTGAGCGTGCCAAAATGAGGTCACTCAGAACAATGTACGGTAACTATTATTTTCCTAAAACCTCAAGATTTCTCTCTTTATGCAAGTTCATTGTACAACAGAGCAGGTTGAGTTTAAATGAGAATTAGGCTGCAGTTTTTTATTATGCCCCAGGTAAAACAAGTGAGCATGCATAAAGGGCACCGGATAACATTATCTGCACATGCACTATTGTGTAACTGTTTCCACAGGCACAAAGGACTGTCAAGCTGCCATAAGACTTCATGCTAATTGCTTTGTGTGTGTTATGAAATGTAAATTAGGACTCCCTCAAAAACCTGGAAAACTGCACTTACCTAAATCTCACAGGATTATGAGAGGGCAATCATTCAATACTATTTCTCACCAAGAAATGTGAAACTAGGCTCTGCAAAGACACTCTGCACAAAGAGAGACAGATCTGTTAGTGTATATAACAGTTGTTTTGCTGCACATGCAGCTCCAAATCAAATTTGCAAACTGGTGAAACATCTGGAGGGGAAAGTCTCAGATGGTGAGAACCATCACAATTATGGTAATACCCACAGCGTTTCTTTACCAAGTGTGATGTAAAATTAAGTAGTTAATATACATGATGATTAAAATAGCTGACACAATTATCAAATGTTGCATGACTCCTATGACTGAAAGAACAAGGGGGGGATACCCTGTAATTTCTATTTTATTTTCTGTCTTCCAAAGGAATGTCTCCTGCTACCGAGTTTTTCTGAATAATGAAACATAACAATATTTACATATATTTGTGCCAAAAAATATAAAATAAAAACATATTACAAACACATCCCATAAACATTTTAACTGCTTCATTATTTACGACCAACCAAGCATTTTATGAATTGTAGTTATTTATTACATTTTATGTACTGCAGTTGTTTATGCACGAAATGGTTCCCTACTTCCGCACTGTGGCTCTTCATCGTTCAGCAGCAGGACAGGTCAGACTTCAAACTGTGTCACAAGGGTCATATTCTCATATCCTTGCAGGCCCTCTATCCTGCAAACACTCAGCCACGTGTTTATATATACAAGTCTCACTGAACTCATTCATGGAACTCTAGCCTTATTTAAATTACCACAGGTTTTACCATTGATTCCATTTAGACCCAGATTTCATCTAATGGGACTATTTACATCTGAAAAGCTGAACACATGTCCAAGCGTTTGTAAAACTGAAATCCCAGCAGCAAAGCCAAGGCATACTCTGCCATTTTATCTCTCACCAGCACGTCAGACCAACAAAATTATTTGCATTCCTTTTGATTTTAACTAGGTTAGGACAAAATAAACAGATCATCACTAAAGCAGATTATTAAGTAATAATTATCCTTCTTTTTGAATATTACTAAGCAGGTTAACCTCTCCAATCTTCAGGACATAGTTAATGCATAATTGTCTATGCACAAACACTGACTCTGCTTAGCAGAAGAGTTCACTTGTTCATTCATACTTCCAAAAAGAATAAATTTTAGGCAGCTACGAGAATAACAGATTAGTAAGGTGTAGAATTCTTTCTTTAATTAGAACAGCAGCAATATTCAACCCATCTAAATTGAATTCAATTACATCAATGTTTAGTCAGTTTCTGATGCAACACCTGAAATATAATCTCTGCATTTGCTTTCTCATTTAGTTTTAAAACATAGATAGTGTAAGCAGACCCAAGAAGCTAACTTTCAACCTTCAGCAGAAAAAAAGAAGGAAACCCAAATATTGCAAAATCAAAAGAGATCCTTCACTGCAGAAAGTAAAAATTTAGCAGTTCCTGATGCAATTCAGAACAATGACTAAAGAAATAAAGACTCTCTAAACACAAAACAAACAACTTGCTTTTTCTGATTACCATACTTCCATATGTAATGTATTCATTACTATATTTATAAACTCAGAAACTCCCAAGGGCATAACTGGATAATAATTTAATCACTCTGTTGGAAAAGTCACTAGTTGCAGGGCTCAACCATTTACTTTATCCATGACCTGTGCTGCTGGTACAGATGTTGAGATACCATGACAGTACAGATGGGATGAAAAAATATCTTTTATTGTGTGTGTGTATATATATAGTCAGATATGCAATTAAGTATGCATGTTAAATGCAACCATCCTGTTATGAAAAGGGCTCTTTTGCATTTTACCACACAAAATATACCATAACAGGAAGTCTTCCTTGAGCAGTTATTCTACAAGAGTGGTCACTTACTCTTGGCAAAGGACTAACTGGTACAATTTCAGATTCATTTTTAGAATTATCACAGTATCTGCTCTTCCTTAACTGGACTGTTCTCTGCTAAAGTACTTCACGCACTTTATATAGGATTTCAGTCCAATGAAAATGAGGGTGAAACACAAATACTCTCCACTAATACAGCATACAGCAGCATATAAAGTACAACATCGTACATTTCCATAGTCTACACACAGATGTTTCCCCATGATTTCTTATCTTGAAAGAAGTATACAAAATAAAGTGCTTCCAGTGCCCTTGTTCAAGCAAAAACCTTCAGCCATCACTCCCACTATGCCACACAAAGACCAAATGTCCTTAGATCCTTGACCACACTAAGATTCAGTGCAATTTACATTTTGAAGCAGAATTGATTCAGTTACACTGGACAGGAAAAAAACCTGATAAATTATTTCAATCACACTCCTCAATGAAAATTCTCACCCACATCACTTAAATTTTTCCTTAAATATTTACAGAAAGACTGAGGCACAAGCATTAATAAAATAACTCTTTATTCTGGAATACTGTAATTTTTCCCATATTTACATTTACCTGTGCCTTAGTTCTTTATTTATATGCTTTAGAGTAATTTTACTTCTTCAGAAAACAGTACCCTAACATTATGATTCAGTAGTAAGAAACAGAGGTTTAAATATTTTTGCTGTAAAATAAACTCCTGTGCTTTTTCACATCATTAACAATTAGCGAGGATAGTGTGAACACAAACTGAAACCCCCTGCCTACAGTAAGCTCCAACACAGAGAACCTCAACAAAATCTACGAATTTCAGTCTGCAAGATGTTCAGAACAAGCCAAGCACAGAGCCAAACTGGAGACTGAAATATCACACACAGCATGTGTTTCTGGAAACTGTCCCTAACAAGGCGGTACCTTGCTCCAATACTGCATGAGAGCCTTTCAAGACAAGTCTGGAACTCATCACCACGGTACCTGCAGATCTCTACTATCCAAATTTCCTGCTTCGAGAAGCCTTCTTCTCCAACACCATCATCAAGCAGCACCAAGATCCAGAGCTGCAAAGAGCAGCAAACCTTTTTTCCTGTTTGTTTCCATACAAATTAAGCCAACAGCGCAGAATTGCAATTATAATTACCTATCTTAGTGATATATGGACAAAATGCTACAGGCATTCCTATACAGTCAGTATTTTCATCATTTTTCAAGAGTAAAATAGCAAATATAATTATTAATATGGCAAGCTAGCAGACTAGGTATATGGCACACAAATAGGTGAAAGTCAATATTCCTTAAGGCCTTTCTGCTTTGTGGGATTCTTTCCTCACTTCACCACACACTTACCCAGCTCCTAAATGAGATGGCCCTCAATTGTTCTTAGACAGGATTGTTCATTTTGATTGAAAACTGAACATTTAGGAAAAAATGGAAGAGCTGACTGTCCCGTAGAGGAAAAGAGTTTCCTGAAAATTCTCCCAGGTTTACTGACGTTAACATATAAATATCACCTTTCTTATTAATATCCTATTTTCTTTTGTCATGTGGTAAAAGTAGGCTCTAAATTCCAGAGGACCAACTAGCTTCCTGGGTCACTGGATATCCAATCCTTCCTTTTGCTTTTAACCCTGTATCAGTCAGGCATGAAACTCCAGATACTCAACTCCATCAAGGTAATCCCGGGTTCTGCTCAAAACACATACAAACCTATCATTCAACATTAAACAAAACTGATTTAGTGACACTTTCACAGAATTACACGTTTTGGGAGAGACCTCTGGAGGTCATCTAGCCCAAGTAAAGCATGCCCTCCTGAAGCAGGTTGCACAGGACTGTGTCCAGGTGGATTTTAATTATCTCCAGAGAAGGAGACTCTCCACAACTCCTCTTGTCTTTTAATTAAAGCAAGTATGCATAGCAAAACACACTCTAGAGAAACCAAAACTGCTCTGGCTAAGCAGCATCTAGATGCCTCAGTTCTTGGAGAAAGTTTATAAAACAAGTTCCTTTCTTTAAGCCTAAGCTGTCATTTCAAAATAGCCAGATACGCTTATGAAGGCTTGAGACACAACATACCATCAAAGATGTGGCTTCAGCTGCCACAAGTTTGCCGTCATAGTGAGCAGGAATGGGAGTGGGGAAAAAGCAGAGCAGTGAGAGATGCAGTGACTTGCAGCATCTCTCAGGGCCCATCCTGACACAGCCCCAGGCTCATTTGGATGGAGCAGGCACCCATCCATACTCCAAAAGCCACATCACCACAGCCACCCCCATAGCGGGAGCTGCTTTCAGCAGCCAGGCAGAGCAGCAAAGTGCCTGGCAGCAAACGGCAGCGCAGATAGAATTCCAGGTGATCCAGCCTGGGCTTGGCTTTTTTACCATGAGTGCAACAAGGTGAGGAACCACTTTCTCTGTGGCCTTTCCTTGTCTTTAAGTCTTTCATCTTCTGGATAAAAGTGTATTTTGAGAACTCTCCAGAAGTGTGATGTTTATTAAAGAGAAATACTAACATTTTCAACAAGCCAAGTGATTTACACGCAAGAGATGAGTAATGTACTGTGAAATGGAATAGAACATATAACTACATCTTTTCACAAAAATAGAAAATTTATTCAAGTACACTGGTGTTACAAAGAAGCTATAAAGAACTGTGCTACAAAATAAGAGCTGCTAGACACAAAAATGCCATTTGATTAAATTTTTTCATTATGCTCTTAGTACTTTTTCTTTCAGCAGGCTTTATTTATACAGCCATGCGGCATTTAAATTTTTTTTTTGGCACTGGAACCTCAATTCAGATCAAAGTGATTTTAAAAGCCTAAGTTTTCTTCTCCTTTAATTATAAAAATGTAAGACATCAGAAGTTTAATTACAAATAAATTGGTTTAAAAAAGGAAACCTTTCTTCTGCAACTAATGTTAATTTTGCCAGAACAATCCTATTTTCTTTCAAAAAAAAAAAAAAAA
>WEIU01010123.1:233804-304609 GCA_013389925.1 Aegithalos caudatus
CTTGCTGAATTCGAGGAAACACCTTCTCTGTATACATGAAATCCTGAATTAAAATCTCAGATGGCCCCTGTCTCCATATATCAAAATATAATTAGCACATGCTAGCAATAAAGTCACATTAAATTGAATTTTTAATGAAATAAATACATTATTGCTTTTTTTTTTTTTGTGTGTGTGTGTGTGTGTGTGTGTGTGTGTGTGTGTGGTTTAAGGACATTTCTACGTTGGTTTAGAGATAAGGCAATTCTTTCTTTTATTTTCAAATATGGTAAAATGCAAAATATGAAACGTGAGGGGTTTTTTGTGCACAGGATTTGTAGCAGAAGTTTAATCAGTTTGGTGGAGCATTTGCAGCTTTTAAGTGACTGCAGTGACTCAGGAAATGCAGGTGACCCAGATTTCTCCCCTGCTGTGTCACATGAACAGATAGATACAGAATTGTATACTTTTCGTGAACAATGAGTCGATTGCTTGGCTACTGGCTATTGCATATACATGCTGGATTCCAGTTACATTGATGTGTGCCACAGGATGCAATGAAATTAAGGTTATAATCTCCAGCATGCACACCAAAAGAGACTTTATTCCAGTACTTTTCCCTCCCATGTACATTGTCAGAGAGGAGAAAATTCCCTGTGTTTTGCAAAGTAGCAGCTTTATAATTATCAAATCTCTTTTTATTTTTTATTTTAGTAATGTTTGCTTACTTTGTTTGCTTGGGAAAGTATACCCTGGTAAATATACCTAGCTCTAGCTGCCATGAGATTTACCATCATCAAACTGGACTGTTTATATCAAGGTCTTTCTGCACTGGTAATAGCAAACTTTTAGAGATTTCATCAATCTCTAGTGACCTTGAGGAAAACTGAGCCTTGTGAGATTGTTTTTGTTATAATTTTTAGATAAAGTTGGTAAAAAGAATGTTATTCCTTTCTATTTTCATTAGGAAGTTTTGGAAAGTAACAATGTCCTACTGAATACATCTCATGGAAAATACTGACTTCCTGTGTTAAGGCCTTAATTTAGTTTCCTGAATCAGCTAATGAGTAAAAGATGCAACCTGCATGATTGACAAGAATATTTTTCCATATGCTGGCTACCATGTGATTAAATCCTTATTTTGTAGGACAGGTACATTGTCAGAGATTTTGGATCATGTTTGTAACTGGTATAACTTGTCATATCTTCAGCAGAAGTGTCACAGTTTAATCATAAAGTGTCTATTACTTAATACAGAGGGAGGCATGAAAAGAGATAAACAGGTCTAGAGAATGTTGACATTTTAAATTCCTTCCTACCATATTTTGCACAAGAAGGAGCATTAAATTTGGCTATGTAAATAGAACCCAGATTTTAAAATAGGCAGGTTCTCTTATGCATCAAGGAGAAAGAAAGATATAAACCAGAATTATTGGCTTTCTGTAATATTTTATATTCAATTTTCTCTTGTTACATTCATGCCATGTAATTGTGTGCACATGTGTACATGCGTGGTCCTTATTGTGCAGGGTTACAGCCACATTCTTGTTCACATGCCAGAGCTCTACCGGGGGTTCAGGGAGTTGCTGCTGCACTCTCCTTTATTCTGTGTACAACAATGAATGCTCCTTCCTATATCTGCCAAATGCATGGTTTGATCCCATTGATATCCACTTGGCATCAGGCTGTTACTAACCCTTCACCACAGCTATTAATCACACAAATATGCAAGGTAGGTCTGCTCAGTTCTCTTGTGTTATTAAAGTCCATCACTGAAATACATTTTCCCAGGTGAATCCTGGCTCTCCAGCCTATTCCCAGCACCCACAATGTATAGACCCATCCAAATCACCAGGCATATTCCAACTGTTTCAAAGAAACTGTCTTTTCCATTACCTCAGAGTTACCCACTCTTTCCCCAGACTCACCCTCAGCACTGCACTCTTGTACATTGCAGCATATTTTAGCAAGGGACTTGGAAGAAACCCACATATTTTAGAATGCCATTTTGAAAATTTAACTGACTGCAAATTCTTCATTCTTCATATGGTTTGATCTCAGAGACTTACCTAATTTGGGCTGGCTTAGACAGTTTCCATTAGCAGCAGCAGATGGTAGTTGGCTGCAAGCTTCCTGTGACAACCCTCTGTGTGTACAAATAACCCACAAACAACCCACAAAGTACTTTTTTTCACCTGGCCATGGCTGAAATCATATAAGAAAAAAAGGTTCTTTATTTGCAATTCCAACCCTCCTTCAATAAGAATTCAATTTTAAAAGGGTTCTGACAAAAGTTAGTCATAAATACTGCCAGATAAGTGTTCCCCCAGGGCTACCAGGCAGCACCAGCCAGGCAAAAAGACTACCAAATAAGACTCCAGAAGTGCTGTTGGTAACCCAAGAGCTTTACCAGCAAAAAAGAACTGAGTCATGAGCCGGCTTTGTGAACAAGGAGCAAATCCTCAGCTAACTTACATCTTCATTGCTTTGGTACAAAGACACCAAAGCTGGTGTGGCTTACATAGGTTATCTGTAAATATATCTCCATCTTTTCCATACACTCTATAGGGAGAGTGCTATAATGTTATTTATACACACACCATAAAAGAGAAATGTCTGATTTTTGCACAATTTTGAACTCAGCTTCAGAGAAAATTTCTGATAGTCTCTATAAGGTGCTTTCTAAAAACAAACCTTCAGTGGCAAAACATATGGAATAACAAATTATTTTTCAGTAGAAACAAACTCTTGTCACAGGGACACATTTATCTGATTCATATTCTCCAGTGTTCACTTTTATTGCAGCTTTTTAAGCCAAATGGCTTAGTTTGAGTTTATAAGTTTTCTGATGTTTAAAGTTTGGCAGTGGATAGACAAAACCACTCACATAGCAGAGAACGTGATGGAAAAAAGAGGGAGAATAGGTTTGCAATGTTGAGCTCAGGATCCTGCTGCAGGCAGTTCTGGAGGGCAGTACCCATTAGTGCAGTGCCCAGTTTCCCAGTTATATTCCTCAAGGTATTTCTTCTGGTGCTCCTAATCACAGAATCTGATGCTTTTGGATGCTTTTTAGAGCATTTAGGGAGTGCTGAATTACAGAAACAGATGTCAAACATCCCTAATTCTCAGTGTAGCCATTAGAAATCATGTTTTCTTAATCCTGTTGTCAAAATGGAGACAGGACAATCTTTGCCACAATTAATGTCTAGCGTTTTTCCCAGCCTACTTTCCTTATCAGGTGAAATGGTGAAGTGTTTGGGAAGGCCTCCAAAACTGAACAGCAAGCTCAACTCTACATCCTTAGACAGATATGCACACATCACCACCAGAAAAAAGTACCTCCTTGGTGCTGTACTTTTAGTAGGTCTTAGATGCCCAGAGCACTGCAGCAACAACTTTTTTTCTCCTTTACATGAGGAATGAATATGTGTGGCTGCACAACTTCAGAAAGGAGGAATACTTACCTAGGTTTGCCAAAAGAGTTTGAGAAACTTAGAAAAACAATAATGAAAAAAAAATAGTATTGCTGTCAAAATTGACCTTTATTCTAAATGAAGAGAAGTGATTACACAGCAGTGAAGGCATGGCTATCCACCCTTTCCATTAATAATTCCTGCTGGAAAGTACAGAGGGGAGCATACAGTGATTAATCCAAAAGCAGTGGGAGGATGCTTTCTAGAAATTCCTAGGTCCAGAAGGCTTTCTAGAAATTCCTAGGCACAGAATTCCTAGGTCCAGAAGTTCCTGGTATACAGTAGAGGATGGTATCACTTCAGCAGGCAGTTCCATTTCAATGCCACATTGTCAAATTTTACTCTGTAAGTATATAATATACCAGATCAAGAAAGAAGCATGTTATTCTTTCTAAATCACAGGGGTTGAAAGGTAATAATTTCCTCTGTCTGTCTTTCTTCCTTTCTGATTGCAATATTCTCTCTGCTCAAATCCTAAATAAAGCTACCATAAAGCTAATGGTTTAGAGTGTCTTCCAAAATGCCTTTGAAGAATTAATCAGGAATTGATGAAGGAGTTTACTTTCAGGCAGTATTTTAAGTTAGAGACATTTCATAACAAAAAAAGGAACTGTGTTTGTTAGCAGGTGCAGAGGATAACTGTCTCTTTTCACTTAGAGACACACCATCTATTTTCAATCTGCTTTCAAGTTTGTTTGAGATTATTTTACCAGTGCAGAGACTTAGGAGGCTTTAGAAAGCATGTGTTCCTGCAGTTTAGGTTATATACTCTTGGTTTCTCTTGTTCTTAATCTGCATTGATTTTCCCCCTATAACACAGAAAAAAATCAATTTTCCATTATGTTTTTTAATCAGTCATAGTAAGATTTAAATAGTCCTGGACATTGCAGGTAAAAGAGCTGATAATCAGCTGAAGAGTTCTCTCATTTATTACTCTGAGTTGACAGGGAGTTAAATTCTTCCCTTAGGATCATGATGAGGCAAGTGGAGCAGAGGTGCCAAGTACAGTTCTTGCCAGAGCCCTGCCAGGTGCTCTTAGAGACAGTCTGCCATTCTAGAGTAGCTCACACTGATGACTGAGACATCTAGAAAGAAAGAAACAGCTCGAAAGAGGCAGCAGCCTGCTGTCAGAAGACTTTAGGATCGGGAAGCGATTCTCCAGTCGAAGCTTTTGTTAGTCACTGGCTGGGAGACCTTGATCTGCTGCCCTATTACAGAGACAACACAAGAAGTGCTGAGACCTGGGCTGCCCATGCAGTGACTCACCCAGGGCCTGAAGCCGCTTTTCTCAGAATCAATGGGAGCCTTTCAACTGGTTTTACAGCGGGAGTTTGTTCAACAGCTAACCCTGCGTGCTGGGAATTATTTGTCCAGTGGAAAGTGTGATAAAAAAACAAACATTCCCATATTCATCATCCTTGATTGACAAGAAATGAAAGGACCCTGGTAAAATACTGGTTTCAACCAGAGAAAAAGACACTTATGGAATCTGAAGACTGAGATAAGCAGATCTTTTCTCTTTCTTGATTATTAATTCAGGGTTAAGATACTGCTCTCTGCAGTAACTCTGTGGCCACAGCTTCAATTTCGTTACTATGACTCACCCTCGATTGCTCTTAGGTAAGTGCCAGATGCCTTCTAATTGTTATCAAGCTTCAGTTCAGCAAAACATATAAGCATACGCCTAAACACCTTTCTGAATAACAATGATCGTCACACATAATTAAAATTCAAAGCACACTTAAATGCATTGCTGAATCAGGGACTTCATGCTCAATATGAGTGATTAAAGGATCATAATCTAATTGTTTTTGCTGACAATGTGACGATTTTTCACTGTATCTCTGTAAAATATGGATATGATTTAATTTCATTAAAATGAAATAAAGAACACATTTAAACTAGCTAAACCTTATAGTACTGAAAAAACTCCACCAAAATGAAGGTTTGGGTCTCTGCTGGAAGCAAGGGAATTTGATTGTTCTATTAATCACACTTTTGTGCTGCGTGACATTAAAGTGTGAAATATGGATCAATGGAACCTTCCACATAAGTCAAGGCAATTTACAAATCTCCAGATTCTGTGACCTCCCTACTCTGTAAATCCAAAAAGAGGCCAGTGCTCGGTACTGTCCTGTTGACTGTCATTTCCAGGCTCTCAAGGCCATTTTCACAACCACTACTTTATTTATTTATTTCAGATATCTGAATGATGTCATAGGAAGAGTAGGGCAGAAGATCTTAGAAACAACATGACAAAACAATTAAGAAAATGCTGCCCCTTGGTGGTTACTCCTTCCTTATCACTGCTGGATGGCAAAGGACTGGATACTAGACCCTGCTTCCACCCTGTTTTTTCAGGCAAATCCAGACAACTTCAATCACTTCTTGGTGTCAGTCTCGTGTCTGACTCACATACAGAATTTGTTTTGCCTCCATGGTGCTCTGGTTACATTGTAGAGGTATGTGTGAAACACAAAGACAGTTGAATCGTTCCAAGCAGTTTGGGTAAAACACCCGTTCCTTTTTGCTTTGGCAAAATACCAAATGCTTCTGCTATGCATGGCTTCAGACAACACTAAGTTGCTAGCAGCAATCAAAAAAAGCAATGCTTTTCTGTAGGGATGTTCTGGAAGATCCCACGCTGTAGCTTTCTGGTCATTCAACCCTGTTGGTGAAGTCAGCTACAAGTTATACCATTAGGTTAACTGCATGCACTGAGAACAACAGGGTTACCCAAGTCTTATAAATCAAGGTTACATGTTTCATGTTTTACTCTATTTTGCAGTGTGTTAGTTTTTACCAAAAAAGCATGTGACGCTCACATGTGCTGCAAGTTTATCTTGTGCTCATCCACCTAGTGAATCTTTCTGTTCAGTCCCATTGACACATCAGTAAGTGTTACTCTTTGCCCAGGCACTGGGTCATCAGGCTCACCTGCAGTCTTGTGCAGCTGGACCACTGTGGCTCACAGCCAGTATGACCCTTAGATTGTCTTCTTCATCATTGGGTGATGCTGATCCAGGGGTGAGCATCTACAGGCACCAATCACATTCTGACCAAATCCCAAAGACTTCTGTTTTCCTTAGCTGACACAGAGCCCTTAGCCAGCTGCTCTCCTTCATAAGGTCATTTGCAGGACAAACTGCTTTCAGACGCCAATTGATCTTACAGACTACTTTGTGTGATGGGTAACTGTGGAATGGGTATTTATGTCTAGCTTCAACTTTCCCTCCTGCTGCTCTTCTTTTCTCCCCTTGTATACACTCTCCCAGGGATTCTGCTTTCACTGCTGGCATCTGTCCTGATCCATCCTTGAGAACATGGAGCCAGGGTCGCCCACATAATTCCTGATGCTCTGTGAGGAAGTGTCTGGGTCCCTCCTGGATATTGCTTGGCCGTCACAGCGATTTTTTGCTGTCAGGCACTTCTTCCTCTCTACCAAGCAAGTACACTTTGTGGCTTCCTGTATTTGGCCATTGGTCTAGACCACATGAACTCCTGCTATTGTTTTGTTGCCTGTTTTAAAAGACCTTCTGCTAGAACACACTTTTACCACACCCAGATTTTGTTGTCACTCTTTCAAGACTTCTCATATGATGCTAAACCGTAACAAATCATCTCTCCAGGCTTTGTTTGTGGTTCTTACCTCCTACCTCCTGCTCTTGTATTGCTCTCCCTCCATCAGGAAGATAAAATGGCCAGCCACTCTTTAATACCATTGCTTGAATCTAGCCTTGTGACCCCTCAGCTCAGCACCTGTTACTTGGTAAACTGAGGGTACCATAGGCACAGACAAGACTGCCTCTGTGAGATAGCTGTCCAAACTGACAAAACTTCATTTTTCAGGCCAAAATTAATCCCACTTCTCATGGGTAGTTTTCCCAAGCAGAGCCATATGATTTGTGGTTGCTTTCCAGCACAGTTCAGAGAATACCCCTAATCTCCACCAGTCCAGTGAAACTAGGTCATTCTTAATTGATATGCCCTGTCTGCCTTGCAGGCTAAATGGCTTCTTTAGCTACATCATACAGAGAGTCCTTATCTTCTTGAAACCACTCTAAAAAATGATAGACGGAGGTATTCCAGCTTCTAGTCTTTTCTTGTGGGATGGGTAAATCACACAGGCTTCTTAATCCCAGGTCCTGTACAGTAGATTATTTTCTGCGACACTCAGAGTGTCATAAAAAATACACGTGCTAAAAATATATGAAAAATAATAAAAATATACATGGTAAAATGGTTAGGGGAAGTGGGGAAGAAGATGATTGTGATGAAGACAGAGAAAACATACCTCAGTGCTAGGAATAAACTGTCAAAGGTCAGTACTTCCCCTGGGATAGGCATGGGCATCCATTGCTGCTCACCACAGTGCAGCATTGTTCACTTTTATCTCCTTCCAGGCCTTTTAGCTTATTCATCCAAATTATCACTATCTCTTAAAGTAAGCTGGTCATGTAAGAGTTATAGCCACCCATATTAATCTAGCCACAAAAAAGCCTCTGCCATTTTTCCTGGATTACATTCTCTAAACACTCTTCATTCCCTTATAAACAGTAATGCTGGGGAGGGGAGAAAGTGTATTTTTTAAAAATACATTTTACTTGAGTTCAGATTAAGGTGATTTTTTTTTTACAGCCAAAAACAGCAAACTCAAACTCCCAGGTCTACTGTTCAACAGGGAAGTCTGATAGACAGCAGCCTTTTTTAGTTTTGGCCACTGTGTTCTTCAGCTGTCTGTTACAGGCAAGAAGTTTAACATGGATCTGCTTCTCTCTTCTCTCAACTGGGTATGTATGGATCAATGACTAAAGAAAAGTGGCTCTTGCAGGATAAGAACATTGTGAAGACTAAGTTCTTTTCATTTTGGAAAGGGATATTAATTAGTTTTTTATTTGTATGGCATTTATATTTGCCCCTTTACACCTAAAACACCACAGACCTAACATGTATACATTTAATATGTGAGGATTGACAAAAAGCTACACAGACCAACTGCTGTGTGTTGCATTTTCCATGATGATTATCAAGGCAAGAACCAAGAAAGAGGAAGTTAAATATTGAGGCATAGTTTTAGAGGCATTATGGTCTTCTGTAGCATGGCAGAAATGTGTGCCCAGTTCTGCATTTCCTGGGGTTAGTCTGTATCTAACAAAGCCTCACTGATAAATGTCCAGCCTGAAAACACACATTTTTCCATTAAAAGGCAAGCAACTGGAGAATCTTCTCTTGTATACCCAGATCTACTGGCAGTAATGAAAGACACCAGTTTTTTAAAGGATTTTTGTGCATTGTGTTATTATTATTGGTTATTATTATTATGTAGTGTCTACTACATATTATATTTAGTACATATTTGACATAATTTATTCTTACATATCAGTTTTAATCTAATATCATCAAGCTTTTAACAATTCTAATTCTATTTTACTTTGGTAAAGTAAATTAGAACTACTTTGGTAATGTAAAATTTTGAACTTTGGTTCAAAAGCAGTTATCAGTAATACACTGATAACACAGTAACAAGCAGAGAAACAGATAAGTTAAATGACCTGTGCAAAATTCTTGGAATTCGTAGGTCTTTACTCTGATATTGATTTAATTCAACAGAAGGAACCACATGGTAAGCAGTTTTAAAATATTTTAAAGTTTGTTGCACTGTGGGAGGGGAAGAGAACATTTTCTAAAATTCTGCATCCTACTTTTCAGTGCTTATTTCAATCAGAAATGTCCACATTTCCAAAGATAATAAAATACACCTCAAAGCCTTATCATCAATGTTTATCAGAAAACCCACAGCTTTATAATTTATACAAATATAGAACACAGTTTATTATGCTATTATATCTGTAGTACCACTCATATTCTTGTATGATATGCTTTACCTCAATTGTTTTCTCATGGGATGCTTACATGAATAGAGGAAATATAGCCTATTCTAAAAAAAAAAGGTTGAATGTAACTCTTGGAATGTCATTCTGAAAGTGATGAGGAAATGTAAGAATATGGTGACTTACCAAATTTATGTAACATAAATTCCAGATGGTTGTCAAATGAATAATCATTTATGTCAAACACACGCATATGACAATTTCCCTGATTCAAACAGAGCTTCCATTCTAGCTTGCATATTTGGTTTTAAAACTAAAGAAACAATTTGATACAACTATGAATCTTTTGTATGTTGGATCAAATTAATGATTATTAACATACCTGTTAAATAATGAAATTGGTTAATAATAAATCTGCTGTACACAAACATACATAATTTTCTCTGGTACTGTAAGAGTTATTTACACTAAAAGATTTGACAAGTTAAATGATTAAGTGGACACAAAAGTGCAGAAGAAGCTCTCTAATGTACATTTCCCAATAGAAAATTTACCTTTCCTCCAGATTTATCTGGTAGTTGTACTTTCCCACTAATGTGGTTCTGTCATAGGAAACCTCATCTCCATCCATTGTGTTAGGAACAACTCCATTCTTATGCTACAGAATCCCATTTTTATGATCTTAACTTGGTGTTAATGGAAGTTTTGTCTAAGACTTCAGTGAGGCCAGAGCTTTGGATATGGCCCAGTTTCTTTTAGTAATTAATACGGTACTATAGCTACAGTCCATATTTACGAAAGAGTCAGCAGGCATCAGGAGGCAGCTGTGTGGAAAAGACGATGGGGGAGAATCAGTACTGGCAATGCTCATTTTCCATCTCTCTGGCCCTGATTCAGCAGAGCACTTAACCACATGTTTAATTTTAGGCGCATGAGTAATCCCATCTCTGCAGAGCAAAGTGTGTGTTTCGTTCTCATTGACTTTAATGGGGCTACATAAAGACCCATCAAACCTTGCGTGCTGAGCATGACACTTTCACCACTGCTCCCACCTTGCCCGCCCCTGCAGCAGGGCCTCTGCTTTGACTCTTTGCAAAATGCCAGAACCCCTTTTGCTCTGCAACCCCATGAATCTTATGACCTTGTTCCACATGAATGTGTCCTCACAGCTGCATCTGGCCTCTGGGAAAATGGACTGGGAGTAAGTGGGAACTGTGGTACTTAATTGGAGCATTCCTAGACCAACACAACCAACTTCATGCTATTATCCAGCTTGTGCAGTCATGCACAAGTATTTGGCTGGGTAAGGCTCTACCATCCTAATCAGCTGAGATTTCAAGTAAGGATACTGAAAATAAGCTGAGTTGGAAGGCATGCACAAGGATCATCAAGTCCAACTCCTGTCTCTGCATAGGACATCCCCAAAAGTCACACCATGTGCCTGAGAGTATTGTCCAAACTGTTCTTGAATTCTGTCAGGCTTGGTGCTGTGACAACTGCCCTGGGGAGCCTGTTCCAGTGCCCAACAAGTGAAGAACATTTTTCTAATATCCAACCTTAAGCCCCCCAGCACAACTTCAGGTTGTCAACAATCACTACAGAGAAGAGATCAGGTAGCTATCCCAAGACTAGATAAATACATACCCCTGATGGACTGTACACAGGATACATGCTTAAAGCAAAATAGGTGAATGACTAAAGCCCAGATCCACAGTTCTGCAAGTCCTATTTAGGAGTCAAATTCTTCAGTTATGGAAGACAGTGGATGTTTCCAATAAAAATGGGATCAAGATAGGTCCTAAATCAGTTTAAATATTTAAGCAGATGCTTACTTTGAGGACAAGATTAAGTCTCTTTGAACTTACTGGGAATGAAACACATGCTTAAATACTTCAGTGAATCAGGGATCTATTCCAGCTTTGGATCCACAGTACTGAAAGGTATCAACAGAAGCAGTCCAGCAATTTCCTGTTGCTGCCTACATCTCTGGCTGCAGCTATGACATTATTATCAGCTTATTTTGATAAATAAAGTACTCTTCCTATTTCAGTATTTTTTTCTTTAATATGCAGGACGCTATAAGTATGTAAATGTTGCTGGTTTGATCATTTTCTGAAGTGAAATTGTATGCATAGAACCTGATGCTATTTTATTCTACTTCAGCCTTTCTTTAGATTTTTGCTCTGGCCTATTGATTAAATCATGACAAATGATTTCTTGAGCATGCTGACTGCATTCAGCTCTGACGACATGTTCAAAAGCCTGCTTGTGATGGCTGATTTCATTTTCAAAACTTGCAAGGGTTATTTATGGGAAAACAAAAGCCCTTTAAGAGATACCTAACAATGGATTTGGCTAGTTAGTTCATTTACTGTGCAAAAGGGGAAAACAATCAGCAGCTCTTTTTGCCTATGTTCTCTTATGAAATACTACATTTGGTTTTGAGTCATCAGCTTATCAATCTTTCATGCCAAACTGGCTTTAGAGGTAAAGACTAAAATCTTTACTACAGCTATTATTGCAGTGCCAGTCAGGAAAATGGGATGCATAATTTGGCAGTCTGCAGCCATAGAAGGAAGCATTTTCTCCCATTAGAATCAAAAATAGACTTTTTGACTAGAGATCCTGGGGAGCTCTGGAAATGTCCAGGATCAACAGACACAAAAGCCACTCTCTGTTGGATCAAACCCAGTGCACATTATTCTTATGTCAGATGTATAAGAGTACAAAACTGTACCACAGTATATTGAGAAACTTTTCCCTCACTTGTGCATAGTTGGAGAATAGTTTGACTTTGGAATTAGATTTCTTGATCAACATAAAAAAAGTACTTAATATTTTGTTCGGAAACTCATTGCGTATGGCCATATACAAGAGGCAATAATTTATAGGAAATAGAAGTGACAAAGTCAATAAATAGTATTTTCAAGGCTGACAAGGACTCAAGTTTTATAAAAATAAAGCTGTCTACTGGGCATAGAAAAGGCACTAAAAAATAGGGACTGATGAGATCATACTATTTCATTTCAAGTGCTGCCATTTCATTTTTGGTTTGAAAGCTCCAGCCTTCATAGGATATCTCTTTCAGTTTATTAACGTTTATGGGAATAAAAGAAGCAGAGACTGAGAAAGATGAAGACAATTACCAAAAAAAGTACAAAAAAACCTGTATACTGGATGTGCATCCATACACCAGTTCATGGCAGCCTAGCCAGGGCATGTGGCCTCCTTCAAACAAAACACTAGTACATTTTCTATAAAGAAGGGGAGTGTTTCAGTAGAAGCTTCTCCCTCAAAAATGTTTCAGCCATGAGAGAAAATATTTATAAATGTAAACAAATTCTACAAGCCTAATAATCCAGCTGTATGATTAGTTACAGTGACGACAAACAAAACTATTTAAAGTGCTTGAACATTAAAAAAAAGCCAACAACCAGTGGACAAACTTTTGGTAAAGACAGGCAGCCTGTAAATAAAAGTTCACAACAACAAAACCACAAACCAGTATTCTGTTTTCAGTGCTAATATGCTTTTGAGACCTTTGAAAACTATTGCAAAGATATTTGTATGCCTTATAGGCTCTGATGTTAAAGGGAATTAGGCACGTGAATGCTACTGAAACATTGTACAAGATTCAAACCATTAGTGATATTTAAATAGCATTTAAATTACATGGATACCTCCAAATAAGAATTTCATGTTACTCTGGAGTGTTATTAATTTAGGCACTTTTTAAAACAATGTGTGATTAGTAATTTTTTCCAAGGTGTATATTCTGATGTACATTTTAGTGTATTAACTGACTCATATCAACAATTTTAGCCATGCTAAAGATATAAGAATACTACATTTCTCCTTATCAGGTTCAGGGACAGCTTTGTGTATAAAAACAAAGGCATCTCTCTCTTCCATCAGAACCCCTACTGCACCTTTGCTAGAGGACATGCATTGGCTGTTCCAGAGGCAGATGCATCTCAAACCACCACCTCAAGGAGAATAAATCTTTGCTTTTGCTTTCTCATCCCATTTCTCTGTGGCAGCTGCAGAAATAGGAAACCCTGCTGCCCAGGCATTCAGTTTCAGTGCTTTATTTGGGGTCTGTGAAGGCTGATGGTCTGAAATGAATGAAAATGAAGGTCCCTGAAGGAAGACTAGTGAGAGGTCCGCAGTTCTCCCCAAAGTCTCCTAGGATATTCCAAATTACCCTAACTGCTCCCCTCCCATTGGTGTGTCTATGCCAATACATGTCATGCATATACTGAGCTCATTCTCGTCTCACAGGATTTGTTTAGAGAAAGCTGGCAGGACTGGGAATATCTTACTTTAAATTGTCTTGTGGTGGAGGATGATATAGTGTGAATACCACAGGAGATGGCTTTCCAAAAATGCATTGAATCAAGAGACACAGACATTGTCAAATGCAACGTTTTTTACTGTCTCCTAAAAAAAAAAAAAAAAAAATTAAATAAATGAATAAATAAATAAAAAAAAATCTGTCTGCAATATGCAAGCCCCGAAAGCTGAACCAAAAATAACAATAATACATAGACCCTCTGGCCACAGAGTGAGTACTATGTGAAATGTAGAGGATATAAACACTAGCATTCCTGCTTGGGCTAGGCAAATTGCTGAAAGATATACAAGGAACATGAAGACAGCCCCTTTCATCTTGCTCTTTTAAGCAATATGACAAATAAAAAGTGTGCTTAAAGCTTTAGGATTTGTTTGGAAAGAAAACAAGACATATTAAATGGCTTTTGTCCACTCTATCCTCCAGGCCGGGAACAAAGATTTAAGAATGAAGGATGCACACCCTCTAAAATTTAACCTTCAAAATCTAGGGCTTCAGCTTGAGATTTTCAAGCATTGGATGCTTTCATACCTGTCTTAGGCTGCAATGCAAGATGTAACCAAAAGTATGTATTCTATTACCACCTGTTAAAACCAGGTGGGGCAGTGTTCTTTGTATCTTCTACGACTCATTCTCCCTCCAGGGGATATCTGCTGTTAATGGGCCCTTAAGGCTCACCAATGACTGATAAAATTACATCGTCCCATTGAGAGATGCTCCACCCAGGGGGAGGGGCCCAGCATTCCTACCTGGATAAAACCTGAGTCAGAACACCAAGGCAGCCTGTTTCTAATGGATTCCCAGGGGAAGACCTCACCTATCTCACTACTGCTGGACCTTCAGAGGGAAACTACATCCTTCTACAGCATCATTGCTCAACAGAACCACATCTGTCACTCCAGGAGGACTTGACTGGACTGCTACCAACACCCTGACCAACGGGGTGTCAGGTTATATTCTGACTGTCAGTGTTTTCTTTTTTTCTGTTTGCTTGCTTTTTTTTGTACTACTACATTTTCATTTTAATTTTCCTAGTAGAGAACTGTTACTCCTATATCTTTGCCTGAGAGCCCCTTAATTTCAAAATTATAATAGTTTGGAGGGAGGGAGTTTATATTCTCCATTTCAAGGGAGGCTCCTACCTTCCTTGGCAGACACCTGGCTTTCCAGAACAAGACAACACCCCATCAGTGTGGTGTGGTCCCCCTGGTTTGGACAGGCTTGTAGCAATGTGCTATGTTTGACTGCTCCTGTAGGTGTAGGATGGTGAGAATCTAGGGAGACAAGCAGACAGATGAGATGTAGTCCATCAGCACATGGATGAGGTATTGCAGGCACTGTAGGAAGAACAGGAAAAGGTGGTTGTAAAATATGCAAATATTTTTGCTTTTAGTGGATCATTAACCTCTTGTGCCAGAAACACCTGATCATTCTCAGTGAAATGTACAGTACACCAACCCGGCCCTTTCACCACAAAGAGAGATGATGTGCCACTGTGAAAGTTCTCAGATTTCTCCTTTATTGCAGAACCCAGTATTTTCTGTCCTTAATGGTCCTCTATCTGAGTCAAGGAGATAGGTCCAGGGCAGGCCTAAAAGGGAATCCCATGTGGAACAGATTATAAATAACACAAGTCTACATTTGTAGGCTCTTTGAACCTCCTAGTCTATATAGAATTTGGTCTGCTTATCCACTTCCCTTGAAATCCATCCTCTGGACATCTGTGAACTGATTTCCCTATTCTGAACATTTTCATCCAGGAAGCAACATCTGAAAGAACCCTTTGATTTCCATGCTGCTCTCTGCACCTGTTGACTGGACAGCAAAAGGAGAGTGATCAGTTCAGATAAGAAGGGCATGGATTCAGATCACAGTGAATGATTTGCAGACTTTAGTGGTCATCTGCTGAAGGTGGTGCAAGTGATGTGATGGAAGAGGGGGGAGAATAAAGAAATCCCAGGCTTTGTGTATATGAAGGAGACAGGCAGGCTGTCTCGTTGACATATTACTGCCTACTTATGACTTCCATCACACTTCTCTCTCTTCAAATTGTGCAGCCAAGAGGGGCTTCAGAAGACTTCTTAAATGTTGTAGTGCCAGAATGATTTTCCCTGTTTTCCAGACCAGGCTTGGTGTATCCTCTCACTCGCAGTAACACTAATCTGGTATTTTATGCCCTTACTTCAGCTCCCATGGTGTGAGAGCTGGGTGTGTTTTAATGAGCTTCAGCCTCATTAAAAGCTTTCAGGAATGTGCAGGAACTGCTGAACTTCCTGCTACATGAAACATTTTCCTATGTCACTGCCCAGGAGTGGGCGAACATCTGGAGAGCAAGAGACAGTCTGTTCAATGAGGGTATTTGGCTCATGGGCCCTGTAATGGAGGGTGGAGAAAAAGGATCCTTCTTTCTTTGGCACAGAACAACAATGTGAACTGACACTTCAGGGTATTTGTACATTCAATAAGGGCTCTCCATGTCTGTTTGAGAGAGCCCCTTGTCAGGACTTTGTCCTCAGCTGGGCTGCAAGCTTCCCACAGGAGGTTCCAGAGTCATGCACCCCATTCTCCCGTGGGAGCAACCTTCCTGTGCACTAAGAGATAGAGAAGATTCCAGTTAGGATAAGTCTGGGAAGGAAATAAGCAGGCAGACAGGTATGATTGTCTGTTCTGGGGCCTAAGGATGGACACCTGCAGGCCCAAGTAGTGTTAAGTTGAGGACAGATCATAGGAATGCCAAGCGTTGCATTATGGATCAAAATAAGCTTGTGAGCTGCTGCACATCCCTTCTGTCATCCACTGCAGCCACTCTGACTTGGCACTAGCATGGACAGTGAGAGACAAACTTGAGCTTTGAAGACAAGGAACCCTACAGTGACTCCATCAGAGATAGTGCTAAAAATATACTTAAAAAATTACAATAAAACAACAACTTTACCAAATATTCCTATACTGACAAATCTGACTGTTGAGAGAAGAGCGTCACTGGTTCTTCCAGTGGCATTCTCAGAGAGCTGGGAAAGGGAATGAATCTAACAGTCCTGAAAGAGAAAATAGCTGGAGGTGATACTAGACAATAATCTAAGGGGTCAGGGAACTTCCAGGTTTATCCTCAGGTGATTACTAGGCAAATATTTTGTATCCAATACATAAAAATAATTGCTCAGAATATAGGTCCACCTCAGGTGCCCACAGAAAGAGGAGAAGAGAGAATGTGACTGAGCAAAAATGAGAATAAGGCCTCATCACTGCAAGACACCTCAATTTGTACACTTGCCCAAAGAAGTTCTCAATGAAGATTCTACAGTAGAAGTCCCTGTAAAAGTAATGGTGAGGATCAGGGCTAGGGACAATGAATTAATCAGAAGTACTTTATCACCAGATTAAGTCTTTTTATGATGACAACCAAAACAATTGTCAATTAAACAAGAGTGTTATTCATTTATTAAATTTCATTATATAATGAATTGGTTGTCATTGGTGTGACTTCAGAAGGCTGCAAGTAAGAAATGCAGTCTAAAGCCAGTAATGTGCAAACTAAGGTGTACAGAGGAATACATTCAAAATGCTAATCATAGGACTTTGGGAAGCAGGGACAAGGAAGAAAAGACAAATGAAAAAGAGATAGAATAATTCTCTGCAAATTTATGGTGTGCCCTAGAGACTAGTTATTAAAAAAAAAAAAAAAAGCATCACAGAGAGATCTATCAAGGCTAAGGTGTACTGGCCAAGTACAGTGAAATGCTGCAATCTAGATGAAAGGAGAAGTTCCTAGAATGAAAACTGGCTGAAACAGCTCCCCACTAAGCTGCACAGGGTCTGCAGCAGTCACAGATGATCACATAATGACTTTTTGCCCAAGCTGATTTTGAGCCAATTTTGGTGGCATTACCTTAGCTCTCAGCCTGAAGGCATGGTCTGTTGAGGAGTACATCTGGTGCAGGTAGCTCTATTTGCAAGCTGCAGATTGATGTGCAGGTTGAGTTCTGGGAGGAAGCCTGAGACAAGAGGCCATGAACTGCCAACCTTTTGGTTAACAAATGGCAAAAAGAAGGTGGTGCCAGCCAGGTGGATGGACACTGGGAGACACAGCAGGAAGGGAGACCTCAGGAGGAAAAGTGAGACTTCCACCTGGGTAGAGTGTGAGGGCATAAAAGCCCAGGGGTTCCTTTGTTGTGAGTTTCTCCTTGGAGGCACCAGCCCAGGCTGTTTTTGTGTTACTGTGCTGTGAATAAATGTCTTTATGGAATGAGACACCTCAGACTTTGCTATGGGAAGCCTGGGGTTAAAGTGGTCAGGAAACCTGGTCTGACTGCGAATGGGGTGTGCAGGGCACCCAGGGGCTCACGGCAGCTGTGGAGGGGCTTCGGTCCCAGACTGCCAGAGAGTCTTGTGAATGCTCAGACTGGGTAGTTTCCTTAACAGGTCTACAAATTCCTGTTAGGATTTCAGCACACATTTGGTTTCCTGATGATCCTGTTCCTAATTCAGCAGAGTCAGTCAATGCACAAAACCACTGTTTAACAGCAGCCTCTCCTTTGCTCTCGCTACAGATGTTCAAGTCACTGAAAAAGGAAGGAGGGCAAAGTGTCTCAAGAGCAAAGAGACTTCAAACTAAGCATAAACAGAACAGCTACTAATATGTCTAGAAATCATGCAGGTAATGGACCTTGACATGCTTAAATCTATTCTCAAGGTTTCAGTATATATGATTCTGGGCCTGTGTCCTGCCTGAACAACCTGGATAGTAATAGGTATTTTCCTCACAGAGTTTCCTCACTGTGACCCCTGGCTGAAGGGGACTTTTGCAACACCTCTGTGAAACACTGACTTTCTGATGCTCTCTGAGGTTACAGAGCTCTCAAATACCTTTCACAGTAATTCATTTCTCAATAGAATAGTATTATTCTGTACTGTGTGAATTTTCTGAAGCTATGCAGAGTGAAAATACAAGACTGCCCTTTGTGCAAGAAAAAACAGAAATGAAAGAAGAAATTTTAAAGGCAGTTCTTTCCCTGTGAATTCTCTTCTAACAGTTTCATGACAAACCATAACTGACCTGAATGTTGGAGATCTGAGGTGTATACATCTACACTGGCATCATGTGTAGGACTGCAATATAATGTTGAGATAAGCAAGCTAGCTTTAATTTAAATAGTTCAGATACTGAAGTAGCATTGAGAGCGAAGTATCACTGGCTTATAAACAAATCCTTAGCCAGGAACCACGAATCTCAGAGGAGGTTAGAATGACATTAGGTAATGGACCAGTTTTACACCTCAGTTGATTTTCATTCTTTTTTTTTTTTTCATGTTACAACCTTATGTATATAAAAAACATGCTCACTTTTACTCTTCTTCAAAAACTCCAAATAAATAAGAATATCAATTTGTATTCCTTAGAGATGCAACTTCGTTTTCTAACCTTTATTTTTCAGTAGTCAGTGGAACTACTTCAGTGTACATAGAGAACTGATTTTCAGGGGGTTGAGTCCTTGCTGCCTCCAAAGCCCCATTTTCTGATTCTTTGCTATGTCATTTTCACTGGACCCTTCAAACTGTTTGTTGTAATCCTATGGAGTTACCATGTCAGGCCTGTGCCTCATGAAATCTTGTGGTCTGCAGCTGGCATAATCCAGCCATGACTGGTACTGGCATGCCAAAATCACTGCAGTATCAACTTGTGCCATTCACATTAGACAGTGTGCACTGTCCAGAGTAGAGTCACAGAATCATAGACCCATAGAATCATAGGACAGCTAGGGTTGGAAGTGATATTAAAGATCATCTCATTCCAATCCTTCTACCATGGGCCCCATGCCACATGGCTTTGAATACTTCCAGGGATGGGACATCCACAACTTCTCTGGGCAACCTGTTCCACTGGTTCACCACCCTCCCAGTCAAGAATTTCTTCCTAACATCTAACCTAAACCTACTCTCTCTCAGTTTGAAGATATTTCCCCTTGTCCTATCACTAGAGGCTCACGTAAAAATCCTCTCTCCATATTTCCTGTAGGCTCCCTTCTGGTACTAGAATTCTTCTGGAGGCCACAATTAGGTCACTGAAAAGCCTTCTCTTCTCCAGCCTGAACAATCCCAGTTGTGTCAGCCTTTCCTCACAGGAGAGGTCCTCCATCCCTTTAACCATCTTGGTAGACTCCTATGGATCCACTCCACCAGATTCATGTCCTTCCTGTGCTGGATCCCCAGAGCTGATGCAGCACTGCAGGTGGGGTCTCACCAGAGCAGGGCAGAGGGGCAGAATTCCCTCCCTCCTCTGCTGCCCACGCTGCTTTGGATGCAGCCCAGGACACATTTGGCTTTCTGGGCTGAGTGCACACTGCTCGGTCATGTCCAGCCTCTCATCCACCAGCACTCCCAAGTCCTTCTGCTCAGGGCTGTTCCCAATCTGCTCATCCCCCAGCCTGTACTGACCCTAGATCAGTGCTTGTCACTTCATGGTTACTCCCATAAATAAGGATTTTAACTGAAAACACAGAACAAGCTTGAACGCTGAGAAAAAGCACATTTGTTTCATTATATATAAATAGTGTCATCTGTAATAATCAGATAATGGGTCTAACAATAACATGAATATCATTTGAGAAACTAATTTTTCACCCCAGCTGCGCAATTTATGATAGCTCAGTTGCTTTACTTAATTTGGCTAGGATTATCATTAATTTTTAATGTCTTAAGATATCTGCAATAACACTGGAGTGGATTTCTAGGTCAGGCCCAGTTCAGAGGGAACTCATTCTTCTAGGGACTATGAGAAAGTCACTGCAGAGTCACACAGGGCAACTAATGCAACCCATGGCTTTCACAGACTGTACGATAACTTCATTGGGGAAGATGTGAATTAATGCCGCAGTTTACTCTCCTCCACATGTTCAAAGAGGGACGATTCATGCAGTTTAATTAAGTTCAGCTTCTTGCTCTCCAAGATCACTATTGTATGTGAAAAGTGACATAAAAAAGTAGTCCCACATATACTTTCCTGCTGTTGTTCAAAATAGCTGTGCTGTGTTCTGCTCCTCAGCTGGAAAAGGCTTGCCTCAGGAAATGTCTGAATACAGCCAGATAGAAACCTAAATGGGGCTCGAAATAAGATCTGTGTATCAAGGAACTCTTCAATTATCTTTCATGTAGCTCATCATCTGCAACCAAAAATTTAGAATAAGGACTAGGATAATCACAGAAACTTTTTAAGGTCTATTACAGAAAAATTCAGTCAGATCTGCTGATGTGAAACAGCTGGAGATGCTGATGTCCTTAATAAATGGCTTCTCCTGATGAGATTTACAAGAACTCTTGATCTGCCATCATGCTGGTTGCATCTGTCACTTGCACCTGGTATGAATATCTTAGTTAGATGTCATATCCCACTTTTATGTAGTCCAGCAGGACAGCTGGAATTACTTCACCTTTGTGTCAGGACCTTTAATAGTTAAATGTGTTTTGTAAGATTCATCTGTGCCATTGCTAGCATCTTTTAGTGTTGGATTCTCCTAAAACAATAGTAGGTCTGAAGCAGTCTCGTCCGCTGGTGATGCTTTGCTCTTACAACTAGTATTGTAACATTATCTGTGTTTCTTTCCTCCCTTTTACTGTCATGTACAGAGTTGGTTTGAGGAAGGGAGATCCTCAGGGGACCTAATTCAGCCATTATCTGAAGCTTGTATTTTGATTAGGCATTTTATATGCCCCTTTGTGGACCACCTGCATTTCAGAGAAAGCTCTTCCTTTACAGATGTTAAGATAGATGAGCATATGACCTGAGGTTTCCATTATACATTATTTCTTTCTTTGTTCTGATGCTACTGTCACTACAAACAGTGCTTTTATCATTTGTCAGTACCCTGAAGCAACCTCTTTATTTCAAAACCACAGACCAACCTGTGTCAGCTTGGTCTCCTTCCTCAGCAACAGCTCCATCTCCTAAAGGCTCCCCAGGTCCACATGGAAGTCAGGAAACTGATTAAGTGCCTCCACTCAGATATGATCCAAAAGAGAGCCATACAGATTGGAGCAGTTGCATAACTTAACCAAGATGAGTAGTTATCAACAGTAGGGTAACTTTCTGCAAACAAAACTATTATTATTATTAACATGGCACAAGATTTGGACCTCTCTATTACAGACACCACACTATTACAGGCTCCACAAACAGTCAGACTGGCCAATTGTTCTATGGAACTTCCCACTTTAATTTAAGCAGATCTAAAATGGAAGAGCTTTAGTTTCCATATGTGATAATAAAGGTATTTCTAGTTCCTCACTGAAGTTATTTGCTACAAGGTGTGATACAACTGTTTTTTAATACTTAATGCAGATACATAAAAAAAGAAACTTTTACAAGTATTTAGCAAGTCTCCCAGTCTATGATTTTGGGAGTGTGTCATTACCATGATTCACTCCCTAGATTTATGAAGCACTTACAGTTTAACATAACAAAATAATCAGGCATGTCACTTGCAATCGAGTAATCAATACAATTATCTATAAAGCAAAAACAGTGGATCTAAATCATCTGCCCATTTCTCCACTTTTCTTTTAAAGTTATATTTCAGCGATAATATTTACATCCCTACAAAAATGTTATTGAATCTCTTTATCTAGAATTATTATAAGACAATTTTTTTTTCTGTAATGTGTTACATATTAGGTCAGAGTCTAAGAGCAAAATATTAAAGACATTATTCTTCCAGGTGAATAATGACCATATCATGTTCCCTTTTCCCATATCCATAGCCCCTTAATAATATCCCTTTAAATTTATGTTCCTTCAATGTAAATTCATGATTCAGTCCTCCATGTAGTATTATAAACCAGTCTGTGACAATGAAATGCTGAATTTTTCCTCTCATATAAAGGTTCTTCTCCTATTGTTTCCCAGTTTGAATTATTTCCATGTCTCTTTTTCCCTTGCACACTAGCTTAGTGAAGTCTGAAAAGGATTGTGTGGGTACCTTTTTTTTCTATTGGGCCTTCTTGTAACTTTCCTTGTTCTTTACTTTTTATCCTCTCACTGTCTCTCATGGACGTGCATTCAGGTATAATTTTTATTCACTCAGTGAATCCTTTATTTTGCCTGGGGAAATGTAAAGAAGAATTTGTGTCAATGAGAATAAGATGCTGGATGAAAATGCAGCACAGAGCAAACAGAATGGGAGGAATGAGACAGAATGGGAGGAGGGGGAGACTGAAGAAAGGCAGCTGGAAGCACAGGTGAGCTGTGAAGGGTCAGTGCTCCACAGAGGTGATGGTACATGATGATGGGCCAAGCCAGAGCAAGCATGACCAGAAGGGGCACACACAGCTAAGGCCTCCTGGCTTCTGCTGCTCCAGGAAAAGAAAAAAAAAAAAAAAAAGAAAAAAAAAAAAAGTGGCAGTGGTTGAATAGAGCTCTAGGAAAAAAAAGTTCAAGGATAGCTGGAGGGAGTGGGGAGAGGGAAGAGTGATGACAGTGGGTGCGAAAATCTCTTAAAGCTCTTGGCTCTGAAAGGGCCTGACTAACCCCTTCCATCTTCCCACTCACATGGGCTGAACCTGGCTTTCTCTTCCAGCTGGCCTTTTCCATTGGCTAGAACTTTTACTGAGATGAGCAGTTTGCACCCTATGCATTTTCAGGAGTAATTTAAATTTAATTTTAATTTTCAAGTTGTCTCTCCCTCATTTCTTTCCCAAGAACATCCATGAAAGAACGAACAAACTCTTTGATGTACATTTCATTAGGAAATCTACTGATCTCACAGTCAACATCAAAGGAAAACTCCCATGAAAATACAAATGTCAGTGTAATGAGCCCCAACAAAAATGTGTTGAAAAAGATATCTTGGGCCACAGGTGAACGAAAAGAGGAAAAAGAGAGGCAGACATGATAAAGCATTCAAGCATCCATAGCAAATATGTGCAGCTTTAGAACTCGCATGCAATAAGTCTTCAAAAAAGGGATATTGTTCAGCTTTACTGAGCACTTCCAGAGCATTTGGAAATGATACATGATGAAACACCAAGGAGGGAGAGGCATCCTTGCACAATACGGTTACAAACCTGACAGATCACTATGGTGTTGAGAAAAGGAAAAGAAGTCAAAGAAAGAACAACTTTTTTCCAAAGATACACTCTCTTAAGCTACCCATGCCAGGTTAGCAGCATTGGAAAAAAGTAATGCACTAAGGCTATTTTCATGTCCAGGATATTGTGGTGTTTATCTGGTGACTGCCACAAGCTGTAGGAAAAAAGAAAATGCATGACCCTGGAAAATCTATTGAAGAAACATTAACAGTGAAAATGAAACATTAGCAATGAAAATTAAAAGCAATTAGCATGACAACATGCTTCATTTGAATAAAATAAGAGATATTCTTATACTAGAAATACTAATAAAAGTGGGCCAGCTGTGCAACTATACTTTCCAGTCACCTGTCTTTTCAGCATGTCATTCTGAACTTCTTCAGCATGTCATTCTGAACTTCTTCAGCATGCATATATAGCAATTTTACATCCTTCTATGAAAAGATGAAAACTTATTGACAGGGCCACTTCTGAAATGCAGCTATATGAGATCAGTTTGTGGGGATCAAACAAAGGACACAGAAGCATAGTTACTGACAAATTTAAAATATTTTGAGTAAGGCTGTATTTGAAAAATATACAGAACCTGCTACATGAGAAAATTATCCCTTAAATAGTAGCAAGTGAATAAAGCAGAGTGTATCAGTCTCTTTTCCTTGACCACACCTCTTCTAACTCTCCATCACTCAAAGTACTGTAGGTATTTCAACTGACATGTTTTGCACACTATAAATCTCAATAGTGTAAGAGTTCTCTATGTAGCCAGTGTAAATAATGGCCAAAACAAGCAAGAGTACTATTGATAACAACTATAAATAAATTAACCTTTTTACACTTGGATAGAATTTTGCATTTGACAGAGAAAAGATAAATGGAGAACTAATGACTTTTTCCTGAGCTGAGTAGAAGTGGTCACTTATTAAAGCAACACTTTCAACAGGTCGTGCTGAACTAGTAAGCCTGGCAAACTTTAGGAAAAAGCATTATTTTCCCAAACCCTCAGAAATTTGTTAAAAATGTTTCTACAAAACATATATAGTTCCTTATCAAAATTATTTCAATGTCATGCATTCTCTGGAGAATTTCTCAATATTTAAGTAGAAAAATACTTATAGTCTAAGAGATTCCAACTTAAACCCCTTTATCTGTGATTTTATCTAGAGGATAAGAGCTCTTCTGTATGTAGTTTTCCTGCCATAGAAAGTTAATGATGAAATGTGATGGCAGGGAAGGTAGCTCTATTGTGTCAGAAAAGATTAAGATGTGAAAAGCATAACTATCCTGAAGTCTTTTGAAATCGGTGTCTCTCTTACATTTCTCTTTACTATTGCCAGGAGATAATTCCTCACTGAGTAGCTGGTTTTGACATGAGATTCAAATTATACTTTGGTTCATGGTTTTTAGGACTCACACTACACGCAGTATGCCTTCTCTTAGAGTGATACTGATGGGAAATTTGTGTAAAAATCTGACTTCTGGAAAGGATTGTATTCCAGCATTAGAACATTTCTAGCAGGTCCATTCACTGCCTACAAGGAAAATGTTTTTTACTAAATGCTGGCTCTTTGGACAGCCAGGCTTCCTGGTGGTGGAGTCACCGTTTTTATTGCCCCACCATATGAACTGCTAAGAGGGAAAAGGCTGCTTCCATGCCCAGTGAAAAGGGTTTTTCTTGTTAATCAGCTGTCTCCAAAGTGCCATGAAGGGACTTAGATTCATAGGAAAAAGAAAACTTCAGAATTATATAGACAAGTTTCCTCTGGATCTTAGATTTCATGTCCTTATCCCTGGGTCAAATCAAGTAAATGCAGCTAAGCCCCTTTATTTTCTAATGTACTTATTTAGTGTTGTCAAGATTACTTTTTTTTCCCCACTGACCAATGAATTGTAAGGGTTACACCACTAGGTTATTTTGCTTGCCTCAGATATCTAAATCTTACAGAGACTTCTCTGGGATATTTTCACCAGGAAAACAAATTCATTCTGAATCCAGATATTTCTATATAAGCTATAGCCACTAGCAAGCAACACACTATCCCTCACTTTTGCTCAGAAGGTTTTTCTCCTTCTGCATTTGTGGCTATTTCATCTTGAGATTTGACCTTTGACTGATTCTTTGGTATTTCTTATGCCTCTTTCTTCCCTTTTTCTCTCTCTCACCACAAAGACACAGGCAGACAAAACATGATAAACAGAGAGGTAGAGTTATCCTGTGCCTTTCCCTTGCCTTGCCACACTTATTAAATTCAGGCTTCCCTGGACCTGCCCAAAATAGTTTTCCATTGCTCCTTCTTTTGTTAGAGGAAAAAAGAGGCAACTATTTGGCCTCTCATTTACTTAGAAGATGTGGTTTTCCTTTTTGAAGATCTCAGCACAGCAATGTGCAACCCAGCACCTCTGAGTGCTGAAAATATTGCTTTACTTCTGCAAGTTAGCTGTAACTTCAGGAATCTTAACTGCATCCTGGATTTTGTCTGATGCTAATTCATTAAAGTTATTAAGAAAATGGGATATTAAAATAAGCCTTGTTATGGATTTGAGAGAAATACATTTAATCTTACAGTAAAAGCTGGTTTAAGATAGAACTAGCATGGTAATAGTAAGATGAAGGTATTTCAGTTAAAAGAACTAGAAACCACCATGCCCTTATCTTATGTAAATGTTACGTTGTGAAAATCCTCTCAGGCTTAGTATGACTTAGCCTGTGTAACATTTCAACTGTAATAACAAGCAAAGTGTAACCTTAACAGATCTTATCAAATCACCACAATCCTTCCACACTCAAGGACAAAATAATTCCTCATGGATGCTATGTACTCTGTATGTAAGGGTTCTTCTGGGGTTTGGAACCTCTGTCTTTCCTTTTCTTCCCTGTCTGAAGGAACAACAAAAGTATTTGCTAAAAAATGGCCAAGTCTAAGTTCCTGGGCGCTTAAGAACACTGTCTCCTTGTGGATTACAGCTGGCAGCTGTAAGGTGTAAAGTTTTACAATTTACAGTGCTGGAATTTCTTCATTTTAATCTCCACCACTCAAACCCCCTTAGTTTTCTTGGCAAGCTGTGAAACTTTAGATTACTAGTTCAATAGAATGTTCTGCCTGCAGATATTATAATGTATATATGGACCAGAGGGAATGTATAGTAAATGAATGTTAAATACATTAATATTGTCTAGTTTGAGGAGAAAGAGTGAAACTACAGGAAATTTTAAGCAGTTACAAGAACTGTCATAAGGATGAAAGATCATTTTAAATGTGAATTAATCTTTTTCTCTATTTATAGAGAAATCTTGCTACAGTCAGTGTTGAACTAGCATACACCTTTAACAGAATGGACATATTTCTCCATTAAGTTATTTAGACCAATTTCAGATATCATTAGAAGTTCTATAATATTTTATCAGACTGAGTAATTTAATTTTTGTGGCATTCTATGCATTTGTCCCATTGGATTAATTATCATTATCATTTTGAATTATTGTTTACAACAGCTGGACCACATCATCCCCTTCAGTGATACAATCCTCAAAAGAGAGTTAGAAGAAGACAACTTGGTGAGGAGTTCTTTGGAGAGAGATGCAGGCTCTTCCACTGGAGAGCCCCAGTTTTCTTCAGACAAAGAAGGCACTGAACTATTAATTTTTTTCAAATTGGTAAGCAGATGACTATGTCTATTCCTGCTTGCTTTGGCTTCAGGCAAGACTTCTGACTTACTGTCAAAGTTGCTGTATTGTACCTGTGCTGTATAGGGTTTCCTATGGCTCTTTCTGACCCTTATAAAACCCCAAGGAGGCTGAGAAGAAATAATAATTCCAGGACCCTAAAGCACTTGTGGCTAGAATGGATGTTTGCCATTTCCCTAAGCCCCATTCCATTCACTTCTCCTCTAGGCTGTCAAGTCTTTCTTTAATGCCCCTGTAGGAATGATGTCTCTTCCTGTCTATCCTATCAGCAAATGAGTGTGTAGTACAATCTACCACTTAAGGAACCTCTGAGTGAAGATGCCATGTGCATACAGCAGGTATCCAGTCAGGGTATTTCAGTGGAAAACTGACACATGTCCCCCTTCTTATTTTAGGAGACATACCACCAGCTCTTTCTACAAGTCTGAACTAATGGTTAACAGACTTTGTGTTGATCCAGCTTTACCTTAATTTAAAGGAACGTTTCAGTGGTGTACAACCTGGGGTTACTGAAATGGCCAAAAAAAAAAGCCACTGAAAACAGCCCAGAGAAAATGGAACAAAACTGTTACCAGTCATTAGATTTTGCAACCTTCCGTCCTCAGCCACAAAAGAGATATAAACCAGCCACAGTCTTTGATAAAACACAAATCATTTTTAAAATAACTTCTGTAAATTAACTGCAGCTTCACATCTCAGACTTAATCTCTGCAACTGCTCCCTCAAGGCTCCTCACTGACACATGCTTGGTCTCTCCCTCTTCATCAGCCCAAACTGCTGTGCTTCTGCACCAGTCTCAGAACACAACATAACTATGGACAGAATTTCAGCTGCATTTGCAATTTTGTCATCTTTATGAGATGAAGAAACACCTTGATTTTAGTTTAAAACTAGCTCTTTCATCTTATGCTAGTTTAAAAAAACAAATTGAGAAGCCTCTTCAATCAAAGACCTACAAGAGACTACTTACAAAATGCTGCACTCCAGTATTTTGAGAAAATTTAACACTTACTTAGACAACTATGTGATAGCAACATTTTCATGGCTATTGCTTTTGAATTATTGAGTTCCCCATTTTAAACAAAATCAGTTTACCCTATATTTTTTAAATAAAGTCCTTTGGATAGTGTTGTCCTTAGTCTAAGAATATTCATTCTACAGACTCTCCATGAAATACCCAATTGTAGCTGAGTACACTGTGGTGTCAGCAAGAAGCTGTGCACTGTTAGGAAGGCCAAATACAGGAAGATAAGTCATATGTTTTAAACTTTTTTGGCATATGTGCTAGCAAACACAGCTTATCCTCTTTTTCAACTCTTTTTCAAGCTGGACATCTGTAGTTAGCATCATGGTAGTTCATACATTATTTGTAATTGTGCTCAGCATGGAGCTTGAGCTTTACTTCAGAGCTAAAATGAACACACTTGGATTTCACTTTATTATTAATGTGTTTTAAAGGGCATGGATCAGACATTTTGCAATTTCTCTCAGAGGCACTGGACAAATTACAAGGACTAGTGTAGGATGATTAGTTAAGCAGGACAGTTTACAAAAAGGTTTCCAATTCATGGCAAGCATCTTGAAATGGTTATTAATTACAAACACTTTAATGTTTGTATTCTTTTCCCAGAAGTCAATTATTGCTGCAGCATTTACAATGTTCCTCCCACCATATGTGGCCATTTGCTGACTAGAACTCTTTCAGAGTTTCAGATCAATTAAAGCCAATGTTATGTGAATTGGTGCCCAGCCCACTTCCCAGCTGAAGTTTGGAGGCAGGTAGAGCTTGATGTGTGGTGACCTCTGCTTCCTATGCACTGCTAGAGTCATACAAGGTTTAATAAAAACACAGCACTGCAACAGATATAAGTATTTCATGGAGAAAACATAGAATACTTTTTCTGCAAAGTTAGCTTGGACTACTTTTGGAAGGTTTCAGATAACCAGCTGCACAATAAACCACTTGAATCTAGAAAAAACAGTGTATATCAGAGAGGGTGTGCCTCTTTCACAGATTTATAATAGTTTTGGAACATTTCAGTTGAAATGCTGTCCAGTGTAACTCCAGGTGTTTGGCCACATCAGTTGTTTACACAGATGAAGATTGTGCATGTTGAATAAAATACACTATCTATAATTTCGTTTTGTGAAAAAACTTCATTATTTATTTCTAAATTATAAATTCCAAGGTTTAGCATGGAATAAGGTATAGAAGCATGCTAGAAAGTATTTTCTTTGTGCAAAAGCTATCAACACCTTACCAGCAACCCATAGATTCTCTAAACAACTCTCATTCTCACTTCCCAATACTGTTGTAGAAAGAAAACTGTACCAGTACAAAAGTATGACCCCAAGAACAAGATCCATGACTTCCACTCACATATGCTTTGTTGCAACTTTCAGACTTTTCAAAATCTGAAATCACAGATGATTTAGAAGATGGGAATATCTTAGTCAATATAAACAGTGCTACCATTTCACTCTCTGGAACAAGACTTTTCCAGGCTACCTTTCTTTTTCCTTTTCCAATCAGTAAGGTTATTGATACCCTTTCCCAGAAAGTATGACAGCACCCATTGCTGAGTGAGATTCAGAGGCTGGGACTGTGATATTAATATTTGTCTACGACCCTTTGACAGATTCAAGATTAAAACATTGGATATGCCTCATCTCATCTAAGCTCATTTTATATAAGGCCTGAACAAAGTCATTTGGCATGGGTAGAGACCCAGGAATAAATGGAATTTAATAAAATTCTGTTCAGGATAAAATATTTTTAGGAACTGATGTTGCCTTTACATTCCCATTTTCCATCTTTATCCTTCTACATTTTCCTACTCTCTTTTTAAGTGATAAAAACAAAAATCAAGGGTGCCAGGGAAAGAAGAGAGAAAAAACAAGTTTGTTTCTTAATCCTGAAAGTCTTGCATGGCTAAGAGATTAAGGTGCATGGATGATTAATTGCAGGTTAGTCCTTAATTTGAGCATTGACTCCACCCTGTTTCATCCAGTGTAAAATAATCCTCAAAGATTACAAGCAGGGCACCTGAAGATTATTGTAGGTTGCAAAAGGGGATTTTGCAACACCTCTAAAGAGCTAGTAAATGGTCCTGGGGCAGAACAGCATCCCCAAATGATTCCATGCTGCACCACGGCCCCTGAAGAAGGCTGCTCCGGGAGTCCTCACTAAGCATTGCCTGCTCAAACTGCTATGGCATAACTGAGACACCCAGAAAGTTTCAAGGTGTTTACTGCACCCAGAATATCCTCATGGATCCGGAAGTTTGTTTGGCTTGGTTTTGTTTTCTTAAAAAAGAAAACAACCACAGGAGGGAAGAGGTAAGGAACATTTTCTTTAAAGAACCTGTAAGGAGGCCTTAGTGGAAAAAGGAGTGTTTTAGCAGCACACTTTTCTGCCCACAGACTGAGCACACACAGGGCATGTAACATCGGGAGAGGTACAGGGGGAAAGAAGGTACATTCCCCACCATCCTGGGGCAGAGAGCTGATGCCATTTCCCCATTTCCTTTCAAGCCCTGCAGTGGCCTGTGGGGCGGCCGCTCTGTGGGAGGGCCAGCCACCATTTTCCCTTTGCCTCCCTGCCTGCGGTCGGGAGCCGCCATCTCGGAGCGGGGCAGAACCCCAACAATTTAGGTGGCGCTTTGTTCTCAGAGACTCCCTGAGATTTAGCAGGTTTGTGTCTAGGTATTATTTACTGTCATCTTTTGCCTGTTGCAGTTTTGCTTCTTAGTAAACTGGGTTCTTTTGGGGTTTTTTGTTTGTGTGTTTGTTTGGTTTTTTTACTTTTATCTACTGGTATTTGTTCCTTATTGGTGGAAGGGGATTGTTTGGAACTAAGGGGAGGTAACTCGTTTTAGAGCATCTACCTCTATAAATTATCTTAAACCAAGATAGATTATTACTGCCTCTTTCTTTCAGAATATGAGTCAAGGTCTTTCAGGACTTTCCATGAAACATTGTAGAAGTTAGTGCAAAAAACACTGCTCTAAGAAACTGCACTTACTTTAGAGTGATAGTCTGCACTTAGATCAGGAAAAAATTCCAGTAATATCCATTAATAAAATAATACAAGTGTTCATAGTTATCAAAGACTTTTTAAAAAGAGAATATTAAGTTACATTTAAAATTAAATCACTTTAAAAATAATAAATAATAAGGAAGACTGTTCCTATTAAGCTTCCCATTCTGACTTTCTCATGCCTGCTACTGTTTAGGCAATGAATATTCATGAATATAAACATGATTTGTAACATCTGTATACCAGTGGTAGAATGTTAGCAAGACATTTACACTCCTTTGTTTGGGATATAAGCATTTATACAAAAGATAAAGTTTCTCTTGTGATCTTTTCCAGAGATGACTTCACACTCCTAAGTGTAGCTTTAAAAATATTCTAATGTCTATCATATGACTCTGCAGGAGCAGAAATGGAAGCAGAGTATTTCTCAGCCCACAGCCAAACCTTTCTACCTTGCTAGAAAACAACAACAAATTTAATTTGTGAAACCATTTTACAGCCCATCTCCTGAAAAAAAAAAAAAAACAAAACCAAAAAACCAAAAAAACCCAAAACAACAAAAGAAAGGTAGATTGGATCTGGGTTTGTCAATATATAAAAATTCCATCTTCTGAGTTAAAATTCCCCTACTTCATGGCATTTCCTTACTATCCCACTTAAGTCAGATGAGGTGACATGGCTTATCACATGAGAAACTCACACTAATTTACTCGACCACCTATCCTTAACAATCACTTGCAACCATGTGAAGACTATTATTTCAGATTCCCACTCTTTGTTTTTGTTCTTCTTAAAATAACTCAAAACTGTGACCTTAAATGACCATTTTAAATTAATGCCTATCATTTTGTGCCTGCTCCCACAGGTTTTAATGTGTATTTTCAGTTAAATTAAAAATTAACCTAAGTGGAAATTTCCTCAAGGTAAAAATCTAATCTAAACCAATTAGTTAACAATAGCTAGGAAGGGTGATATCACACTTCCTGGTATGAGGTGTGCTCAGTGATGAATACTAATAAAGACTAAGAAAACAACCATCTGTGACCTGATCACACTATCTTTTTGGCCATCTGGTCACAGCCAAACCTCTTAAAAACTTTTATCAGCTAGATAATATCATTACCAAAGTTGGGTGTGCATGCTCATGTCTGAACATCTCATCTGCTAATGCATTATCTAAAGCTACCCTCTGCCCTGTTTGCATGTAAGAGCATAAATAATTTTGATAATTATTTTCCTCCAACTTACCAATTCCAAATTTTTCTCTTCCCAAGTCTCAAGTTCCTACCCTGTATAGAATTCTTTACATGTAGGTCACTGTGCACTTAGAAAGAAGATCGAATTTGTCTACTGACTTTTAGCAGTTCAATCACCTATGTGGAGTTGGTAATTACATGTCAGTCACAGCTGGCAGTCCTTCCTGACTCAGAAATGAGAGGGAGCTCACAAATTCAGGATTCATGGAAACTGAAATGGACAAAGTTATAAAATGCTCTTGACAGAAGGCACAGGATTGCAGAAGAGTGAAACCACGTTTATTACCTGACAGTGTAGAATGAAATATAGACTGTGATGCACTAAAAGGCTTCTATGAGAGATTTTAAAGATTTACTGCAAATGCATGTCCATGAAATGAAAAGCAGCGTTCCTGTCATTGTTTTGTTTGATTTTTTTAAAACCAAACTGCTGTGTGTTATTGTGGTCCACTATGTGATTCTGCAGTCAGCACATCCAGTAATCTGTCCAGGTCCTTTGGAAAGAGAATTCTTTATTAAGTACTAATCTGTAATTGGATCTGAAGCGTTTCTCTTCTGGGATGAGAGCTGTTGCCAGTGTGCTGAAAAATGCTATTAAAAATTTCCTCTGTCATATTCCTAAATCTTAATCTGAATTGTCACATTCTCAATCAGTGTGAAAACAGTCCATCTCAGCCTCTGTATAGATAAGATAGGCAAGTTTGAGTGGATTATCGTATTATTTCCTGGTCCTTAAGTGTTGCTACATACAGAATACAGATTCTTTGCTAAAACTACATGGTATGAACAGTCAAATGGCTTCAGTTATCCTGTTATGTCCACATTTCAGATTGACTCAAACCTTCTCTGCTGGAAAGCCTGTAAGAGAAAGATTAATGGCAAATAGGAAGCTTTAGAAAACACAGACATCTGGAAGTAAAGATATCATAGTGGTGTAAGCCACAGTGGAATAAAACATTTGTTTAATTCAACATTTAGTCTCAAAAGCCAGTCAATATGGAAGGAGAGCCAATAATTTAATAGCACACAGTTGTTTACGTAAGGTCTGCTGTGCAAAAGGATCATCCAATTTTTTTTGCAAAACCAGCAGGTGCTGGGTGTGCTGAACAGTCGGAGCACCCAGTTCCCAGGAGTAAATACATGTCATGACTCACGTAATCCCCAAACCCCTTCTGGCCGGCTGATGACCTTTGTCACCTCCGTGAGCCCCTTCTTGCTCAGCTTCTTGCAGCAATGCAGGGTCAGAGAGGTGCAGGGAGGAAACCAGCAGCAGTGACTTCATAGAGATGGCCCACATCTACTGCCTACTGCTGCCCAACACAATCCTGGAGCACGTCTCATCTGGGTGAGTGCAGCTGCTGCACTATGGGAATAGCTGGCACAAAAATTCAAGTGTGGATATGCAAGAGTATTATTATAAAAAGTTACTAGCTTTGAATAAGATTAACTCTTTTTGTTGGTGATGTTTACATTGTGCTGATTTTAATTTCCCACTCAGCAGGTTGAAATATTTTCTTCCAGACTGTCTTTCTCCTTAATTGTATAAGTCTGTTTTTAATTGAAGCTGAAATTAAAATTAAGTAATTATTTTTCCCAATGTCATTTCCTGTAGTGCATTAGAATTCTCAAACATCTTTTCTCATCCAGTAGCATTGGCAATAGGTAACTGTCCTAGGGTGACTTTATGATTCTTGTATCCCCAGCTGTCTGTTCTGTTTATGTTGGCTATTTTGTCCTGTACCTTTAGGTTCTGAGAGCAAAGGTGAGGAAAGAAGAACAGAGTTTGTTTTGAGAAACAGCATTCACTCCTACACATTCCTCCCCTAGACCGTGTTCGTCTGAAGCACAGACAGACAGTGGGACAGAGATCTGTGCTTTTAGTTAATTTTAGCTAGCTGAGGCAGAGAAGTTCCCTGGACTGTTTTTATCCCTTTTTCTTGCAACTGTTTAAACCTGCTCTGGACTGAAAATCCAAAAGAGCACCAGGAGCTCACACCTGCTGCCCACCAGGGCCCAGGACGGCATTTTCCAGCACGGGAGGGACTGATAAGACATTGAGCAAGCCAAGCTAACCTATGGCAAGGACTTTCTCAATTTGCCATCTCACTTCAGAATGAGAGGTTTTATTGTTTCATATTATTCATTCTTTGTGCTTGTGGGTTTGTTATATAAACAGTTTTTTCCACTTTTCTCTGAGGAGATTTTCTCCTGGTTCAGGGAGGGGCCATTGGGGTTTGCTTCCCAGAGGGCCCCTATTCAGAGGTTTTCTCCCAAATTTGCTGTGAACCAGGACAGCAACATAACAACTACAAATACAGTATTTTTTAGCATTCTGATTTGCAAGCAGCATTGCATCATGAGAAAAATATCCAAACTAATTTGCCCTGTGTGATCCTTCAGTGAAGAACAGAGGTTCAGTCTAGTATTTTGTAGACTTTCTAAAAATGAAAATACTTTATCTAGTAGATGGCTTGGTAATAGAAAGTACCTTAGAACCTCAATAAATTACACTGGCAAATGGTATCTTGTCAGCCACAGAATTTAACTTCTGTTAAATTTAAATACAATTTAACTGTGTGTTTAGGCAAAGTTTGAGAGACCAACAGTGATTTACCTAATACTGGTCACAATTCTGTAGTGAAGTGAGTCCCCTCCATTTTATTCAAATCAATATAAATCAAGATTATTTAGCTATGTAGAACTGAATTATAAGATCAAGGATTATTCTATAAGGAAAGAAGATCAAGTGTTCTCTAAAAACCATATATGAGTTTTCAAGAGGACTTGCATCTTTACTATAACCTCTTTGATTAGGACATATCCCTAAAAAGAACCCTCTTTATTTACTCTTAGAGAAATCAAAACATCCCATTCCTGAATGCAAATCAAGGGTGAGGAACAAACTCTTTTAGCCATTGCTACTGAGCTCTGTAAAATTACAGATTACGTGATTATGGCCATTCTAACATCTTCATAAGAAAATCAGAAAAGAAACTGTGGAACAACTATGGAACATAGTTGATAAGTGAGACAAAAAAATCTCTTTGCAAGGCACCTTTATGCATATGAAAGAACTAGAGCAGATCCTATTTCATTTTTAGACAAAGACTGAACAACTAGAATTGTCCAAGCTTTCCTCTTGCAAAAGACAGCTGTCATACAATTAGTCTTTGTATTTGTATGAAATTCTACATCAGTCAGGGGTGCCAGTCTTATAAAGCAAATTGCAAGCTTATGATTAATTAAGCTAAACAGTAATTAAAACACCCCTGTATATTCAGGGTGGAAAGAAGAAAAAGAGGGAGAAAAAAGAGGAAAGATGCAACAAAATTACATGGGGGAACACAGGATAGGCAGCAATTTTCTAGTCTGAATTTTTGCAAAAGAAGTTAGTGAATCTCCAATTCAAACATAAGAATGCAATGTAGGCATAAAAGCTCATTTCCTTTGCTCAAAATCCTGCCAGCTGATTTGGCACTTTTGCTCTTATTATTTTAATTAGAAGGACATAAGAATTAACTACCAATAGCAATTAAGTAGTTTAGCATCCTAATGAACTTCTACTTTATCTGACAGAATCAGTTCTTTCTTTGTTTGAGAGTCAGGTTTCATTCCAGGCTATAAAAGAAGAAGCAACTGGCAAAACAATAACAAGATTCAAACTGTATTAGGAAAGACTGCAAAAGATTTGTTATTTTACATTGAGCAAAAACAGGTTTCTCAAAAGCATTGAAAATTCCCAAATGAAACCCAGCTATCACTCACACCTCTTGGTCATTGCATGTTTCAAATCATACATGGACCCAATTTAGTAGAATTTCTGAAAGAGCAATGCAACTTATTCCTAAGACTTCATGTATAGACTGCATGTTTCTAGGGTGGTTAAATTATAGAATATCTTACCGTTACCCATTACTTTGAGAAACAGTCATGAAGGAATGGGATACGTTTCCATTTTAAAGCTCAGGAGTCTTTTTGTTGTTACTTTGGAAAAAGGACAGTCCTTACCCTCACAACCAGACTCTGAGACTCTCTTCTCGTGTCTTCTTTTGGAAGTCAAAAGTGCAACTGATAAATCAGATAATTTCATTATATAAGCAGGAGCTCAGCAGAAATGTTATTGCCCATCATCTCTGCTGAGTAAAAAGCCTGTTTTTATCTCCTTACACTGACATAGTAAGTAGATTCTCAGCACCACAAATATGTTTCTCATAGAAGATCAGCTGAGACGGCTGTAAACTAGAAAAAGTAGTGAATACATTTAGAATTTATTTTTAAACTTCCTCTTGCTTCATTTCCTTTCTGTTCTGTAGCGTTCCTATCTGCATGAAAGTCTTCCACCTTTTTTTGAGAGCTATTGTTGGCCTTTGCCTTCTCAGAAGTGCTTATATCACATGCTAATTGGCTTAATTAACTACAAGTCATAGCTCCAACAAAAGCATTTCCTATCTAGTCAATGTGACCATTAAAAAGTGATTTGCATTACATTTGGAGCAGCAGATGCTTAGCTTGTGAAAGAGGCTAATGAAGCATGTGTTCTGGGCACACAAATCAGGTGCTAGAGGTATACAAAGCAGTACACAATTCCTTTGCAGAAGCGATTTAAAAGACTTTAAGTAGTGGTTTTCCAATAAAAACGCACATTTTTTTTTTGCAATGATAAAATAATTAAGAGAACTGAAGAACGTCATCTCAAGCAATCTGATAATTATAAGAAAAAGCAATCTTTTTTGTCATCATTCACAAAAGTGATTCCACATATATTAAGTCAGAAACTTATTCTGCAAATTATAATTTGAAAATAGAATTGGAAGGAAAAATGCAGTGATCAAGTGTTGCTAGTGACCTGCAGAGACAAACATGCATAAACACAGGGCTGTGCTCTTACAATTAGTAAGAGCAGTAATTAGTAAGCACTGCAGACACCAGAAAAGGACACCATTTGAGGTGAAATTCAAGTTACATGTAAGTGCCAATGCACAAAAATATAATCCTGTGAATATCTGCACAGCTGCTAACAGACCTTGGATTTGTTTAAACTCTGTAGGCACTCTTGTTTTCATCACACTTTCCATTGATATCTCTAGCTCCTATTCTTGGCATGTGCACGTGTACTTCTTGTTGGCAGGGATAAGCAGTGTTGTCTGTGCCTGGTGCTACATCTAATTTAGGACTAGAGGGATGGAATTGGGAATCCCTGCCCAAGGCTGTTGCACTGGTCTGGGAGACGTTCTCAGAGCACATCTGAAAAGCCTGCAGTCAACAAAGCACAGGTGAAGCAAGCAATCCCTTCAGAATATGGCCAGGAGAAACAAGTGTTTAATTGTCTCCCTTTTTCCTTCTCTTTTTGCTACAGTTGTGATCTCCACAGCCCAAGAGATGTGAGGTAGGCTAGACTGTATCCCCACCACCTGCTGTGTTCTGGCCACTCACGTGACAAATGCAGACTGCTACATCTTCATCTTAGCTTTTGGCTGACTTTGGAGTTAGGCCTGCTTTGGGGATGACCCCCAGAGGTCTCTTCCAGCCCAAGTTATTATGTGGCTATAACACCTGCTACTCATATTTTAAAAGCCAGCAGTAGTCCTTGCTAATTTTGTGCAAGAAAAACGGTAGATTTTTTTTTTTTCTTTTTTTTTTTGGGGGGGAGGGTTGAGGAATAAAGGGGTAGGTATAAATAATAAGAAAGAGTAAGTAAAATAAATGTTGTCTGTGGAGTTTTTCAAACTGGTGAGATGCAGATGGTTTACTATGCATATGGATGCTTGATTCTGCCATCCCTTAAGGGACTTCAGGTACTTCTTAGTAGTATTCAGATCCCCTGTGTGCCTAAAATTTCAGTCCCTAGAATTCAGATGTGATACCAACAGGATTGTCTCTGGGGAAAAGGAACTTCAACTCCAGCCACTCCAGCTAAAATGCATTTCGGTTTCTCAATGAAATCCTTTATTCAGCAACTCCTTTTCTGGATTTGTACTAAAGAAGCCTCTTTTCACTCCTGCACCATTTTGAACTGAGCAGCAAGCCATGAACCAAGTCCTCAAACCCAAAGATTATGGCTCTGGTTAGGAAAGTGCTTCTTTAAGTTTTAATATGTTACCACTCTTTTTACCCAGCTGAAATTAAACTGAAAATCAGTAAGTGAAAATCATGTAAATGCAGCAAAAAATTTCAAACTATTGTCCCATCTATCTGTAAGATACCAATGGAGCACAACTAGACTAGAGATCATGTCTCCATTCATAGGCAGAAATTAGAAGACACAGGTTCAAGATAAACTCATAATGAAGCAGCCCCAGAGAGGTGCTGGGCTGTGTCATTTATCCTGGTTTTGGATGCTGTTCAGGGTGCTAGGGTGCTGGGGTGCAGTGGAGGGCAGGCTCCTGGGTGAAGCTCCAGGCCCCATCCCACTGTCCCAGCCAGGAACAGCCTCTCCTGGAGTGCTGGACCATCCCTAGGGATAGGGCTGAGGCCAAACCATGGGGGGCAACAGTGTGGGCAGCTGGGCAGCGATGCTGCTGCAGAGCTGCTGGGCACATGCTGGTGGCTCAGGGGCTCACATGGTTTCACAGGCATGGGCAGGCTGGGGACAGTGCTGGGAAGGGGATCAGGATCTTGAGGATTGTGGTGCCATCAGGACCCTGAGAAAGGGCCATGGAACAGTCCAAATAGGAAGGGATGAATGAGGCCATCTTTTTTGAAGAGAAGTGGACATATGGCTACAAGCTCTGCAGACCTTCTTCTTCCCAGGTGTGAACTCTTCCTTTTCACTAGAATGGCCAATAAATAGATGTAGTTTGAGATATTTTGGAAAATGTCCTGTGACAACAGCTGTTGTAAGTTTCTGCTCTCAAACATATGTATCATCTTCTCTTCAGTATCTATGGGCAATCAAAAAGGGTTTGCCCTCAGGCTCCTGACACCTGACGCCTGGGTCTTTATGTATTTCTGACTCATTTCTCAGATGTGCCTCTTGCAGAGCCACCTCAAACACCACCCGAGTTTTTAAGCTCTGCTCTTGGGTGGTGGGGCAAAGGGGCACCCTCCAGCTGTGGCTGAGTGACATAGGTTACTCTGATCCCCATGGACTCCTCCTATCTACACATGCTTCTGGGAATTACAGGAGACTGACATACCCTTGCAAGGGGCTGGTTGCCCATGTGCTTTACCATGGTTATCCCTTGCTTCTATTCCTTATGCTCAAATTAAATTGTGAGGTTTTAGATCTGTATCTTTGGTAATGTCTGGCACAACACAAAACTTCTGGTCTTGCTCACAGGCTTAGTATCTGCCAGCTAAGAGATCCTGTGTGGATCCCTAACAGTAAGCAGAACTTTGCTGGAAGTGTGCACTCTCAGTTCTATCAGACCTGGCAGGTACTCCTTTGGGAAATATGTTTTCATCACATCTACTGGAAAACATCCTTAAACTCTTCCTCAGTTATTTTGTTTCTTTCAAAAGTGATTCTTCTCATAAAGGTAATTTACAAAAATGAGCACTTTTTTTTTTGGGGGGGGGGGAGAACAGAAATTGTGAAGTTTCCAAATCATTTTTATCCACATACATTTTTCCTTTCTTAACAGCTGAAAGATCATGCCTATTTAACCCTGTCTCTACCTTCTACTAACTCTGGCTTTTTTTGTTTTGTTTTGTTTTGTTTTGTTTTTTTTTTTAGTGATGATATTGTGGTTTCTGGCTGCATACAGGCTTGTGCACCTGTGTTCAACTTAAAAAGGATAAATGTTTCATTTGTTTTGGACTGGTGGTTAATTCATCTTCTGATGCAATGACATCCAAAATTTCCTGTTTCTTCATTCTCTCCTGGCACCAGTAAACTCTTAAAGTGTGGTGTAATTACTTCTCTTTTGAAGGCCAGGAGTTGTGTTGTTTATTGCAATGCATGGAACTGTTCCATGTATGCTGATTTTCATCTCCACACTTTATTTCTTCCTTATTGCAGTAGTTAATCTTCTTTTGCATCTTCTAGGTCAAAACTGCCTTCACTTCTTCAAGGTAAAAATCCAAGTAAATTTTTAAAGATATGAAACCGGATCCCCTATTGATTAGTACATTCTGTTTCAGATTTGCAATGTGATTTGTTACACAGAAAGTTAGCCTCCAAAATTTGTTTCAATCCTCAGTAAGTTGGAAAGTCTTGTATCATCTCTTTTCATTCTGTGGTTAAGAACAACTCTCTCCCATTTCATGTAACATGAAGCAGAGCATTCCTCCACTTCTGTGAGTTTCAGAGTGTGCCTTTTCTGTCTGTCCTGGTGTTTGTGTTTTTTGAGTTTCCTTTCTCGCATCCTACATCCATTAGGAAGCATAAATATCAAAGTGCTTGACAAATGTCTGCTTTAGGTTGTATTCTCCCAGTCATTAACACTGTATTGATGAATTTCTAGATCACCATATTCTTCATCGAGATCAGGTGTAGTCACACAAATACTGTTTAGTAAAATTAAGAGCACTCAACAGGGTGTTAATGCTGCCTTTAGACTGTGTTATTTTTGATCTTGCTCTATAGACTCTAACCCTGACTGCAGTGTGCAGTCAGAGCATGACCTCAGTGCCTGAGTTGTAAGCTGGCAGCACACGCAGAAAGTGAGTCTCAGCAGAGCACAATGCATTCCCTGCAGCTTTTGAAGGGTTTGTGAAATCTGTAGCTCCCTGCTAGTTTAGCAACTTACACAAAGGAACATCAGTTGAAGCTGAAGATGTGTAAGTGTATTTTTCTTGATACACAATGATACAGGACATCTTGATATTTAATATAAACTTCTCTTTTTTTAATTTTCTAATAAGTTTGCCATTAGTCGGTCAATTTTTTTCCCTGCTTACATATTTCAGAGTCCAGAATTGCATCATCACAATAGCTTTCTGTCTGAATGCAAATTTAAATATACCTTTAAATATACATTCACAATGTCAGTATANCCGTGGAATGCAGCTAAGATTGAGAGAAGCTAAAGGAAAGTTCCTTCTCATATCAAGGAACAGGGGGAGGGTCTCACAGGCAGCCATGAGATGTACACACACACACACTAATATATATATTTATATATATATACAATTATATATAATTGATTTTCAAACTCAAGTATTAAAGTGCTCTTTAATACTCCTGATTTTTTTTTTATTCCTGTGGGATATGCCTTTAACTTATATTGTAGTTTTAGTCTATGAAGTCACTATAGACAGGGAGACAGGGAGAAAGTTGCAGGTTAACCAAAGAATATTTTACTTTAGAAGCCCTGTCATGAAAAGAAGAATGTAATTGTCCTAAAAGTGAGGAAGCTGACATGTAGAAGGACAGCATCTATTTTCACTTTGTCTCTTCTGCAGAACACAGTTTATTATATTTGTCTTCATTCTCTCATTTGCAAAATAGGCATGGAAATGTATTTCAATATTCTTGAAATAGGTCAAAGCTAGGAAGAAGCACCTATGAACATATTCTTTATGTCATTATAAGTGCCAGCACTAACCTTATTTCATAATTCAGAAAAGGTTTCAGTGGTTGACTAGAGGATTGGGAAGATTTGAAACCTGACATTGTGTAAATCGCTATTTCTAGCTTTGATAAGGTAAAACATGTGGGAGATGATACACTGGGATAAAGACATATAGATAAGGCTCTGGAAAGGCTCTCTAGGGATCATGTAGCCCTTTTGATTCTAGTGAGTGGAGGTCACCTATGAATTAAATTGGATATCAAGCTTTGCCAGAGCTGGGTTGGCTCTGTGCCAACTGAACATCTCCCGTGTCATCATTTTTACATAAAAACATCCTAACGCAGTGAAGCCTGAGTGCCCTTGGATGCATAAGCAATGGACTCAAGTGAGAGATGAGGATGCAGATGAGTGGATGTGAAGTGGCAAGCAGGATACAGACACAATGCTGCACTGGAAAGGCTGAAGTGAGCATTCATCCCATCCTAATGCTCATCTTCCTGCCAGCTTTGCACTCATCACTGTGTGCGTTGAAAGGCTGCTGCGAGTTACAGGGAACAGGGCCGGAAGATAACCTTACAAAAGATGGGATAGGAGATGTGGAACCCTGTGCCTTTGGATTCAGTCATATATAGAGACATAGGAGGCCTGGGGTGGTAGCACAGAAAAACTGATTATCTGTGACAGTCAGTGAGTTACAACACACATCAGTATAAAAATCAATTTTTTTATCCCTGGTTACACGGCCCTGTAGCATCTCTCTTCCTTACTCTCAGAAGAGAGCTCTGCAGATTTTCTCTGAACCTTCACAGGTACTCTGCCTGTGTTTGGAGGAAAAAGAATTTTGAACAGGAAACATTCAGTTATGAGCTAAATCCATATGCAAATACTAAAATTTATACTCTGTGGGGAGCCAAATGGATTTCTGAGGTCTGCATGCTTAGAGGACTGGAAAATTGCCAGAAGCCTGGCAAGGTGACATCATCATCCTTCTGCAATTACTTGGTATAACATAACCTAAGTTTTCTTGAGGAGAAAACAATCCATACTGAGTTTGTACAATAGGCCTCTGTCAAGCACTTCCATTTTTGGGAATCTAGACAATACTTTGAACTGGAATAAATCAAAGGTTAACAGAGGGGCTTATGAAACCCAAAATCATACATGAACCGAACCGAATCAACCAAGAGTAACCTATAGTCCAACACTTCTTTTTTTCCAGTAAGATTTTGAAGTCCAGACAGGACTTCAAAAATATAGAAGCATATGACATGTGTTAATGTGTACATAGACCCAAAAGTGAAATCTGAAAGAAGGGAAACCTAGCAGACAAAATTTAAGCTTATTTTCTTGGCAAATGTAAAGATTTTAATTCTAAGACAACTGTAACATTCCTTAGTTAATGTGGGGTGGTGGCTTTAAAAGGTCACACCTTGAAGGCTTGACACTGGCATTCAGAATTTGGTTTATATGTTGAAAAAGATATTGTGCAAAATGGTTGATTTTCTCCTTTTTTTCCCCCCTGCTTACTGCTACAATTTTTTATTATTAATAAATAAAAAAAAAATCCTTAATTTAACTTCCTGGGAGAAAAATGTATGAGAAGTAGTCTGGATTGCTGATACTTGTTTGTAAGAGAAAATGTACTGGTGTCCTTGCTGCATGCCATAAATATGGTACAAAGATCAGGAAAATTCCTTGTGTTTTTCACTGAGTAGAGGAAGTTTTGATTATATAGCTCACACAGAGAACTGTTCCCATCAATTCACTTTTTCCTTTTTCATTTTCAAGAAATCCTGGACTAGTAGGAATATAGATAGGGATGCTGATTATTTGGCTGGTGATTAACTGTCATACTAATAAAGGAAAATCTAAAAATATTTCAAGAAAACTAATAAATTCTCAAAGAAGAGCATGCACAGAACTTCTACTAATATAGAAGAACTACATATAATGAATGTCTTTCATAAGGTTCAAAAATCATATTTCAGTATCTGCATAACTGGAGGAAGGATCTGCTCTGAGAAATTTGACCACTTATCTCTGTTTCCCCCCAAAATAATAGAAATCTTTGTAACTGGTCAAGTCTTGTATCCTTCATGCATCCTTGGTAAAAGTAGCTATAAAATATTGCCACAAATATATTTGTCTATAACTTGCTAACATGCAACACTTCATATATAATCTTCAGAAGGTAAAACTGACTTTACTGGTGCAGGGAAGTTGCTTGTGAACTCCAACCCTTTCTTCCTCTTCCTAGTGTTTTTTGCATTAAGGTACAGCCCTAAGAAATCACATTTGGCATCTTTCCTTGAAATTCTTGGAGTCAAGTGGCTACAAAGGATCTCTTCAATTTAACAAGTAGTATCCCACTCAAATGTTGTTGGAGGTGAATCATGAAGTTAAGAAAGCAGGAAATGTATTAAAGTAAACAAACAACTAATAGTTTTGCTCTCACCATTAATAATACTGGCTTCTGAATGCCTGATAGGATAGCATAAAGCAGTCTTTGTTCAGATCTGAACAGAAACTGCTCCTCCTTAAGTATTTCACACTGTTAGTGCAGGAGAACAATGCAAAATGACTCACTCATGCCAAATAAATGCAAAAAAGCATGCTCAGACACTGGATTTGTCACAGGAGTGATAAGGAAAAAAAAGGCAGAAAATACATTCTAAGAAAAGCCAACAAGGATTTTCAGCACTGCTTCCTCCCTGAGCACTACAACATTAAAACAGGCTTGCATACGGGAATGAGAAATGGGAATTTAAAAGCTCCTGGGGTTACCATGTAAAGTTTAGATTTGTACTAATGATTGACATAACAGATTGAAATTGGGAACACGTTCCTTTCCTGGCAGTATTACCTCATGTCATATTGAATATACAGCAGTAAGAATATTCACTAAAACAATATGAAAAGGTAAGGTGACTTTCTTGTCCAGAACTGAAAAAATGAAATTGAAAATAAAAATAGAGAAACAAGATAAAACTTAATGGAAACATTATAATGGCTTTGTCTAATTTGCAGCTTTCATCAAATCCTGAGGTATTTGTAAAAACTGTGAGACATAGATCCAGACTCAGTAAAATCAATTACAGAAATTCATCACTCTGTGTCATTCAAAGCACGATGCTGCAAGGGGTGTATTTATACACCATGACAGTACACACTTGATAATTTTTCTGAAACGAATTGTTATATTCAAGCATATTTGAGTCAAACATGTAGCCTCACATCTTTAATGCTCACCAAGTTGGCTTTCAGTATTCCCATTAGAGATAATTATTTATAAAAATTTTTGTCTGTTGAGCATACAATGTATAAAAATAGACACACTAACTGGAAACAACTCTAATTTATAGTCAGTTCAATTATTTTGGTTTACATTTCCTATGTTCCACATGGCCAACATATTTTTTTTTTCATTAATTAATTCAATCAGTCTTGCTTTTGTTTTCTGTTTTAGCTAAACAAAGGCTAAAAAATTTCCATTGTTGCTGTTGCTGTGTTTCCGAAACATCCTGTGGTATGTCTGATTCACTACATATTTGGCTATTTTTCTGCACTTTCTTTCAATGTTCAGTCTGCCTACTATGCAGTGTTCTTTCTGGCATCAAATGTCTGAATTTCCGTCCTAGATTCTCTGGTATTGGTTCACGGCATACTTAATTTGATCATGATACAAGCATAAATATGGTATGTGTATATTACACATACCATATTAATGTTGCAGAAAAGTCCGGGGTAAATATGTTTCAGAAATGTTTACTTTCTTTAACTACTTAATTTATTTTTAAAATGTATTTCTTTGGCTTGCTTTTGTGCCTATTTGTTGTACATGTTCCATAAATACTTCTGTAAATGCTCTTCATTAAGTGTGTAGTTACAACTGCTAATTTTGATCAGATGCTCTTATAGTAGCAGGAGATATAGTTCATAATTCATATAACATCATTAATCCACATTTAATCTGCCACTGTTGCTAGTTTATGATCCTGGAAAATATCTCTTACTTATGTTATCTCTCAAAATGCAGTGCCTCATGACCTAGACTGGACTAAAGTAGCGAGGTTAAGCAGATGAACCAATGTCTGCACAAACAGATCTTGCTTTACTGCAAAAAATTATCCAGTCAGAAAACAAAGCAGTGGAAAAGAATCATTACATACCATTTGTGAACCATCTGCAGGCCAAGTTATTCCCTGAAGAAACGAATGTATCCTTCAAGACAAGTATGAGAGATAAATAGGATCTGTTTGTACAATTCACATCAAGGAAGAATCACAGTGAACAACGAGACAGAATCAGGTAGGAATCTTGCAGGCTGCTTTTTAGCTCTGCAAAATTAGATATAAGTAGATAATGTAGTTTATACCTAGGATCAGAATTCACATAAACCAAGTGAAAAATTAAATTAATCAATCAGTCTGTTGGAAATGTTTTCCTGTTCTTCTATGCAGTAAATACACTTGATGAAAAATATTCTTTTTACATGGAAAGCTATGTTCAGTTCAAAAAATGAGAATGCTTTGTAGTATTCTTCTGATATGGTTTACTGAAGCATCCTTGTTTTGTATGGGAAGTAATTTATTACCTGCCTGCTTTTTAGGGCAACTTAGCAACAAACTGCAGAGGTAAAAAAAACCTGACATTTTAAGCCAATAAACAAATACGCAATTTTTCAGAAGTTGAGTGTAAACATTTCTAAGGTCACTTTCAACAGAAGATACATTGATTAGACACACACACAAAAAAAAAAAACAAACAAAAAACCAAAAAAAACCTTTAAAATATTAATATGTCTGTAGCTGGCTTTCATAACAAACATTAAGGATTTTTTGTTACATAAAATTGCCTGTCTAGAATAATGTGCTTAGGTTTTTGGGAAAGCAGAGCACTGGAATTCATGTTACTCAGCATATCACTGTTTTTGAAAGCCATACAAACTGAATATATTGACTGTGTATATTGACATAAGGACTTTCTAAGTTTAAAACTGCAATGGGAACAGACCTTTTCAGCATCTACAAAACAAAATTCAGATTTCTTATCTGAATGAAATCTTACTTAAATTATTCCAAAACATATGCTACAAACTTTTATTTCAACTGGAAAATGGTACTTCTCTCTAAAACTCCATTAGCCCTCAACTAAAGAAAAAACCCAAAAGGAATGGGTGAAAAGTCCACAGAAATTAGAGATAAAACATCCAAAAGACAGTTGCCCTGAGGGGATGTTTCAAGAGTGAAGGTCAGTTTTTGAAAAGCATTTTGAAGAGCATTTTATTATTAAGGGAGTTGTCAGAATGCAAATGTGGTGATAATGCACGTAATGTATGTGCTCTTCTGCCAACAAGGGGGAATACTTATGATTTATCACACATAAAAATAGTCACCTGTATAAATACAAAACTGGTTTTATTTTGTTTCTTTTTAATAATGTCCTGTAGGCAACCTGGTTATGATAAGATGTTCAATGGCAAGCCTGTGATTTCACTGTTCAAGGGAAGAACTTCAGTTCAATTAAAAAATGCTCAGAACAACCTGGAACACTTTGCTGCAAACCACAGCATCACTTCTAGAAGAGAAAGTAAATCCTGTACCAGTTTCCTGTAGAACACAGTTCCCTAAGTGACCAGATCATTGCATTAATAAGGCTACTCTCTGCAAGGACTGGACATAACTGGTGCAAATGAGGCTGACTTCCACAAATTACCCAACCTTTGGTGGCAGCATGTCCCAGGCACCAATTACTTGGAAGAGATATACAGGAGCAATACTTGACCCTCAAGAACTGTGTGAGCTGTTCACTGCCCTAGACAATGAGAGAAAACTTGGCCCAAACCACTTGAAGGTGTAACACAAGCAGTGGGTGGGAGAACAGGAGCAGTAAAACTTTTTCCTTCTTGTTATCCCGTCTCAAACACCCAGGTAATGCTCAGAGCATACACATTGCTCCTCCCCTGGGCTATACAGAAGCAGAACCATATCAGGGGAGCACTGCACCACAGTGTGGTGATGCTGCAGAGCATCGAATTAATTTGGGGGAATCCCAGACTAACAGGCTTATTCAGCCTCTGGAACACAAAGTAATAATACAGCTGTTTTACCTGGTGTAAAGTGAATCTATCTTTTCTTTCCTGAGACAGAGAATCAAAATGAGAAGCTGGTTGCAAACCTTAACAGACTAACAGCAATGAATTAAACTGACATTAACTTCTGATGACAAACTGATAGTCTAAATGCTTACTGTGAACTGTAATCCTCTCTTGCATGTTTTAGCAGCTTTTTTTTATAGAGACACATGACATTGCTTACCATATCATACATTTCTATTTCGTTCAACAGAACTGTAAAACACTAATGCATAAAAATGTGAATATTCCCAGATTTGCTTTTCCAAAATATTAGGTGCAGTTTGCCCAAGACAAGTAAACTAGCAACATATGAGGCTGTAATATTTCAATAAACTAGAAGTGAATGAATAATTGTGACACCTTTTACACTTTATTAATTTCTGTTGTTGCTAAATCATAACAAACAGTATTTGTATTAAATTATCCCTTAATACAACCTGAAATACTATGTTAATTCTCCACTGAGATTCTACATCCATTTACAGAATTTTCAAGTCCTACTGTAAAATATTTTCATAAAATCACATTTAAAATGTTTTCTATGGAAATCCATTCTTAAAATACATCGTAAATGGCATTATAAAAATAAATCATAATTTTTGTTGACCATCAACATTTATATGTTCTATTGAATTCATGGGCTGTGCAGAAAGAGTCATTAATTAACATTCCTTTCTTTAACACATGGTTCACGAATAAGGGATGTGATGCATACAAAGTGCTGGTAGAGGTGGCTAACTGGTGAAATATACCCTTCAGATAAATTCAATTTTTTGTTTTACAGTATTTTACAATATTTCTGCATAGAAGAAAGACAGTGAGGCAAATACAGGGGACAATGAAAAGTGAATACAAACTGCAATCTTGCTATGAAAATATTCTGTTAAAGTACTGTGACAAGTGTTGCTCTTTTAAAGAATTAATGGTGAATCTTACTTTCCTTATTCATAGAATCAGTTATAATGGTGTTCATGAGAATTATACCATTGGATTAAATTCAAAGTACAGGCTGTGACACTTCAGTTGTTCTTAGGAACAAAAAGTGCCATTTAACTCTGTTACTGTAGTCAGTGCCCTCATTGTTAAGGACTAATGAGAAAAGAAAATCCTGAGAGTTTGGATGCATTCAAACATATTATCTAAAATAAAAATAAAAAAAAACAACCCACCCCAAACCCAAAAAGCCACTTAAACCTTTTCTTAGTCAGGAAGATTTCAATGATGAACCAGCATTCACTGTCATTTCTATACTGTTCAACTTCAATATGCATGAATAAAGGAAGCGTACACGATCTCTTCACCTTCAGAAATGTAAATTTGGAACTGCCCTTGTACAAAAGGTATTTGATCATCCACACTGCTTCTCTTCATCAGATGCTTTTGTATCCAAGCCTGCTCCCTTGGAAATCAACAGAAATTAGCCAGTGACTCAAAAGACAATGCAGGTCTTCACTACATTGTTGGACACACATCTTTTACTTATCTCAAGAATCTGTCTAGGCGTAATCTTAATGATACGCATTTTTGCTGACTCTCTACCATTACTTATATTCTCAAATTAAAACTAAAATTTCTGTGAAATGAAAGCATTTTTGTATTAGCTAATAATAGTCTGTTAATAAACACTGGAGAGCTTAAAATTTATAAAACTTGTTCTATATGCTGCTCCTTATTTTGTGAGTTGTGTTCTTTGAATTGATGCCCATGCCTCAGAGTATAAAAAGCTTAGTGCGTGCCATTTGCTAATGGCACATTTATTCAAGTAATGTACAGCTCTTTTTGCAGTTTTTAACATCTGTGTGTCCTCTTGATGACTTTAGCTTTTCTAAGACTAACAAGTGAATTTAGGATTTATAGTTGAGAAACAGCATGGTTGCTTCTGCTGTCAGTCTTTATTCATTACTCTAATAATAGGAGGTGTAATAAACAGCATAGATTTACAACTGTACATTTTAATTATTGCTTCTGAAGGTTTGTATAATCGAGAGAGGTGATCACTGCTCCTTTCTGTATTGGAATTTTCTCCTTCGGTGCCAGACACTACTGAGTTATTCAGTAAGCAGACAGCTTTGCTCTTTTCATCAGTGAGTCATGAAAGAGTTGACAGTGTGCTAAGGACATCTCAGATTCAGTCTAACAATCTGATTTGTTGGCTCAGTAGATTTAGTGCATCTTGATTTTCCTGATAAATTCCATGTGAAACCCCATACCAGCTACCCTGACAACATCTTTATTTACATCAGTAAGTTCATACTGGTCAAGATGCAAAAAGACTTGTATAAATCTGAGAATTTTGTAATGAAAATTTAAGGGTTTCACAAGTTTCACATGCAAAATTTTTTAATCCACAGATAAACAAGCCAAATTCAGAAGTGATATTCTGCTTTTGGACAGTCTTTGTTAATCTTAAACAAAGATACTAAATAATTGTATCTTGCTAGCATGTGGTAGTTACAATAATAAATAAAAAGTCCTTGCTTATTATACATAACCACTGTGACTGTAACTGCAAAAAACTGAAAAAAGTTAATTTAATAATCAAGTATTACAGAAAATAACAACACCACCTAACAAAACAAGCATAGACTTGGATTATAGAACAGGTACAAAATAAATGTGTAGGAAACAGCTCAATTTCCTGGGGTGAACAGTATATCAGATGGCTGTTCCCCCCAAAATTGTCACTTTTACAGCTAGTTCCTAAATTGTAAGGCAAGTTTAAAATGTGACTCTCCTGTTTACTTACTGAAAGTTCCAGTTTTCCTGTATTCCAGTTAAATAACATAATTACATTTCTTCCTATGGCTTATGAAGGACAGCAATACAATTTATGGTAACTGCAAATCATTGAGATATTTTTTCTCTGTAATCCTGTCTATGTGTTTTGTATTTGTGAATTACCAAAGTCTGGCCAAGAGTGCACCTCATGATGTAACCTGACATATAGTGTACTTTCCTACCCAAGAACACAGTTATACAGTACAATTTCAATTTCTTTTACATTTAATTGGTAATCTAGAAACTATATTCTGGTGTACTTCAAATGAACTTTCTGAGAAAATTATGGGATATAGCAGGATTCCACTTGGATAAAACAAATTTACTATAAAATCCAGAAATAAACCTAGGAGTAGCTAGCACTCCTAGCAATTAGTTGAAGTAATTTACTGTTTGGACAACTGTATTGTGAGAAAAGTCCACCTGTGGAACATAAACCATCAGACACTGCAGACTTGTTGATGATAGTCAGTAGTGACTGAAGTAACAGACTGAACTGACTGAAAAAATCTGTTCAAAGGATTTCAATAATGGTATCAGGAGAAATCTTTGAATGTTTGGCATACCCATTCTAAGGGTTCTGTTGCCTTTTAGCATAAAGCAGAGTGGAATGTTGTTCTCTTGCTCATTTCATGAACAGCATTCACTGTGAATGTGAGACAAGTGTCTATTTGTTTCCAGTTGATACAGACATTGCAGACAGCCTTGAAGAGAATGTAGGTTTATTCTGGGAAGACTGGTGTACAACAGCATGTATTAACAGTTTGAGGCCAATCTTCATTATGTTGGTGGGGTCCTTAGGCGTCTGAGTTTAATGATAATGTGCTCTGGAATTCCTGTGAAAAAAATGCTTTAGAGCTCTTGAATTGAGAAAGATTTGTGAGGAGAAGATACTGTGCACAGTAATTTTTAATAGCCTATGCCTTTCAGGATGCTTACTAATGTCTGGTGCTTACTAATCTTTCAGATCATCAGGAATTAATTTAAGGGAGAAAGCAACAAGACGCATTACTGTGGTGTAGCTTCTCTGTGGTGTGGTGTAGAAGCTTCTCTTCTACTGTGGTGTAGGCATCCTAAGTCTCAGAAGGATTTTACTCTATCTTGAAGTACACCAAAATACAACACTGAGAGAGATAACAAGCAGGGATAAGCAAATTCAAAGAAACCAACTTATGCAGCACTTGCCTGGAGATACAGAATATAGACCCACCAATCTGAGTTGGTTATTTCAGATAGGGAGAGAACTGAAGCTGGATTCCCAGAGAATTAAGCAATGCTCCCATCTGGCAGGATTTTGGAATTCAAAATTTGATTTAATTCAGAAACTTAGGGAGCTAAAGTCACAGTTTTAAGGGTTAGATGGCTGGTTTAAGTGTCTGGACAACTATACCTCAGTTCTGATTTGCATACAAATACTGAAAATTCTTCATGGCCCACAGCCTAGCAAGAATTCCCCTCTTTTCAGTGTATTAGACTATCCATCAGGAGAACAGACAGCAGTGAGAATGGTAAGACGCATGGGATAAAGAGATTTAGAGATGATTACAATGATTGGCATTCAGTTACTTCCCCGGGAAAGCAAAGTCTGAAGTGCCACACCAAGTTGGTTAGTTCACACATAAGCAGGGAGGACTTTCTTGGTGCTGGTCCTATTGTACAAATTGCCCTTAGTACCAGTGATATCTGCCAATATAGTGACACATTTAGGATACCTTTTAGGAAAAAAAGTAAATATAAGCCAATAACTACTCCAGTCATTTAAAAGGCATATTGCTGCCACAAAGCCAAATACATTTAGCATGCTTGCCCTATGCAGATTTTATGCCACCACAGGACAGTCTTGAGATTTTAAGTCCATCAAGACACAGCAAAAGCATGTTAACTCTGAGCAGATATTAAGAACTTTAACAATAATGAACCATGTCATTGAAGAAGACAATTTGCTATAAAATATATCTAATATTTAATCAGAAAAAAACCCTTGAAACTAAAATCCCAGAAACTAAAACTGAACAAATTTTTTTTGTGGCATGATGTTATAAGTCAGGAATCAGAATCATAGAATAATACAATAGTGTGGGTTGGAAAGGACCTTGAAGATCATCTAGTACCAATCCCCCTGCCATGGGTTGGGACACCCTCTACTAGACCGGGCCTTAGAGCCCTACCCACCTTGGGCTTGAACACTCCTTGGGATGAAGAGTCCATAACCTCTCTGGCAACCTGTTCCAGTGCCTCACCATTTTTAACTAGCATCTAATCTAAACCTACCCTTCTTCAGCTTGAGACCATTCCCTCTTGTCCTTCTCCCCAGGGCTCATCTCAATCCATTCCCAGCCTGTGTTTGTGGTTGAGACTGCCACAAACAAGGCCTTCCTTCCTTCCTCTTGGCCTTGTTGAACTCTAGGAGGTTCTTACAGGCCCATCTCTCCAGCCTGTCAAGATCCCTCTGGATAGCATCCCTTCCCTCCAGCACACTGACCACATCACACAGCTGGGTGTCATCTGCAAACCTGCTGAGATGCACTTGATCCCACTGCCCATGACTCCAACAAGGAAGTTAAACAGCACCAGCCCCAATACCAACCCCTGAGGAACCCCACTCGACCTGCAGAATTAAAGTTTGTCACAAAACCAGGCTTGCAGATTTTAGGGCTACACTGATCTCTTGAATATTAACGTTGAATACATACCCTGCATATACTCTTATTCCCCCATCTAAGAACAGGTTTCAACCCTAAGAAAGAGAAATAAACCACTCTGTATCTGTTACAGGATGCATAGCTGTGCCACAAACAGAATCAGGCAAACACCTGATGGAAAGCAGGTATATTCTCTGTTCCTTAGGGAGCACAGAAAGATAGATATAGTCTGTCACACTGAAATAAAATGGAGATTCTTTCCAATCAAAGGACTTCATCATATTTAGGATACAGTTTACTTTATGAGAGAACTTCTGGCAATAACCATGAGGAAAAGTGGTTTTATTCATCTTGATTACTGCCAGGGATTTTTCCATTGTGTAAACAATAACTCATAGGTATTCTGGCACCCAGAGCTTTGAAACAGCTTTGAGAGCAGACAGCAACTGACTCAGCTTGAATCCAAACTCATCATATAAGTGTCTTGATAGTTATTATTCTAAGAAGCACATTGCCTCTGTTTTTGCCTGCACAGACTACAAAGTGCATGAAAAGTACTGAAAAGAGCCTGAGAATTTGCTGGAGGAGGGAATGCAAATTTATTCAGACTTTTTAAAACAGTAGACAAGCACTTGTGCTAATCCTAAAGATGTGCTTGTTTTTCTAAACTGTTGCAAATGTTTTTAAACTGTTGCAAATAAAAATTTAACTTTGAACTCATCTAGTTTTACAGACATATCACATAATATTAACACTAGTCTGTATACCCTTTGCAATTTTGACTGTGTTCAGATTAAACAAGATGGGGCTTGCTCAAATGAGTATTTTTGGACTATAAAAAGGTTATTTTAAGCCCTTGTTTTCAGTGGGAAACTGTGCTTTCTTTGTTTAAACATCATATATGCCCAGTTTTTAGAATTTGGTCTGAAGAAGTAGAAGAACCAGTTCATAACAGGAAGAAAAGGCAATTTCTTCCCCAAGTACATTTTTTCAACAGCACATAAGATAGGGATGAAAACACGGTAACACTTCAGTAAAAATTAGTCATCGTGTCTTAGCAGAACATAATATAATAACACCTATTTTTCTAGGATTTTTGTTCATTGTTTTTTAACATCATGTACTTTAGATTGCCTTTTTGTATCAGATATTATTGTTTTTTTCCTTCCAGACATTTAGAGGTTAGGAAAGGATTTTTCCTTCTTTTGATTCCTCTCCTGGGAAAAAAAAAATTCAGCAGCTTGCTAGTTTCCCCAGTACTCTCTTGTGTAACAAAAGGTGGCATATATGGAAGGCCTCATTTTTCTCTTAGCTCTACTGTTCCAGACCTGCAACTTCTGTTAATTTCCTTGGGCACTGAAGATGTTCAGCAGCTCTAAGGATTGAATATACTCAGACCAAGCAAGTATCAGAAGCTTATACTGGAACCATGGAATTAATAAGGACTGGAGTTCTAAAACAGATAGCAGTGAGTTTAGACAGACATAAAACCAAAATATTTCTTCCAAGTGAATACATCAAGAAAGATGTGACTTGTTAGAAAAATATCTTACTTCTCTTTACTTGAGTGACCATGTTCACAAGCTCTCATATTTTGCAAAGTGCAACAGAGTAAGATCCATTCCTACTCACATCTCAGTCTCTATCGTAATTATACAATTAATATAAAAATATTTTTTGTTATTCTCATCTTCCATGTGAATTCTTATCTTTTCTTCTTTCTTCCCTTTTTCTTCTTGTTTAATGCTGTATTTTATTATTTATTTGTTGTCCTTTTTTCTGTGCACAAGTAGTTAATTATATTTTACACATGCTGGAAAATTCTAATAAAAGCATCAGGACTTAGAAAATAAATTTTTCTCTTTTTTAATTAATGGAAAATCTGCAAGTTCAATTAGGCAACCCACTGAGATAAATGCATCAACAAATAAATTTCCCACTCATGAATGCAGCACAGCATTCTGCCTAGGAAGTTTAATTCATTTGGGTACCCAAGTATTTATACCCAACAGATTTGAGCCAGATAATAGCTTTCCAATACAACCCAAGGATTACAGAGTGAACCCCAGCAGGGCAGCTGATTCTTAAGCACTGGGAAATCTCCCACTGCATTAGAGCACACATATTTTTCTTTTAGAGTGACAGGCAAATGAGTGCATGCCAGGAAAATGCCTGAAGGAAGAAGGGGTTGATACAAAACTGTCTTTTGCAGGTAGTCGCTACTTAGGCTCCTCTATAAATAAGCTGGTCCTGATGACCTGAAGAAGAGGTAGTACAAAGATCCTATTTAGTCTATGAGCCATTTGTTTACAGTGCAGGTTATTTTTCTGTTTATACTCTGCACCATCTGAATCCAGAAAAGAAAACAGTGAGCCTAGTCTGAGACTGTTGATATGATCCACTGGTAAAAATTGGCGTTATCTTGAGATTAGAAGTACCAAGAGAAAGGATACACAAGCATAATACCTTAGAAAGAAGAAACATAAATATTATTTTAAATAATAATCACATAGTATGGGCCACAACATTTATAATACAGTCAGATGTTCAACATCAATAACTGACATAAGGATGCAATCATATTTATAAAGGAGATATTTATTTCTGAAGACTCAAAAGAGGCGTTGCACTTTTTTCTTTTGCATCTGAAAAGCAAACATTATACTTCAGGAATCAATTAAAAATAACAGAATAAAAAGGAGTACACAGCACTATCAGTTCAGAATTTCCAACCTCTCTGCAATTTGCTTCCATTTAAGAACATGCCTGATTCTTCAGAGCAATAACTGCATAGCATCTGGGGGACTTCACAGGATCAAACAACTTCACAAGTCCAGACCAAGCAATGTTTTCCTGAAAATGATATATGATTGAAGTGCATAAAAATGTGTTTGACGTATAAGCTAAAATATGGTAATAGGTCTGCATTTTGAAGTACAAAATTGAAAATAAATAAAATTATCTTAATGCAAAGCAGGAAAAACCACTTACCTACCAAGAAAATCAGGGGAAAGTTTGTTGTAACTAAAAGAACACCCATAACAGGATGTATTTTAAAGTAATTCAATTATTTCTGGTGCTATCAAGTGATACCTTCCTATTGATTAGTTGAACTAGAGCAAAAAAATTAAGGATCATGTCATACTTCGCTTTATGTTGTACATTCTACTACTGAAGCTAATTAACTGACTTTTCAAATGAACCAGGCAGGCTGGATCTGGTCATCATATGATGCATTTGGCTTTTATAATTTTTATTTTTCTTCCTAAACACATTTTGTGAATCAATGAATACAAGATTAAATCCATGCATATATTACATTTAAAAAAGGTGAATTAGTGCTATATGCAGCAAGTTTGATCTCCCATCTTGGAAATCATACAGATTTCTATGCAATTTTTAACTGGTTGGCATTCAGTAAAATACATCATTGTTTAACTCTTGCAAATTGCCTCTATGTAAAAAATACCAATACAAAGGCATACATTTACTACAATTCAATTGTTCCAAGTGCACCATGACAGAGAATAAAGTGAATTTTCACTTATGCTAAAATGGATCTGTTAAAATGAAAGGTTTATAGTGGAAAAACAGATCTATTCATACGAATGAGTTTAAACTTTATTTTAGAATTTTATTTTGACCATGGCCCAGAGCAGAAGCTGGAAGATGCCACCATTTCCTCCTAGGAAATTATTATTTGTGTGAAAAATGTTTACTGGTGCAGAAAAAGTATTACCACTGCTTTCAAGTTAACCAGGCCAAGCTCAAAATCAGTGTTAGAAGAAACAGTATAATAGTGGAAGAAGTCATCATGGAATAAATGTAGTAGCATTTGTTTATTATATCCCAGATCTATACTTGTAAAATACATCCAGGCTGTATGTTAGTGAAATGTACCTCAGCTGACCCATACAGTTAGAAAAACTGCACCATCTCTTGTTATTGATCTTAATTAAGAAATAGTAAAAGAAAGTCATAAACATTTTGGATCTAATTCAAACTTTTTTGCATTATATGTTCCAAAGCACATTAATTGGAAGTTCAAGTATTAACAGCACAGTATTTGTTTGGCATTTCCAAAAAATATTTTAATTATTAAACATCTAATTATGTTGTATAAATTGAGATTTGCAGCATCTTTGATTAATTTATTTTTTACTATCTATTGACTAGTAATTACCATACAATTAAAAGAGCATAAACTTTACTGTTGCTGCTTTGTTGAAAAGAAAAACATCTGCTGGGCATATGTTTATACTAAATGGAATGAATGCTTATACTTCTGCAAATATGACAAGAATAATAATTCTGCAACAGAGACTTTTCGTCTGTACAGTAATAAATTGACTGAAATAGTCTCATTTCAGTGATGTAGCCTTTAGGTATCATAAAAGAGAATGCAAAAATACCTGCTCCTTGAGGTAGCAAAGACGATCCAGAAGTATCAAAACTTCTATGCAAGGAGCCAGAACCACCTTCAACTGAAAGAAAAATTAGATGCTATAATCCTTTTGGGAAAGACAGGCAATACACTTCCAAATGCCTACATTTCCTCAGAAAATTCCAGAAGGTCAATCATTTTTTAGGGGTTCTGCTGTACACGTCATCTTGCTAATTTGCCCTATGGGACGGACATCTTCAAAACAGATTATATTAAAGATCAAAAATACATGGAATGCCATAAAGTCAGGGAACTAGGTTATTTAGTTGGTTTTCAGACATTGTCCAACAAGAAAATAATATTAAATGTAGCAGAACAATTTTAAAGAGGGAAATAATGAATTTTAATAAAAAGAGTTTTCTATGAAATAACTGCATGGAGACCAGTCTAGATTTAAAAGGAGACTGACATTTCATTTTCCAGTGCAATAGTCCCTCTTGAAAAAGAATCTTCCATGTGTTCACTTTATTACTTTACTTACACCTAATATAGTTCTGGAATAGGATATGCTCCAAAGTATGGAAGGGGGAACTGCTTTGTTTTTTGAGATTGAATACCATAGTGTAAGACAGTCCTTCTCCACATAAAACTTAACAGGGCTTTGTTCTAGACTAGCACATATATGCAAGGTAGTAGTATTAATCCTCTAACTTTTACCATATTAAATGCTTCAAGCTCATTCATTCTGTGCTTGTACTTTTCATGGTAATCCATAATACAACTGTCTGGGAGCTGTAAGGGATCAAAAAAAGGTATCAGAGTTATTCTAGTTACTTTTTCAAGGAAACTTTAGAGTTAAATATTGTCACACTACAAAATGAAATCTGTGCTTCATTTTTGAAATTAGCACTTTGTTAATATTTATAATAATTTTCCAATAGCAGTTTCTCAGTTCTTATTTACAGAAACTGTTCTTCACACAGCATTTTCCACTGACATGAAATACTGAAATATATCCATTATTCAGAAAGCTCCAGTCATTCTTAAATGAGAATTACACAGTAAAGTGGAGATAATGTTCTCATTTCCTTTCCATGTACCTTATTCCCCTCCTTACTTTCATTCCCAAGAGATTTATTTAAATAGATGAGAATTATGCTCCGGAGTGAGGGTAACGTTACTACAATGCAACCTACTATCAGATTCTGGAAATAATGCTTTGTTTCCCTGTACCTAAAATTACCCATTTTAAAAGTAGAACTTTCTCTATTTACTTTGAACTGTTTCATGTTCCCGCTCTTCCTTTCCCAATCACCTGATGTGAGACTGCCAGCACTGCCACCGTGACTGTAAAAGCCACGATTTGGGGCTGAACTGACAGCCAAATACACAGGCACTTCAGGAACCTGACCAAGCCTCTTCAGCCCTTGCTGGCCAGTGCAGCAGAGCAGGTGCTGCAGCTGTGACCATGACTGCTCTTCACAAAGCATGTTCTCAGTCAGGCAGTCAGAGCACCACATACCCTGGTTTTTGAAGGTCATGTGTCTGCTCTGCTGACCAAAGTCCTGGACACCAAACAAGACACTTGAGCTGGCCACATAAGGAACATGCCAAAGAAGTGGGAAGTAGGATTGCAGCATTGTTGCTGATGGAGGCTGCTGGGAAGAGCAGAGCTATAAGAGCCTGATGCACTTCTGCAGTACTGGGAGTTTTGCAGTATGGCTGTTCTGTTGTGGCTATGGAATGAGAGAGTCCAAACTTAGAAGAAAGGTAATGGCTCTGACAGACATGTAGATGTGGTGCTGAGGGACGTGGTTTAGTGGTGGACTTGCAGGGCTGAGTTGGAACTGCTGCTCTTAGAAGTCTTTTTCAGCCAAAATGTTTCTATGACTCTAACAAAAGACTAGGAAAGCTGAAGTGCTTAACAAATTTTTGCACATTTTATTATCATCTGAGAGCACGTGGCTAATACAGTTGCAAAGAAGTAAACTCTTCATCTAAAATAAGGAAACAAACCAGGAAGCATTTAAAGAATATGTAGGTTTTCAAATCAGGTGGCTATACAAACTTTATCCTGGACAGCCAAGATGGAACTGAAGTGACCTCAGAACTATTACTCATTGTCACTGAGCAGTTCTCAAAGAAATTATTTCAGACAGATAGCAGATATTTGTCTTTTATTATAGAGCAGACAGTTCAGATTCAATGCACTGAAAAAATGGAACAAATAAAGATTTTTAAACCACTGAAAGATAAGCAAATAACTAATAATCAACACAAATTCATAAAGAATAAATCACAAGTCAGTCTACTTCCCTTGTAAGGAGGGTAAAAGGATTAATGACAGAGAAAAACAACTGGTTCTCATGTATTTTGATTTCAAAAAGATTTTTGATAACATTTCCCATACTAATTCTATAAGCAAATATAGGAAACAAGCTTCAAATTAAAGTACTAAAATGTGAATGAAAACTGTCAGAATGACCAGAACCAGAGAGTGGTTCCTAATGAACCACTGAGCAACTGGAATGACCTGCTGACTGGAGGTCCATTATGGAATGCAGTATTTTCATTAAGAATTCAGACAATAGAACAGAAACCACATTAGCTAAGTCTGCAAATGTGCAACAGGAAGACATTAAAATAATGAACTTAAAATAACTTTCAGAAACTGGAGCATTGCTTAGAGAAGAAGTTTGAAAAGCTGTACAAAAAACCAGAAGGGCAAGCAGAAGTAATCAGCTGGGGATGGGGATGCACCATGTGACAGTCTGGAAGATAGAGCAGATCATAAGCTGAGTGAGAATCACAGCTGTGCTACTGCAAAAAAAAGCAATCACCATTCTGTGACATGTATGGGAGAGCAGCCTGCGAAGTGCAGGAAGTAATTCTTCAACTCTGGCAGTGGAAAAGCTCTAGCTGTAATACTGCATCCATTTTTGGGCATCAGATTTCAAAGAAGAAATGAACTGTCTGAAAAAGCCCTGAGAGGGAAAATAGATCAGAGATCTAGAAAACATGACCAATGAAGAAAGACTCAGAGAACTGGAACTGATCAGGCTAAATGAGACAAAATTGAGACTGGGGATAATAACAGTTTTTATAAGGCTATCACCAAGAAGTAGGGAACAGTTTGTTCACTGTGTGATAGGGCAAGAACTAATGGGCTTGAATTGCAGAGAAAAAAAAAAAAAAAAGTCAGCCAGAACCTTGAAGAAACATTTTATCTTAGAGGTTAATTAAGGACTGGCAAGGTTGTCAGTCTCCATCACAGGAAGCTTTTAGAAGATCTGACAAATATTATTTTCAGGAATGATGCATAATTCTAACTGCTTTAAAACAAGAGATCAGAAAACACTTTTGTAGTATTTCAGTCATACTTTTTAAATGTAGAAAGTACATTTTTCCACCTGCAAAGGCAAGGTTGAGTAGCTTATCCGGCAGTACTAATGTGCACTAACATGAAGTTTTTTTGTCTTATTGCTCTTTTATTTTCTGTGAAGCTGTGTAAATATTTTAGATGCCTTTTTTGTTTTTCTCTTCCGCTCTAAAGAGTCAAACCAACTAAAATATATGAGTCATGAAATAAACAAAAGAGTTTATTAACCTCTGCCCTATAAGCTTTTCATTTCAACTGAGTATTAATAGGGTTTTAGTAAAATGGATTTTTGAAATTACAGGCTATTTGGAATTAAAACACAAGGTCTATATTTAGAAAAATGTGATCTTGAAACCTTTCTCCTTTTGCTTCCTTTATGTTCTCCATTTTTCAAGATGAAGTATTCAAATTAAAAGAAAACAAATTGTGAAATGTTTGGCAAACAAAAAGTGGGTCCAAAATGTCTCTTGCATACTGGCATATTCAAGTATGTGCTTTTCCATTCTTTCCCTGCCTATTACACATTCTGACTGAACACATGCTGCTGTCATGGATAGAAGTAGGTACTATTCCAAACTGTGCCTCAGATAAAAGATTGGTAAGGGAACCAATTCAATGGAACAGCTCAGCTGGAAAAGAGAGAATGTGTCCATTGAAAAGCGCTGGTAGAGAAGGGCATGAAAAGGGTAACTGGTAGCTAGCCATGTGGTCAATTTATTGAAAGACCACTAAAACCCAGGTAACACTGGCTTTGTCTGAAATTGCAACAGCTTTCCACCTGCCTTAGGTACTTAACATAACCTTCAGCTCTCCTTCCAAGATGAAGTAGGAGTAGTTTACTATTGGCATTTTTGAGGAAGAATTGTACTTCCACATGCAAAGCAAGCTCCATTCAGCCACTGAAATTGTCCAAGCAACTGTTCTCTGCATTGTCACTCATTTGTGTATCCAAAAAAAATTTCTTCATATATATGCACTGAACTTTTTTCTTATATTTTGATTTTGATACTGCGAATATGAAAAGACTCAAATACATGCATTTCTCTTAATAATGACTCTGCACTCAAAGATCTAACTTATTTTACTGACACTCAAGTGACCTTCATTCCATTTTGGCTGGTATTTCTTCCCTGATAAATCTACAATGGCTCCTGGTCTTTAAGAAGTTGTGAACAAAAGGACCTTGTCGCTTTGCATTGTGATGGTGGTGCAAGCTTTATTTTGAACCGATTTCTTTGTGGATTGATGTGGTCACTCAAACAGCTGAAACAAGCAAGAGGACCCAGCAAGGTCTGCAGTGACCTAGTTGTAACAATACCATGTAGGTATACCATATACACCATAAATACCATACAGTGGAGATGGCGCTAAACATGAGCCATAGGACTAACTGATCTGTTGTGAACGTGGTGAGACTGTCGCAGAGCTCTGAGAGCACGTGAGATACCACACACCTCAGCACACCCACCTTGGACTGCAGTCCCACAGGCACACTGACACAGCACAGGCTGGAAAGAAAATATTCAGGCACAAGGTGTGAGGCAATTACTGATACCACACTTCACGTTTCTTCAGGGAGCATTTTTTCAGAGGTGTATCCTTTCCTAGACTAAGAGTATTTTCAATGAATGAAAGTCTCTTTTACTGTCCAGTGCTGAACATGCCCTCCAGAGAAGAGACAGCCTAGGGATGCTATTCCACAGTCTGTTAGATGCAGTCCCTCTTTGCTGCCTCAAAGGGACTGCTTCTCCTGCACTGACTGCACAGTTCCACGTTTACTCTACCTACTTGTACCAGCACTATCAGGAACACTAACTAGAGTAGAAGAAAACTGTAAGGCAATCCTTCTAGCAGAGCACTGTCTTACTTCAGTTCAAAACATTTGGGAGAACATACCTAACGGGAAATTTTACAACTTTTCCAGGACTAAGGTAGTTAAAAATAATGTAACATTATATACTGTAAAGTGTAAAGATAATGAAATTACTTAGAGACTTAAGTTTATTTAGAACTTTGTTTAAAATGCATTTCAAATGAATGCAATTTGTATTATTTATATATACCTAATTGAGATACAAGTCACATCTCTTAGGACTCCTTGTCAGAATAAAATGCTACAGTACCATAACTGGGATAGTATTTTGTCTATGTGAAAAACAGTTATGCTTAGAAACAGCATTATGTGCTTATACTTTATAGATCGCTATGCAAGTGGTACCTGAGCCGTTCTTCCCTAACCAACAAAGGAAACAGGAAGTCTGTGAGATGAAATTCCTTCTGTCTAAGAAAACAGTGAACAAAGTCAACTCTTCAACAATTGTAAAATGCATTAAGTGCATAAATCCATGTAAAAACCTTCATTTTTGACTGCTTAGTCTCAGTTAATTGGTGTTTCAGGATTCAGGGGAAAGTGGAGAGCAGTGTTTTGGCTTTGGCTCCATGTTTCCCCAATGGCTGAACACAATAAAACATATCAAATTACAAATATTCTTAGCAAAGAGCAAACAGTTTCAGATATTCATTGTTTTTTCAAGATACCCGCATTGACATTGGCTGTTGGGTAGACATTAAGATCATAAGAAATCTCAGGCTAAAGTCGCTCTCTTCCCCAATTTCTGCAAAAATTCTTTTTAGTTTCCAATACAACTGCGATATATTCAGGTTTGTTCATGTCTTAATGTATTATACAATTCCACTGCTGACAGTTTCCCAGTCTTAAGTGAGTGGCTTTTCAACACTTTTTAAAGCAAGAGAAAATTAAGCCACACAGTAAGCTTCATGTTATCTCCCTTCATTTACAAACTGCATTTTATAATATTCCACTAGTCACTGCTGAGGAGAACTTACAAGTCAAGGACAGTCTATAGTAAGCCAAGAGTAACCTATCTCCATGTATCGAATGCAAAAAAACCCCAAATTTGTCTGATAAAAAATAAGCAATTAGTGAAAAAAATAGTATTTTTGCTCAAATTCTGATTTCAGTGTTGTCTACCAGCTTTAACACTCAAAATTAAATAGTCTGGACTTTGCAAAAGCATCAAGTCAATAAATCCCAAAGGCTGTCAGACACACATCCATGCCCTAGCTTTGTAAGCACTTTCTCCATTTAATCACCTTAAGCTAGCCCCTATGGAAGACCTTTTGCTAATCTACCCCAGTAAGAACAGGACACCAGGAAACCTAAAGAATTTTGAGTATTCTTTCTTAAAAATTCTAGATAATAAATACTTATATGAGGACTTTTTGCCATGGCAATGATTTTTGTAGCACTTACTGCCTTAGGCAGCAATGAGATGTGTTAATAAAGAGGTTTCATTTTAAATGCATTTGCAAAGCAGCCACAAACAGCTGAAACATGCTCTGAGCTGAAGAGGAAAGAATTATTGTCACTGCTTGAAAGTGAAAAGGCTAACAAGTATTAGAGGGGCCAGCTACTCTAGGAGAGAGCACAGGGATGAATGCTCCATTCTGCCAAAAGAGGGTTCCCTGTTCATTTTAATTAAGTAAAACAGTGAATAAAAGGGAAATCTTGTGATTGAAAGAATTTCACCAAAATCTATGTGACTCTGTCTGTACAAATACAGAGTCTATAGGAACAGAGTGAATTATGACAAAGAAAACAATCAGGAACAAAATACTGCTTTGGTATGTATCCAGACCAATTACTGCAGCCTCTAGATACAGCCCTCTACAAGCACAAAGGAGCAGCCTCACTTTCACAAGCCCTTGTCCTCATGGGGCACTTCAAACACACCAGTATCTTTTGGAGGGACAACACAGCAGGGCATCAGCAACCCAGGAGGTTCCTGGAATGCATTGATGAGAACTTCCTTCCCATGAGATAGGGAAGCCAATGCTCTCAATTCTCACCAAGAAGGAATGCTTGCTGGGGAATGTAAATCTCAAGAGGAAGACTGGGCTGCAGTGATCATGAAAGGGAATTCAAGGTCCTTCGGGCAGCAAGGAGAGCACACAGCAAAGTCATTATCCTGGACTTCAGGAGACCGGATTTCTGGGATCAGCTTGACAGAGTACCATGGCATAAAACCCTAGAGAGAAAAGGGGCCCATTAAGGCTGGTTAATACTCAAGGGTTACCTTCTCCAATCTTCCAAAAAAGAAGTCAGGCAAAAACACCATGAGGTCGACATGGATGAACAATGATCTTCTGGCCAAACCAAACCACAAAAAGGAAAGCTACCAAGAGTAGAAGCAAGGACAGGTAGCCTGGGATGAATACAGAGATATTATCCAAGCACCCAGGGATGAGGTAAGGAAAGATGAAGCTCTCACAGAATTAAACTTGACTGACATCAATAGCAACAAGAAAAGCTTCTATAGGTACATGTGCACATTCTCCAGAACAGGAGATGGGTTACACAGCTTATGGAGAATGCCGAGATATTCAACAACTTCTTTGACTGAGTCTTCACCAGCAAATGTATCAGCCACACCACCTGAGCTGCAGAAGAAAAAGGCAGGGACTGACTAAATGAGGAACTGCTCACTGTAAAAGATCAGGCTCAAGAACATCTTAGATGCACAAGTTCATAGGACCTGATGAGATGCATCTGTAGGTCCTGAAGGAACTGGCAGATGAAGTTGCTAAGCCACTATCCAGTATATTTGACAAGTCATGTCATCCCAGTGAGGTTCCCATGGAAAAAAGGGAACATAACCTGTAACTCATTTTCAAAAAGGGAAAAAACTGAAGGCCTGGGGACCTACAGGTCAGTCAGTCTCACCTTGATGCATCAGATTCTCCTGAAACATATGCTAAGGCACATAGAAAATAAAGAAGTGATTGGTGACAGCCAACATGGCTTCATTAATGGCAAATTGTGCCTTCAAATCTGGTGGCCTTCTATGAAGAGAATACAGCATTGATAGACAAGGAAAGAGCAACTGACATCATTACCTGGACTTGTGCAAAACATTATCCCACATGACATCCTCACCTTTAAACTGGAGACCACTTGGTGGATAAGGAATTCACTGAATGGTCGCACTAGAAGAGTTGTGACCTACAAGAGAACTGGAGAGGGACTTTTCTAGTGACAGGACAAGGAGGAATAACTTTAAAATGAATGAGAATAGGTTTAGATTACATTAGGAAGAAATTCTTCACTATGGGGTTGGTGAGACACTGGCACAGGTTGTCAAGAGAAGCTGTGGATGTCCCATCCCTGGCAATGTTCAAAGACAGGCTGGATGGTGCTTTGAGCAACCTGGTCTAGTGAAAGGGGTCCCTGAGCACAGCAGGGGGGTTGGAATTAGATGATCATTAACATCCCTTCTACTATTTTATGATCCATGGCCCACAGAACAATTCCATTAATTCTGAAGCTATAAGCAATATAACCATACCTGTGAAGCAGCATGCCCACACTGAAAGACCTTTTCTGCCCTCCCAGAATGAGAACATTTTTTCAGAAATTCAGTAATCATGGTTTATACTTCATTTTTACTACTGAGGTGAAGAGATGTGTGAAGGGAATGGTCCTATTCCAAACAGCAGAAAAAAGTATTTCATTTGCATCTAAGTGTTTAATTGACAGGCTCTTCCATACTAAAAAGAAACACCATGAATGGGGGAAATTATTTTGGCTCACTTAACAGGAAACTTCAGTCCTTAAACAGAAATTCTTAACAATGAAAAGTGCTAGGTTATTGATAAATGCCTTTTCCTTATTTTTTATAGAAAAACTAACTTACTATGTTGCCTCACTCTAACTGATTTCTGATGGATCTCTTTTCATAAAGAGTCTGATTCTTCCTTCACATAGGCAAAAACTTCACATCTATTTCACAAAGGAAAGAAGCAGAGGGGTTTCTTCACATGAATTATTGGCAGGATTCAAGAACTTATCTTTACATAAAATCAACAGCAAAAACCACCTTAGTATTTGAATAATTATACCTGATGATATAGTCTTCATCAGTGTAATATTTAGCAAAAGGCACACATTTACGAAAATGAGTATCGAGGCAGGTTACGTGTTTTATATACTTGCACTCTTTATCCTGCCTCTGCAATTGTCCAGACTGGAAAATGACTGGATTGCACCAGGGCTACCCTTTGATCAGAAACAGAGGTATTGGTGTGTATAAAGGAAGCAGCTGTGATGCTTATCATGAGCCATTAAGTTTAGAAGAGTTGTTTAAATCCCACAGCACAGATTCAGCTCCAGTGATAAAAACCATGCAAGATTTTACCATACATAACAAGCTACCAAACCCTGGCAGGGACTCCTAGAAACAGTGCCTCTAACCCTCCATTTTCCTTTACAGTACTTTTATTATTATACAGAGATGAAATTTTTTTTAATATTCTGATAAGCCTAGCAAAGGACTGCAAACTCACAGTTTCTTGACTTCTATATTTTAGAAAATATCTTTGCACATGTAAAACAGACCCATATGGAAACAATTTTCTCATAGTTCTTTGGTTGTATTACACAGTGTCACTAAGTTTTAGCTACTTTTAAAATATAACCTAAATATATTTATGAATTAAGACAATGATTGCCTCCCTTTTTTTTGTGAATGACAAGGACATTTTGGATTATTCTGGAAGCATGCTTCATGTATGCTTACTCCCACCTTATATTCTTCCCAAGGCATCAGTTCTTGTCCACTGCCAGAGACAAAGTAGACATTTGGTCTATGCAGTACAGCTGTTCTTTTGTTCATTTCTAAATAGAGCTAAAAAAACCAAATTCCACATACATTTCTCTTTGATTTTTGTTGTTTTTCAGAGCAAATGTTTAGGCTTCATCACATTTCTAGCTATATATTTTTTTTTCCTGAAGAGCGGCATTTAATACATTCTCCAATATTGTGTAGATAAAGTGCTGACTCCGTCATGAAAACTGCAGGGTCAGAACCACTGTTAAGGGAGCAGTAAGAACTTTGCTCTGAGTAGTATCAAAATAGCACTGGTTTTGTGCTGCTGCAGATTTCAATATAGCTGGGAAATAAAAAATAATATTGTTTACATCAGCATAAAATCCAGTCTTCAGTATGCAGCCAGCTGCACATAAAATGAGGAGAAACATGAGCAAAAGTGAACATTTACTAGAATCAGGTCTTTAGCAACCACATAAATGTGCAGCCTGCAGTAGTGTTGACAGACATCTTTGTCTCAGGGCAACTTGCATTTGTCCAGACCCTTCTTAGCAAAATGCAACTTATCTAAAATCAGATCTCTTGACACAAACTTTCTACGATTACTGGTTTTAAAGAAAACTGTGAACAGATCTACACTAGCAGAGTTTAATCGATGATCTTGTGAACTGATTATTACACAAAAAATCCACTATTTCTTTTGGGTGACTGTACATGACATGAAGAAAGACGTAATTTTATTTCTAGCTGGGGTGAACGCATCCTGTTAGTGCTTATTCATACAAAAAAGCAAACATTCATACAAAAAAGGTAACTACATTTGCTAGATGTGATTTGCTAACTACAGAATGAAACATAATCCTTTTAAAATACAGCACACTTCAGGCATAAGTTCTTCAATGTCAGGATGATTCCAATGTAATTTGAATTTACTTGTGTATTTGGTTATGCCTGTTTCTCCTAGCTCATACCTTGATGTGCCTGGCAGACTTTAAGTGACTTGCCATTTTGACTATAGGTTTTAAACACTACTTTACCAAAGACTGCAACATTTACATTAACACATTTTACATGCTTGCCACTCCCACTTTTCCTTTGATTGTACTTAATTTGTTAACAATCTGTCTAGTACTCTCTAATGTCTCCTTTGCACAACTTGTTCTCACAACATGGTTGTGATCGTCACAGTGATATTCCATGCCTAATGCTATGTTGCCATCTGTTGACCAACTGAGCAGTTGTAGGACTAAGACAAGACACTCAAGAAGATAAATAAAATTTCCAAAATATTTATATCTCTACTTTATATTTACATATTTTTCTCTTTCAACAAAGTGATTTAAATTCTTCATATATTTCCTTAACATTTACTAATTTAAAGGTATTAAGTCTTCAAATATAATATTTATACAGCAACATGACATAAATCAACTCAATGGCTCAAACATTGCATTGTGATGCTTAAGAACTTATACACATATAACCATTTCATATAGTCACTAATTAGGGACTTGCCTTTGAATCATCCAGTTCCAGCTTTTTCAGAGACCGTCTGACATAATCTATGAAGGAGGATGATTTGGAGAAGGTTTTTCCAACATGTCGATCACTGCAAATACAGTACTAAGGTGTAGGCTTTTATACATCCAACAACAGAAATTCAGGTATTTTTAACAGGAGAAATAAGTCAGTTGGATGGCTACTGCCAAGTTAGTAACAGTTCTCTTTTTCCCCCCTTCCACTTCAAACAATCTGTCTAATACTTGAAGTAACTACTAGACACAGCAACTGTATAATTGTATTATGGTTATAGTATGGTTATTATTTTATCTACAATTTTGAGAGATAGTTGAAGTTTCTTTTTAATTTCTTCAATAATTTTTTTATTTCCTAATATGAATGACAAAATTATTATTTCCACTGACAGACATTTTATTCTATACTTCTATATTACTTCCATAATCTACTATAATGCTACTGTAATTTACTTAACACCAACCACTGTACTGAGCAAATGCCACTCTTGCTTTGTTATTTGGTGTTCTTTCAATTTTTATTTCACTAACTGATGCCAGAATTCTATCCTGTTCACAACTCAATAGCTTGCATTTCAAGCCAGAAGAAAATGTATGTTGTTTCAAAAAATATGTTAAAATAATGCACAAAAACTTAAAAAAATATAGGAAGAATGAATCCTAACAGGCCACTCATATTTTTTCTCTTTTCTGTACTTAAAATATCTTGGAGAAACAATACACATTTTTTTTTCAGTCTGAATTCACCTTCTTGACTGAGTCTAACATTATTTCTCTTCTAGATGTGCAGTGTAGGAGTTAATCAGGTACTGAATTTTCAGCTACTGAATTACTTAACAAAACTACACTCTCCCTGCACTCTCCCAGTGAAAAACTGAATAGAAGTATCTTAGTTTAAAACTTTCCTCCCTCTTTATTCTTAGTAAAACCTATCTCCTTATCTAAAACCCAGAACTAACATCTGAGGTCAACAGAAAGATTTCAAAACATTTCACTCAGCAGCAGTTCTAAGGCTGTTTAGTTGTCAAAGACTCTCACTCATTGAGAATCATTTTTGTTGTCATATTTAATATTCAGATGCACTTAAACACTTAGGCTGATGCAGTCTGCAAACAGTTAATGATTATGTTGTTATGTCATTCCTAGGAAGATGGGCATTTAACATCATGCTCAGAAAAAA
>WEIU01010128.1:2246-48747 GCA_013389925.1 Aegithalos caudatus
AGTGCATCAGGCCCAGATCTGGACAAGACTAAAATTAAATTTAGGCATTTAAACCTAAGACAATAATTCCTTCATCTGCTATACATTATCCTATATTTCTGCCCACTAATTTCCCCAGCCTGAAACTTGCTTTATGCATAGGCAGAATTCCAGCCATGTGGGATGAGGATTGGGTCTGTTAAAATCTTACAGATTTGTCCTGTCTTCCCCTAGAGGAGTCCCTCACACAGGATTGGGTTCTCAGCTCTCCAACATCCATCTGCAGTACAGACAATCTCAGCCATGCTTTATCTGCCAAAGCCTTCAGTACCTACTATCAAACAAGTGTTTTAAGCCATAAATCTGTCTCTGGGTGATTCTATCTGAGTTGCAGGGAGTCATCTTGATCCCCACAGGGCAGAAATTTATGAACCCTGCTTTCAGCAGAGGGTTTCCTGCAGCATTTGCTGTCTGTTTATGTATCTCATTAGGAGGCACCCAGTTTCCATACTATTGTTATGCAGCTCAGAGCCCCCTAACATTTTTAAATCCATTAGACTTCAAGGTTTTTGAGAAACAAATCGTGCACTACAATGGCTTTTGGTTACAACTACATAAAGCTAGGTTAATTTTCAATATTCATTCATTATTTTCCAAGAATATAAATCTCCAATTCTATCCTGGAATACTGAAAAACATTAGTCCATTGTCCCTACCATGAGACTAATGAGCAATGCTTCACTCATAAAAGGGTATTTTGTGTATCTGGGATGAAAGGTTGTGTGGAAAAATGGTCTGCCACATTTTTGTCATTGGTGTGAAAATCCTTTTCAAGGCTCATTTAGGGAAGCTTTCAGGTGTTGAGCTCCTTTGAAAATCTGACCTTTCTTGTGGGTGGCTCCTGTTACTGTTGAAAATGCACCAACAAGGAATGAAACAAGGGGGTATTCAGAATACAATATGGTGGAAAGAACTGAGAAATTTAAGATTCTTAATGAAATATTTTAAGTATAGGAAAACTCTATAATGTTTATTTTAGGTTTTGGTTTTTTTAAACACCAATGAATATTTGGACATTTGAAGTCTGGGTCATACTTGTAGGTAAATAAATATACAAACCTGATATCTCTCCTATAATGATAATCAAAACAAAAACATTGAACTTTCACTCCAAGTTCATCGTGCAATACTTCACATTATTAATCAGAATTATGTCACAGGATTATTACTTTGCTTAATAATGTGTTTAATGTAAATTTAATGCAAAAGTTCCATGATAGAGGCACTCAAAGCTCTTTTGCAAGGTTCAGCCACTGCATTAGTAGTTTAGTCTAATAGCCTAATGTTAATTTGGATTCTAGTCTATTATTTTGCATGATATTTAATGTGTTTTTGTAATTAGATTTTTTTAAACAATGCCAGAAAAAATCATATGGGTCAGAGTGCATTACTCTAATTAACTACAGAGCATTCCTGGGACATGTGTAATCATAACACAACTTCTGCAATGAAACAGGGTAGATTATACTCCAGTCAACAACCTGTGTCTTATCTTGTGAGAGAAAAAAAACACATGACAATGAAGTGATGAACACCTGCAGCTGTCCACACACACTACTCCCATTTAAAAGGTTCTTACCCTCTTGGCTGGTCGAGAATAATAATTTATATATTCATCCCTAACTTGGGTTGAGACAAAAATGAATTCTACATTAACATACTTCTGAGAAACTTCACTCCAAATGAGAGTTTGAGAACAATTATACAAAATACTTGTACTGGAAGAACAATGATACAAAAACCTCCAAGAATAAGGGCACAGGTCTACCCCAGACAAGACTGGTGACTACAGCAAACCTCAGAAGCGATGGACAGAAAGCAGGGCCATAAAGAGATCTATCTCCTTTTATCAACTTTCTTCTAAATTTCCAATCAATCTGTACTAATCTTAAAACAATGACCCAGAAAAATAAATTATTCTTTTTTCCCCCTAATTCTCTTAAGCTTGAAATTAGTTGGCAGTATGATAAATTACTATAAGGTAAAAATAAACATTTATAATCTAAAAATCATTCTTCAACAAGAGGCTTAGTATCCTTCAATTAACATGAAAATAAAAAAAAAAAAATTCAAGCAGTATTCGTTTGTTCTTATTTAATTAAATAGAGAATATGTACACANATTACTGAGGAGCCCCCAAATGCAAGATTTTCTTTAAAAAAAGCTACAGGAAAATTAATAAACTCATAGCCTCATGGCTCTAGAAGCTGTAATTTTTTCTCATCAGGACAGTGAAAATCATACAGTATGACTGAAACATGATTAGAAATCAGCATCCTGGCCCAAGATCTACTGTATTCACAACTTGATTTAACTTATTATACCTTAGTGTAGCACTGGTGAAAGGCACTGATTCTGTACACACCATAGGAGAATTAATTTGTAGTTGCCAAGTGCAAAGATATTTTCAAAAAACATGTCCATGTACAGTCCTATAAAGAAGAGAAGTGATTACCCTGAAACTCACTTGCTAAAAAAGAAAATAGAAATAGAAAGAGAAGAAAAAATCACTTTTTTTTTTTCCTCAGGAATCAATAAAGGCAGCAGAGACATAATGCGTCACAAGATAATTTTCATTAAGTCTTAAGTTCTCTGCACACAAAACCCAAACAAATGGGCTCTGTGTCAGAAGACTATCAAGAAAGCATAAAAATAAACAATTCAAACCCATAGGGCCTAAGATGTTAAACCAAATTCAACCTGAATCCCAACACCGGTGAAAGTTAGCCCCAGGATTATCAAAGAACAGACATATGACAGTACAAAAAAAAACTCTAATGTGAGACTTAGCAAACTAATTATTCCACTAGTCAGTCCCATAATNACATTTATAATCTAAAAATCATTCTTCAACAAGAGGCTTAGTATCCTTCAATTAACATGAAAATAAAAAAAAAAAAATTCAAGCAGTATTCGTTTGTTCTTATTTAATTAAATAGAGAATATGTACACATTTCTTAATTTTTATCTTGCTTTAAAGGCCATATGGCCAAATCTTACGCTTGTCAGCAAATTTTAACTGATTTTCTCTTCTCAGTGGATTGTCCTACTAAAAATACTTAAGAATTATTTCAATTAGGCTCTGTGATATTTATCACAGCCTAATCTGACATACCTCANAGAAAGAGAAGAAAAAATCACTTTTTTTTTTTCCTCAGGAATCAATAAAGGCAGCAGAGACATAATGCGTCACAAGATAATTTTCATTAAGTCTTAAGTTCTCTGCACACAAAACCCAAACAAATGGGCTCTGTGTCAGAAGACTATCAAGAAAGCATAAAAATAAACAATTCAAACCCATAGGGCCTAAGATGTTAAACCAAATTCAACCTGAATCCCAACACCGGTGAAAGTTTGCCCCAGGATTATCAAAGAACAGACATATGACAGTACAAAAAATAACTCTAATGTGAGACTTAGCAAACTAATTATTCCACTAGTCAGTCCCATAATAACAAAGATTATATTTTATCTCATGCTCTGCTACCTGATGGCCACACTCTCAGTTATAAGGGGTTGCAAGAAGGAAGTGAGAGAAAAAAAGTTCTGTAATACTCTGTCTCATTATGCAAATACCAAAAGTAATGACTTAGATCAGATACTCCAGGAGTATCTCAGGGATGGAACAGCAGTCTCAGATATCTACTGTTCTTCACTGCTTTTAAATTCCACAGTCACAGACTTACCCAGGTTTTCCTCACCCCAGACTGTCTTCTGCAGTCACAGTTTCTCTCCTGGGTGTAGCAAGATGTAGATCCTCTCTTGTTCTGTGTTCCATGACAGCACAGCATTCCTGGTGTGCTGGGAATCACCCAAAGTCCTAATGACTACTGGCAAAGTTCTCCTTTCTAAGAGCTTGTAGGTTTTCTAGTGCTTTCACTTATAATTAAAATTATACATTAAAAGTGTTTTGTATTGTAGATATGTAATCATGGTACAAATCTAGTGTAAAAAACATCACCCATAAAATAATCTTTAAGATAAATACTTATCTAAAACAGAAACCTGAACAAAGGCCAAAGGCTGGGACAGGGAAAAAGATATTCCAGAGTTAACTGTGCAGTTTTACATAAAATAGAGCTATCATTAATATAATGTAACTAAGTCAAGCAATGTATGATTGATTTATTGTATTGGAATCCATTAAAAATATTCAATTGCAGTTTAAAACCATATAGTCATTAAATATCTTTGAAAACACACATTCTCTACTTCATTATAAGATACTCTTGACAGCACATCATTTTTAATGGCACCATTATAAACAGGATTCCTAATGGCTCTGTTTAGTATGTAACAGAATTGGAAGTCAGTAATATACAGAATCGTATTCAACATAATCAGATAACAAAGAGCACTGAAGGAAAGATGAGTGCACAATTAATAGTTGAACAATTATTTTGTGTAAAACGAAATGCATTTTAAATTGGGTGTCAAATAGGCATTATAATGGAAAAGTGGAACAGTGGAATAGATTTGATGTACATTACTTACAAGTACAACATGAACTACTGGTGCTGATATATGATCTAAACAGGAGATAGGAGAGGGAAGATTATGCCCAAGGCTAATTGCTGTGATAATGCTGGTTTCCAATAGCAGCAAACTGTTCTGTGCTTAAACCAAATCCCCAATCCCATACATGTACCTTAAAACACAATTTTAACTTTATCCTTGCTTTTGTTTGTGGCCCTTTCTACTAGCAGGGCATTCAACGAACAATTGCTCATTACTTTTGTCCCTTGAAGTGCATGGGGGTAGTCAGTCTTCAAGTGTCACTAGTCCTCACCTTCACAGTATGGAATTTGCCAATCAAAGGACCTCAGGAACAATAAAGTTCATCTTTAGTAAGCCATAGTTCAGGAAGCCAGGCATTTAAAATGAAAACCATGTCCTAATTCAGTACACAATAGGCAAGACAGATTTATAAGAAGTAAAAAGGAAAGGAGAATTTTCCAAATGCAATGCTATCCCTTACTAACAGTGCTATGAAGAAAATAAGTCTTCTGACTCACCATAAAAACAAGTGGGACTGTAGCAATGCCCATCAGCACAAGCAAATTACTCCAGGTACCTTCTGCCCACAAGGCCTGCAAGTTCAGGAAAAAGGATAAGTAACTGAAAACAAAGCTTTGCAAAGAGAGTAACTGATCTTTGTTGCAACACAGACACATTAACATAAAGCCATAGAGCATTTTTATATTTCTTATGACGTATGGAGGTATAAATTGATATTCAGGAAGACCCTAACCAGTCACCAAACTTGTCAAAATTAAAAAACAAAACGAGTGTGTGTGAATGTGGACTCATGGATTCATATACAGATATCATCCTTTCCACAGAATCTACAGAGCTTGGGAGAAAGCCTAAGGAGAGATATTAAAGTGGGTCACCACAAGTTTAATTTCTTTCATTTTGTCATTTGTGGCAGTGCCATCCAAAAAGAGGAAGTGAGTATATGCAGTAATAAGCCATTCAAACTGACAAAATCTATTACATACCTCTATATATGTAAAGAGCTGGCTTACAGCCATACTGAGTCAATTTAACCATATACTTATCTACAAGTATTAATGGCTGCATATATTTGCATACTTGTATGGTTTTCAGTGATCTGTTCCTAATCAAAATAAGGAAATATGGACTTTATTTCCTTAATTACCTAAACTAATTATGATTTCATCTCATCTTTCTAAAATATAAGATTTGTGAATGCTTAAATTTATTGTAAGGTTGGAGCACTTATGTTTTGGCATGCCAGCATTAGGACTGATTTTGCCTTTTCTACTGTTAGAAACTACCTATGTAACTAAAAACTGTACTTTTCCCTTTTACACTCCACACTAATTATGTAATAAAGGCTAAATACTATTAAAACTAAAACTTATGATGTTGTGAACAACTACGTAAAAGTTGTTTTGTGTCAGGACTTGTCCTCAAACTACAGTCAGGCATAGCTCCATAAGTTCAGTTTGCCATTTTGGTCTCACTCCCCAAACTTTTTCCCCACTGTGCCATATCAAACATAAATCAAAACTCTCCCTTGCATATGTGAGAATCTCTGCACTCTCACTGATGTTATGATTTTGTGCTATTACTCAATGCCCTTTGCAAATGAAAAAGTGCTTTTTTATCTATAACACAAAATATTTTAAAAGATTTTACTGATACCTACTTTTCTGAAAGTAATGCAAAAATATCTGTACCTATAAAACCCCATTATTTTAGTAGTCTAATGCTGTCAGTTCCACAAGGATTTTAGAGCTAACACAGCCAAGTGATAATAAGCAGTACAAACTCTGCCTCTGAAATCTGGCACATGGGTGGGGGGCACAGATCAGGTGTGAAGGCTTTAACAGTCACATATTACAAGTTACAAGGACTTTGATAACCATGGAGACTAAGATGCAAGTGTTGAAGGGACAGAGAGGTAACTCAGAGCTCTGCTGTCCTGCTGCTGCCAGACAGGGCTGTTGCTATCTAAATATCAAGGCAGCTCTAGAGCATCTCCCCGGAGGGCATTGCTGGCTGCACTCTCTTCCCCATCCCAGCAGGAGCAAGGCTCTGGACTGCTAAAATACCAAACAAGGTCAACTATTAGGGAAAAATTCAGCTCATGGAAGGCTCTAATTTTACTATCCAAAAAAGTCAATCAATCAATTGGAATAACATTATTTAAAAGTTTTAGACTCCTAGCTGTAAAATGGTATAACTATCTAGAGTTGCTGTGAGGAAATATTTAATCATGTGCAAAAAGGTTTCCACAATACAGTGATAACATCTATAGAAAAACCCATCAGAAATATATTTTGTCAAATTATATCAGATTTATCTTTTTTGTTGTTGTTGTTGGAATTACCACTTGTTAAAACAGACTGAAATAAATAATGTATACAGAACACACTTATATGATTGAAGATTTCATCATAGCATATATATATAAAAAGACAGCCTGAATTTGAATAATCGGATTTTTGAATGCTTGACTTTTAAACCTTACTAGCCCTCTGTTATATACCTTTGTTGCAGGTGCAATATATAACAGAATGACCTCCATCCATTGCATCCTTGTAGTAGAACAGAAGCATTTACTATAGATTTTATTATAAATGCCTTAATGAAATTCTAATCAATAATACTTCAGAGAATGGTAAAGAAATTGATTTCATAGATAAAAGGAGATGTTATTATCTCAGTTCAGTAACTATGAAATAGAAAGATGAAAAAGTCTGTTTTTCATATGAGAACTGAGCACAGCTGTACAGTTATATAATAAAGTATCACTTGTATCCATGGCAATAGGGAATAATTGATGCACCACAGTTATTTTTATAAACCCAAAGAAAAAAAAATCAACTGGAAATTTCTTTGCCAGTTTCTTGGCATTGTATGTTTTTTATCTGTACATAATGTACAAATTTATAGTCTGAATACACTCACTGATCTGACTCGTTGAATAAAACATGCTGGGTTTTGCTGCATATTAAAGAAGATGGGGATCTCATGCCCTACAACCAAGACTTTCATGAGGGATTTAATGAAAAACATTTCTTGGAATAAGATATATTGTTACCTTAAATTCAGATTGCATTGGATTTGAGATCTATACACCACAGGGATTTTTTATATTTTTTATAAATGAATAAATTTTTTTCAGTGTCTTACAGTGGCAAGTTTAGGGATATTTTTGTGAAATTCAGTAGATGCCTATAATGTAAAAAATCTAATGGAGACCCAAAAGTTTAGTATATATTCTCTCTTGGACCTTCCCTGATATAGTTACATCTCTTGACCTTTCTTGAGGAAAAAAAAAAAAAAAATTCTTGCCATTTTAAGGGAAGATCCACACTTGCCCCTTGAAATTATATGAGAAAAGGTAATTGATAATGTTTGGGATTTGTTGTAATGATAAGATGAATTCACTAGATGACTAAAAGAGGGTTCAGGTGCTCCTGTCAGTCTATTAATACCAATCGTGTCTACAACATTTTCTCCCAAATGCAGATCCATTTATTCATAACAGAGTTTGCATTTGCAATCACCTCTGTTTACTTTGCTTCAAGAGATAGCAATGTTTTGCTGTAAAGACAAGTATTCCATCAGATCAAACCTCTCATACGTTTCTCTTAGCATGTTCTATTGCAGCATAGTTTTCCAGGGGCATTCATAGGACCATGACAACAAAATCTATTGTGATGAGCCTTTTTGATTTCACTTTTTTAAAAATTTGATCAAATCAGAATTTTAATTTCTGTTTCAAATGTAAGATAAACCATACTACTTGGTTCCTTTTTTTAATCCTAGCTGACTTTTAGTCCATAGCTGACTTCTGAGGATGATTAAATAAATTGCATCTTCAGTACAATAGACAGTCAAGATCTCAGAACTTCTTGTTAAATACTAAAGCATAATACATAATCTTTCACAAACATTCTCCAAAGTATGTGGAATATTTGTGTATGCAGTACTGTATTTCCCTCCTTTTCACACCACGGCATCATCACCTTTTCTCATTTCTTTCAGTGCTCCTTTTCACTTTCCCCTTCCCTGGCATCTGTAGGAATCGTTTGCCTGAATTATCAGATGGATATGAACACAAGCTATTTGCTGTTCAGAGATTAAAAATGGATAGTCTCTTAGAAATACCAGCTGCAGTTGTTTATCAGGGATTCTATTATTTTGGAAACTCTGCAGCACCATTTGCTTGAGCAATAGTCCTGTTACAAAATTTTTCATGAGACCAGCCTGACAGTGTCTTTAAATACTTGGAATGGAAGGAGGCAGGGATGTATATAAAATCCACATATCCACAGTTTGTTTTCCTCCATGCTGGAATTTATAAGTTTATCTGGCAATTCACGGTAAGTGAGCTTGACCCGGACAGCACCAGGTACAGGCTACAGCACACACACAGAGGAACTCTTTTACCTAACAAAAACTACTTTCAGCTATAACTTCTCCTCTGCCATTCAAAAATTACAGCCCTTTATAATATAATCAGCTTCCTTATCAGCAAGTGCCTGTTCTTAATTCTGTTTATATTTAATGACAGCATCTAAACATAGTTCTTCTCCATTATTTTATCTTTTTAGGCTATTTCTTTTCCTTCTCTCCACTAATATATCAAAATGCCTTTCTGTCTAGGGATACTGAACAGGGAATTAAAATGCATTAACGAAAGAAAGGTTATGGACTGTGAGTCAGCAAGAACAATAGAACCAAATACATCACGTAAAAGCTAATAATATTTAGATAGGGAGCCCAGAATTTAGCATTTTCATTATATTTTTCAGTTAGCATGAAAGTTTAATCTTCCACTAATCATTTAAAATGTAAAATAAACGGGGCTTGGGCATATCACAGTCTATACTCAGGTCCCCAGGAGAGAAAAACCACAAAAGAAACCTAACAATATGATGCTATATATTCTGAGATATTGCCATTCAATCTGATTTGCTACATGCCCATACATTTTAATGCTGACTTCATTATGAAACCTCTTCTTGATTAATCATTGGTGAACAATGACTAAATTGAACTCCAGCATCAGCTTGAACTGGGACATTGTTAGGAGCAACATTCATTTGAAAAGCAAACCAGATGGGCCAAGGAAAGGTCAGTGTGGTACTACCACAGTCACAAAGGACAACGCTGATAAACCAGTGGCAGAAGTTGTTGAGCTGAGACTACAGTAGCTTTAAGAACATGCTGTGGGACTGTTTGCATTCCAGTTCTCTCCTCCAGTGTATGTTACCTTCCTGCTTTTTATGGTAAACACTTGCCTTTACTATCTCCAACAGATGTTTCTCTTTAATTATCACCTACATAACCCTGACTGCTGTAAAACAAAAGGTGTGCTACAATTTTCCCAATTTATAAATAGGCAATCTATCTCTAAACACACACAACTGGGAGATTTCCAAAACAACGAATCCTGCAAAGGAGATGGAGTGCAAAACTGTCCTAAAACCTTCCACAGGTGCCATTTCAGCATTGAAAGTGCCACAGAGCACTCCTGATCCACCTAAAAATTGTGTCAGATCTCCCTCTGTTTCAACCTTATCTCACATATGATTTGGGTCAGGATTCTCAGGGACAGCTCTCCCAAGACCTTCAAGTGCCTTATTTTGCACAACACACTCAGAGAGCCCCCACTAAGCCTCTTCCTGGGCATTGAGCAGGACACCTCATCAGGCTCATTGAAACACCAGGCGAATGCAGGGGAAAGGAAAACCAGCACAAAATCCAAGGGGCCACAAACAAAGTGGCCTCAGGCCTGCTCTAACCTCTCAGCAGGCCATTGTCATGAGTGATGTGGTCAGAAGTCTTTAGCCCAGGCCTGCCATTAATGGGTTTTTAAGTCACCATCTACAGATGCTGTTTAGCCATACTAAAAATAGTAGTACCATTACATCTCTACATTTCCTTCAAAATAAATACTGCTTATTTATTATCACTGACCTGTAATTTGAGCAGATTTAAAAGAGATCACTCAATGTTAACTTTTTTAACCATGATGAGAATTTGCATAACATTATGGTAGTCCATATACTCTATTAGTCCATATACTCTATTACAGATGACATTTGTCAAGCTTAGTAAGTTCTGGCAAATTGATATTTTGAAGTTACTAAAGAAAACATCATAAAATAGTCATATCTTATATACTAAGATGAGACAAAAATCTCAGGAAAATTGCAACTGTAATTTTCTAAACATAAATATTTCTAAAATTGCAATGGCTTCTAAACATCATCTCTTTTTTTCTAGTATCAACTGTGAGTAAATCTATTCTTAGCACTTAAGTTAATCTTTCGTACATACATACAATACAATTACACTTCTTCACATCCAATTCTACTTCAGGATTGCATTACAAGTGGCTGCTGGACTGGATTTCTCTTTTTAATGTTTTATGTCCAGTGGTAGAATCTAGATGTACACAGAAGTATAGTCTGAGGTTTTAATAGTCTTGGTCCTGTTTCAGCAATACATGTTGGAAAACCTCATACATACAACCAAATTAGCTACTGCAGCTGTATAAAACTATACAGAAACAATTGGAAGGATGCATTTTTCTACTAAGCTCTGAAATCCTCACATCTGAATCATGGCAATAACAAGCCAGGAATGAATAAAGTTGCCCATCAAATAGCTTGTAATTTAACCCAGTATATCTATTTTTGCCAGATATATTTATGGGTCTTAAAATAATGCAGAATACAGAGAATACTGTTGAGATACTCATTTCTTCCTTGCTCAAGGGGTTTTACAGTAACAGCAGCCCACAATATAAAGCAATCAGGTTTGTTTTTAATAAGGTTAATTTCCTTTCCTAAAAGACCAAAAAGTCTAAGTCAGATGTTGAATTCACAAGCAATATCCAGGGTCATCTGAAGGACTGCAATAACCAACATCTTATAAAGGAAACTCACAGCTATATGAACTTCATATCCAAGTGACATTCAAATTTTGCACGTAAGAGTTTTCAATAGTAAATAAAATCAGCAAACTACTTGTCAGATCTATTTTATATTAAGGAGGTGCTGCAGTAGGGGTTATTAGGCAAGAGTTATAATAAAGAATTTCATAAGAACAGCTTCTAGGACCACTGTACTCTCTGGTGCTGATCCTAGAGGAACCATGCTGTAGCTACCTGAGACCATCCCATGCTCATGTTAGCAGTGGGAGCTGTATAAATCACCTTCACCAATACTCATTTCACCCATTTTATAAGGAAAAACTGACACTCCCTACACTGCTTACAAATGGATAAACCCACACTTCTCTGCTGCAGGCTAAAGAAACATTGGCTCTGTCACATTGCTCTGAAATTACAAGAAGAGAAAGAAACCTTGTGAGCTTACACACCAAGAAACAATAAAACCTTCCCACATTTATTCAAATCAGGAGTAGTTCTCAGAATATTAGTGTATTTCTGTGAGTTCCAATTGACGATAGAGCCTCTGGTGCAGGCCAAATGACTTTCTTACTTCAGAGGAGACACATGACACTCTCCTCAGTAGAATCTAACAGAAGGACAAATTCTTGTAGCCCACAATTTACACTTTTGGTCTCTTTTAGCTGATGAAGCAATACTACAGATTTTCTCTCTGTTTCTGTGCTGGTTGTGCACTGTCAAATAGATTGTCTTCATTCATCCCTGAGTAAAAGACATTCAGGACTTGGCATTACATCCCTTTCCACAACTTAAATCTGCTTTTCAACATGACATACTCCTGTCAGATAAGAGAACTCTGGTTGGGGTATGGCAGCATCATGTCTTTCTAGCTCTGCCAGTAAGGACAGTCTTTCCAGCTTCCATAGAGCTAGAGAGCACAGGGAAGAAAGTATTTTAGGTTTATGGAAGAGTAATTTCTTATGGTTTAATTTAGTACTTACTGGTTTAAAAAACTGCTGTACAGAAAAAACATGGAAGGTACTTGTGCAGGAAACAACAGGTTATAAAGTAATCAGAGAAGTGACCAGTTGGTCAGGACTCTTTTGGCAAAGCAGGTGGATATTCTGCACTTCCCTGCACATCTCACTAGCTGTGTTAGATCACTGGTGTGTAGTGACTGTTTAACATCATTGGGGAGTTGCACACAGTGGAAAAGTATAGTTTTTCAAGGATTTTCATGGTTTTGTGCTGGCAGGAACTACTTACTATGGGCATAGTAGAATATGTCAACTTTCTTTACAATTTTACTTCACTCTCGTTTTAGAACTATTCAGTTGGTAAATCTTAGACTGCAGGGAATTTATTTCTCATTATGACTGGAGGAAGAGTGTGACTGGCGAGAAGCTAGATGAGCATATTATGGGAATCTCCTTTCAAGGTGAAGTCTCACTAATATACATTTTTATACAATATAAATTTTATAGAGATAAAAATCATTAACTGTTTAATGATTTTTCCATTTGGGTTCCTAAACTGTACCTTAAATTGAGACTTATATAATCTGCAGAGTTTCTTCCTGCATGGAGGTTCCTCATAGGAACTTAGGTGACCATTCAAAAATATATCTTGTTTTCCTAGGCAAAAACCTCATTGAATAAAAGTCTGAACATTAATAAGGTAGGTACAAACACCCTGCTTGTGGCACAGCCAATGATGTCTGATGACTCACAGATAAAAACCACTTTGGAATGTGTAGATTTTTATTTCTACAGATTGCTTCTGTGTACTATAGCTTGTAGGTTATTAAATTTATTTTTTATTATTTCTGAAGATTTTACAAAGTACTTAGGAGAGCACTATAGGTACACAGGCATTTCATAGAGAATTTGATGGCAGGATGAATGTTATTGAACTCAAAAACCCTGTGGGTCTAAGTTTTCCATTCCTGATAAGTATGTCATCTGCATGGCTTTGCAATAAGATTATTTAAAAACCTGTTCTGTGCAGGAGCTCTGTAAAAGGTTGACTATGCAAGGCTGTATGTGCCTATCGTTTGAAGCGTGGATTTTTGGAAGCTTTTCTTTATAAAAATGAAAGGAGTGAATAATAAAACATCATTGGGACAATACAACAGTTTAAATGTGAGCTCATGGCACTCACTGTTAGGTGCGAAAAAAAAGCTACACAAACCAAGTAGCAGTGACATCATCTGGAAAAATGGGTTGGAAATAGTTTTGTGTACTAGAAAAAATATCAAGAAATGAATATTACTTAGTCAGCTAAAACATCAGAACATTTTAATTACTGCCAACTTTTAGGTTCACCTCTGAGCCAGTTAAATCCTGATAGAACACTATCTTCAGATCATCTATTTTTAGTGACCCCTTCAATATCATACAATATTTTCCACTAACATTCCAGAACCTACCAGAGTACTTCTAAATAGAACCTGTATTTTCAAATATACACCAGCTAATGATTTTCCACAATTTTAATTCTATTTTTTTTTTAACCTTAAAGAGACCTAGTTTTAGTATAATCTTAGGGACAGGTGTCTCCTTGTGTAATCAAATGCAAATATGTGTTTGGTTCATATCTTCCTCGAGTCAACAGGAATGGCAGAGTCACAAGGCAATGTCCTGCCCAAACTATAAGGCTGTCTTCAGGTGGAAAGAATGGCTCACATAAATTTTTCTAGATATCACAATGGAAAAAATATGCACAGGTGTCATATTACCCAGTACCATTACATTCCTCTCACTTGTAATTCCAGCCAGGAAACAGCAAGCTTCACCCTTGGAGAGACTCATAAATAGTTAAGTACCTTCTATCAACAGACGATAAAAGGGAAAAATAACCAATAAAACTACATAATGAACAACTACTGAGCAAACAGAGCTATAGCACTCAAACACAGTGAAGTTATTGCCTAGGCTATTACAAGGATTTTACAGTAATATCATTTGATTTTCCAGCTTCACGGCAATTATATCAAAGGTCTCTTACTCTTTTGAGATGTGTATCATTGCTCTAAAATAAATTCTATTATGAAGTCTAAGGTGGAAAGGAGAAAGAACAAAAAAGTTGTTCAAGGTCACAGATAACCATGTTCAAAGCTAATTCGTAATATTTTGTCATCTTTCTTTAACACCTGAAAGTCAAGTGATGTTATATTCTGCTTCCTACACAAAGGATGCAGTACAGTAAAACTTCTTTTTTTAAATTTGTGTGCCACCATATATATAAAAGAAGCTCAAATTCATGATTTTGGATGCAAACTGGAATTTGCACAGTTCAGGTTAAATTGACTTTGGCTTCATCACACAACATCTGAAATCATACTGCAGTTCTCTGGTGCTTTTAGGACATAATTAGATAAATTCATAGATTAAGCTGCTCCTGGCAGTACTTGCTCTTCTGTGAATAGTGAACCAATTCCACAGCACATTGAAATACAAACTGTAGTTGCAATACCAAGTTGGCAATGAATCTTTGCTGTTGATTGTTGTGTGCCATATGGACCCACTTAAGCCTCTTCCATTTTTGGCTCTGGAAGAGAAGGGAGCCATTGTGGCCAGTCATGAGGTCAGTTTGGAAACCAAATGGCCCAGGTGCACAAACTTCAGCAGGGCCATCTGCATCCATGACTGGTTTTTTGGCTACATTTATCCCTGCCCATATTTAGACACGATATCTGCCTTCTTGCGTAATGCCACCATCCTCTGCCAAACAGAGCCCTGTAAGTCTGTCCTGATTTCTGTTGTGATCACAAAATACACCCAGTATATTGCTAATTTCTGTAACCTAGTCTATTCTTATACCTCAAATATGAAAAGAGCTAACAGGCTTTTTCTCCAACTATTTCTTCTATCACATAAAGCCTACAGAAGCTCAGATGAAAGTTCTTACAAACTTGAATGTGGATGTTAATACTCACTTTTTTCAAAGTTTGATGCTAGCCACCAAGGAAAGCTGAGATACTCAGAGGAAAGATTAGTGTAATTATAATTATATTGATATGGCTACAGCCTCTCACTTTTCCAAAATGCAAATGCTTTATCCTTTGATACACAATTCTTTAAAGGGCTAGATAGATGCACATTAATCAAGCTTATTTTGTGCTCAACAGTATCACAGTTAACAAATATCTACTGGATATTTAAATTATACTTACGTTTCCTGCCAAAAATCTCTGAGGCAGAAATAATTATACCGGGCTTTTATTTTTCACCTCAAAAAATACTATATAAGAAAAAAAAGAAGTATAAATGAGGTGCATTGCAAGGCTGTAACACTGTCTGAAAAACATGCAAAATACATTCTTAAGCAACTCATGCATTTCATATATTAATACCATTCTGTGGGTAAATTTCCTGTTTGTCACTGTTAAAATATGACATCATGTTTAACCTTGAGTTTGGACAAAGTTCTGAATATACTCATGCAAAATCTAAAGAGAGTCTGATCCACCACTGTCATTCAACTTCTATATTTTTCTAACAGCATGTGAAGCAAAAATCAAGAACCAATGAATCAAGGGGACAATATTTAAGAAGAACTTTACAAAATGGGTACTGAAAAAATAAATATCTCATAAAACATATAGAACCTCTATACAGAGATGCATTATAAGTCACATACTAGAATTCTTCCATTCTCATTATTATAATCTATAACATCCTTCTAGTTTTATATTATGCTTTGTTATAGCTTTCATAGTTTTAAAATTGATTAAACAAATCCTTTCTTTACTCTGAGCTGGAGAAAAACAAATCTCAAATGCAATTCATTCTTGCCCTGCTTTCCTCTATCTTTTGTTCCAAACTGTCACACAAACCAATGTCACTCTGGTTATTTTTGCTGATGCAACACGTGTGTACAGGACAAAGCATCTACAGAGAATCCTGCCTTGACTCAAAAGCAAATAATAATTATAGAACCAAGGAGCTCTGCATAAAGCATTTCAGGATGGTGTAAACTGCACCAAAATGAAGTTCTAGCAAATAGCAAATGAAAATGCCAATGGGGAGTTGCATGGTGGTCAAAGCAGCTTTCCATTTTTAATTTCACTTCAGAAAAGGAAGTGCCTCGCTCCCTGCTTAGAGTTAGCTTTGAGTCTCTGCAGCAGTGGCCTTTACCTTATCCACAGGCCTTCAAGAAAGTCATGTTTTGTAGTCTGCTGCCAAAAAAAAAAAAAAACTCTGCAAAACTGCTTTTCCTCCCAGGAAAGAAGTAAAATGAAGGTGACAGTCTGGAATACTAGTGAACTGGCAGTTATTTCACAGTGAGTCTTTGTCAAATGACTGACAATACATTTCAGAAATATGTGAACAGTGGCAAACACGTACAAGTCTTTGGAGAGGCCTAGAATTTATTTGTATATATTTTACACCAAGGATATGGAATAAATGCATCCAGAAAATGATTTGAAATTCCAGACACACATGCTGCACTCTGATTGGCATCTCAGTAATGCCTAGGAAATACAGGGTTTTGCTTGATTTTTGTGTATGGATTCTACCTTGTATCAGTAACGAGGTGTTCTGTTCTAGCCAGTGCATCTCAGGGCACTCCTTCAAAGATTACAATGTTGTTGTTTGAGCTTCATTCTTTACAATATCATTTAAGTGCAGTTACCTAATTCAGTGTCTTGTATGGACTACACATAGTTTGGTGCAACTGTATGTGTGTATCCTACTTAGATTCTTTCCCCTTTTGTACCAATAAACACATAGAAACCCCAAACTATTCATCTTTCCACAATACTAAAGAACTTCTAAATGTCTTCCTTGTACTGTGTCAAAAAACTCAAAAGAATTTTTAATGTGATTTTCAATAGGTAACAGTGCTGTTATTAATTATTACAATGCTGTTAGAAACAGGGATCCAAGCCAGCACAATTTCTCCAGTACAGCACACAAATGTCAGAGACCCCTCCTAGGCTGCATCCATGAAGATGTGTGTGATGGCCACACCATGCCTACAATATCAGTCCTGCCAAAAGATACTGGCTAGGAGCCAAAATCACAGCCTGTTCTCTAATGAGAAGAGAAGAGACATGATAAGAGAAACCATAATGAACACCAAATACACTGGCATAAATCTTTACAAATGCAATGCAAGTGCCTTCCACTCGTTCATTCTGTTTACAGCGAAGGTTTTCAAGTAAGCCCCCTTGAATCCACCAATTTCACACTGGCTTCAGACACATCTGGAACTACTATATTGCATATTTGTAAAAGCAGAGCTCACCAAAGTACTACTGCTGCATTAACATTTCCTCAAAAACTAAATAAATAAGCAAAACACCTTACATAGAATACCTGACAATGGGCTTTAGTTACAGCGATGAGGTTTCTCCTTTTTTCTATTGTTCTCTTGTTACCAAGTAATCAGCACACAGCCAAGCAGTTATAAATGGGAACTCTGCCTTCTCCTTCTCACTGAATATGGACATGTACCTGACTTACCTCCATCAAGCTATTTAGAAAAACAAGATACCTGTTTAAAGATACAAAGAAAAAAAAAAAATCAACTTATAATGCAAATAATTTATGTCATGTTTAATTCTACGTTAAATTTGCAATTTCCAAGTCACTACAATGCCCCTTTGAGTGTTTCTGGCTTATCTATAATTGGGAAAACATAGATAAACATCAAATGGCTCTAAATCTTCATAATCTCAGAATTAATATGGTGTATTTGCAAATGTTCATGTGAAGATGATTTTTTTCTAACTGAAAAGAAAAGCTTGGAGAAATGACAATGAAACAACATGTAAATTTAGCTTTAAAATACTTACAAAGACAGCACTGTATTTAATCACATATATCAAAATAAAAGAGATTGTCATGTTCTTAATCAGAGCAAATATATAACAAGCTTAAAGGAAATCTCTCTACATCAGACTCTATAAAAGGATATGTCAGCACAAATGTAAAGGACTTGGGGTTTTGAGATAAACCAGCCTTGAACAATAATCTTCTGATAAATCTCAAATTCCAGATGGTCTTTGTGGGTTTCAGACAGCAGCTGCATTCAGAGAGCATCATGATGAGGTATCTGGCTTATTTTAAACAGTAAATGTAGGAAATGGTACTGTTTTGATATTTCTTAAAATAGTATCTAGCATATATATTTTTTTAAGAGAACCACTTGATCTCCTGTGAGAACATACCACAATATTCTTACTTAGCTCTCAATTTCTGCATGTAAGTATTTTTTAAGCAATGCAATATTTTAAAAGGGATTTTGGAATTTATCTAGCCTTTCACAAAGGTACAAAATACAATCTGCCACTTTACTACCTTTGTAATAGTGTTATGACCAAAAAGTGCTTTTAATCCAAATGCAAATCTCCAAACGTTCTTACACTAAAACTGTTCTCAATTTTTTTGACGCAAATTCTTAATTAATTTGGCTTCTTGATATTATAAGCTATAGAAGATCAACTACATAAAAATGAAGTTTCAAATCTCTCCCATACATCAGGCATAATGCTATTTTCATTGTATCTTTACAAGACATCGGATATGTTAATATTTATGGAGTATACACCAAGGAATACCGCTAGAATTAATAAATAATAAAGCTAATATTTTTTTCAAAAATAAATCATCAGACATCTCATTATAAACTGGATATCTTCAGTTGTAGATTATTTAGTACAGTAATAAATAACAGGAGAGCAGAGTGCTGATAGAATTATATTTCATTATCTTGCTACTCATAAGAATGCGTTCTTTTGTGTTCAAACTCATGTAAATAGAACTGGTTTAGAATTGTGGGTACTTTCAAAGAAATAAAAATTAGGTTGCCTCTAACATGCCAGGTAGACATTCCTGAGCAGATGTATATAACATGTACCATTTCTCAAAGGCACTTTGAAATAATCCTCAGATGTGTCTTTAGGAAGATGTTGCTCAGGGAAGTTTAGTCCATTGTTCCTATTGTCTGACCATAACAGGATTCTTCCATCTTGAGCAATATGTTATCTTACAGGTTTTAACTTTGCCACTTTTGACTCTTACCTGTAAAAGAATCAATAATAGGCAAGGGTTTGGGTGGAGGGGGGTTTTGTGCAATAATTAATTAGCGAATTCTGGAGTAAGACTTTATAGACGTAGAGGTCCTGCATAAAATTTTGTGACACTCAATGACACAGCAATAACATCTAAGGATACGGTGCACGTGGATACTGGCATTCAGTATAGTTTATGTTTGTCTCCATTCTGTGTATCCAGTCTTATGGTTCCGTTTTGTAAAATCAATTGGATTTCGACCCAGGCAGTCTACATGGCACACTCAGCATTCTGAGGGGTGCTGGAGGAGGGCCTCCTTCCCTCTGGAGCTGGGATTTTCAGTGTGCTACAGAAAGCAAGTGGAGTTCTCAGTGCAAGTCAGAGGGAACTCATGCTGAACTCCATCAGGCCCCTTCATCTGTAAAATCACAGCCTATTCTCCTTGACCTGGGACATGTCCTCATTCTCTTTCTAATCGACGCCTGGTGCGCATTGTGCAAGTGTTAATTAACCAATAGTAACATAATTAAGAAAATGTTGCTATGGATCATTGTAATTCAGTTTCAGACACTGACAATGAAATATAAATATAAAGTTAAAAGAACAACTTGCTGCCAAGCATAATGGAAATAGGAATATCAATATGAATTAATGATTAAAACTCTAGAACCTTCACAAGTAACTCACAGCTCTATTGCTTTATTTTCTAACAGCTCTCTTTCTGTGGAGTTCCTAATCTATACACAGTACATGACTATGAGATTTACATATGATTTTAGTAAATCACTAAGCTCATTCTACTATTGAATTTCTCAGTATGTGACTTTGTGAACCGGTTTTATGTCAAAAGCACACTAAAAAAAGATAAGCCCAGACAGCATTTTCAGCCTGCAACAGATAAGTTAACACTGTATTGTTTAGTTTTCTGTGTCTACACCTAAGTGACAAGGTGATGATTTGTTTAAACATTAGGAGTTTAGATATGTACTGATCAAATATCATCTAAGAAAAGCTTAAAGTGAAGTGGCATAGAAATTGATGTTTAATTGATTAATTTACCTTGTAAGTCAGGGACTTATGATACTAGACATTAAGATGAAGTGGAAATCATAAGCTGAATTATCCATCAGGTAGATTCCATTAGGTTTCTACATAGGCAAATTTAAAATCCTGGCAAAAAAACCCAGTAATGTTACAGACACCAAACTAGCATCTAGCCAATAGGAAAGTAATAGAATGTTATTTACTTCAAGTGCCATTGGTTTTTATACTGCCATGATGATTTACCCAGGAAGGTCATGATTCTCTGAAACCTACAAAATAACTCCCCTTATCTTTTCATCACCATTTACTGGGTTAAGATTTGGCCTTTTTAGACTGTTGTAATAACACTGTTGAAAGGAAAAAAAATACACTTATGGTGAATTTTAATGATATTATTATACAGATGAGATGAACTTCTATATCCAAGAAACAAGTTTTACATTTACAGTAAAGGAACAAATCCTGAGGATTTTTATTTCCGAGCTCCTAGAGGTGTCCAATAACCCTAATATTGTTCTGCACAGTCTTCTTCTTGATAACTTCTCCCAGTGCAGCAGCTCTCTTGTCAGTGAGATGAGAAAGACAGTGAGAACATTGGGGAAGAAGAAGAGAAATGAACAGAGTAATAACAGAAGTAAGCATTTTGCTTATTCTGCTGATGCTTTAAGCTGCAAACAATGCAGTCACGGGGACTTCCAGAACTACTTTCAGAGCTCAGTTAGGTAACAAAAGGGGTCCATAAATACAGCTCAGAGCTGCTTTCTATTTTCATCTTTCCTTTATTTGCCATTGGACTCAACCCAGCAGAGTGATGATGCAAAATATTGATTCCCACATTCAATTCAGAAGCTGAATCTGGCTTTTGGGATCTATAGTTTCTGTATCTTTGCACATTTGAGGCTCAGCGTTCTTTGCTGAAACAAACAGGAGAAAACACAATTCTTTATTTTGAGGGATATCTGCCTGTCTTACAAGAGTCAAACAAAGCCTTTAAACCCTATCCTGCAAACATCTTAGATGTACCTATGCACATGGAGAGCCCTACTGAAACTAACAGGGCAGACAAAACACAAAATTCCAGGCATAAATGTTGTAGGACTGGGACTCCGAGTATTACACATCTGCTCTTTCCCAAAAGATGAGATGAAGTACATCATCTTTTTCACCTGCACATTGTGTGAAAATGGCACTCATGAGAACCTGCATCCTAAAAAGACAATTGACAACACCAACAAGATGACATTCCTGAGAAATATATTTTAAAGTTATTCAGAAGTTCTCCTATGACCTCATGGTTAACATTTATAGATCACCTATATAGAATAGAGAGAGAAAACGTACAAAAAAAATGTGTTTTATATATACATAATGTTTACAGATATTACAGGAAAAAAAAAAGACTTTTCTTTTTTCTTGATTTTGTTATCAGAAAGAGGCTATTTGGTACATTTTAGGTTTTGGGGTTTTTATCTAAGAATTCTGTGTGTTTTTCTAAGGTAAATATGCACACATTAATAACATAAGAACATGGACATTGTTTGGGATTAAATTAAAACCATTTGCCTTATGCATGCTCATTTCCTTTTTTACTACTCAATTCCCCAATGATGCCATCTGATCACTTCTTGAATGTCCCCTGTGCTTTTGCCTTAACAATCTTGCCTGGTAGGCCATTCCACACGTTTGTGATTCTCGGCATGAAAAAAAATGCTTCCTGACATCTGTTCTGAATTTGTTTCTCTTTAATTTCCATTTATGCTTCCTTATCCTAACATCTGTGTCATTGTGAAAACGGTAATTCAGATTGACGTTATCTGTGCCATTTAAGATTTTACATTCCCCAGCTAAAAGCTACTCATAACCATGTAGTGGTTTTGTACTTCTTATTGATAGTTAGCTTAGCAACATTGCCTGGTTCTAACTCATGTTTTAGGTTATACTTCAGCTTTGTTGTTGTTTTTATTCTGTTTTCATGCATGTTTCTTGCAAGCTGAGGGTTAGCACTGTACTCAGTGGGCCATTTTCAGCCCATAGGTGTTTCCCACAGCTGTTATATAGGAAAGGAAGTTGAATTTGGCCCAATAAGCTTAATGGGGGTATCAAGAGGACATTATGCTAATTCCAGCCATAGGCTATGAGTGTTCCTTTGGTGTCTCTACAAGTCTGGGAGTTAGGACACTTCAATTGTTTCACTCAAAGATTTTGAGGGGCTGGAGCACCAAACCTTAACCAGTGAATACTACATAAATAATACCCCCCTACCACCCCATTTTCCAGACAAATAGAGAGGTAAGAAGACTTAAAATTACTCTTTCTAGTTCTCCCAAGTCAGCAAAAGAATCTGGGACTATTTTTTCTAGACTTTTAAATCCCTAAGACAGGAACCATATCCTTTTACTTGTCCTTAAATAACAGATTAACTCCAAGAGATGAACTGTCAGAACTCAGACTCACAAGCAGCACAGCAATTAGCAGCATGTTTAACAGCAATTAGCAAAGAGCCCATTTTATATGGTTGGTATCTATGACTGAGCTAAAACTGGACTATTTCTAGTACTTGAATATACAGAGAAGTAAAGTGCTATAGCTGCTGATCATGGAGCGTGGAGTAAGGGCTCCTGCTGGAGAACATAAAACAACTATTGATCCTTTTTTCATGGTAATAAAGAGGTACAATTCATACAGAGCTGTGTCTCAAGTCACAGCAAAGCTTTACTCTTTTGCTTCCAAAATACTGAAATTACATTATATTAAATTACAAATACTTTAGATATTTATTCACCTTTACTTATTCTTGACTGTTGCTAACCCAAGGGTGATACTGAACCATGAAAGTGGTAATGCCTGCAAAGGTTCAAACAATAATTGTTAGCAGTTAATCCCTACATAAACTCCCACCAATGTATAACCTTTTAAAGGGAGAATTTCTGAAGAAAATGAAAAAATTATTCTATTTAATTCCACCATGCTAACAGAGTGTTTTGGAAAGTACACCCAGTTACCAAGAAGATCTGAACACATATGTTTGAGCTTTTCTTAAGTTCTGTATTTTCTTTCCACATATGAGCAGGTAATACACTTAAAAGTATTATTCAATATATTTCCTCTACAGTAATAAAAAAAAGAACAGTCTGTTTCACTGTACTTGGAAAGAGTATGTGTTCTGCCTAACTAGGTCACCTAGGGTTTTAAAATGAAAAACTGTGCCCATCATTCAAAAACTGTTTATTCTACAAGGTAAAAGAGAAGATAAAGGTGACAATAATCTTATTTTATAAAGGATGGCTTTGATTCATTCATTTGGATGAAGTAGTGGGCTTTGAAATATCCAAATATGATCCAGCTTATATCTGTAGAATAAGCCCAATAAGAGAAAAAAGACCAAAATCACAAGATACTGAGCAAATAAACATGGTGGAGGTGTGTATGAATCCATGTAGGAGGGGAGACTGATTTTAAAAATGAGGTAGTCAAGAAGTAATGTGTCACCTAAAACATGTTTCATGTCAAAGTAAAAAGCCTACACTTTGTAGCCAGCAAGGAGCTGGCATTTTGAGCACACTAACAGGGGAGGTGGAAAAAGAAGGATATCTGTTTTAATTAAAGGGGAAGGAGTGTAGAATTTTCACGTATTATTTACAGGCAGTGCGGATTCCTTTCGTCTTAACAGGGTTTGCCAACGTAAACACGACATTTTAATAATGCATAAATTATAAATAAACTCCACAAATGCTGAAGAGTGTGAAGTTTTTTAACAATACTCACTCTTTCCTCAAGTAAAATGAGAATTACTTTACATCATGTCTTTTATTTTGCTTATTTTAGGCAGGAAAAAAAGGCATTTTTTGAAAATGCTCGATATTCTGGAATGCAATAGCAATTCCTGTACTTCCAAGTAATGCCTCCTGTCTTACAAAGCAGGCCTGGGTTACTGACCCTGCTCTAACTAAGCTCCTTCCCTGATTAAAAGGCAAGTTTCTTTCATGGTTATATCATTTCAAAACCTATTCAGATGTGATAACATTTTTGCTCCTGTATCTTGGCAACATGATTTATTCCGTTAACACTGAGTGTTACAGTCTGAAAAAGCAGTACCATCTGGGTGGAATTAATAGCCTACCCAGAAAAATAAATGAGAATGGTCTGCTATAATTAACATGTAGGTAAAGTATATTTAACAGATTATTATAATTAATATATCAGTTACCGATTTCATGCTAAACAGAATGGTGAACACAAGATATTAAGATTAGTTACCCTTTCTGTATGTGCCGAGTAAAAATTCAATAGAATAATAGATCCAAAGAATCAATAAAATTGACCTTAACATTAAGAAATTTCAAGCAAAGAGAGACAATGTTGGTATTATGAACTAACAGTAGAAAATTACTCATTTCGTGAATTCTGAATTAACACCTGCAAAACTCAAATATGACCTGAAATAAAACCAGCCCCCACCCAAATGCTTGAGAGGCTAATTTAAATGCTGCTGCAAGCATCCATCAATGTAGATACACAGGGCAGACCTGTTCTTTAAAGCTATCTTTGAATTACATAAAATGTAAAATACAGCAGAAAGTCAACAAACAAGATGTGGATTTGATCAAGATGTCATAATAGCATTCTCACCCACACTGTACTTTTTTGTGAGTTTTCCCAAGACACAAATGTTGGTTTGGTTTTCACAGGCTACCAAAGATCCAGGGGTTATTTAGCAACTTCCTCAACTTCTGTGTTCCAATGACAAAGTTCAACCTTTTTGCTACCCCACAAAAAGCATTTACTTATATTCAAGGTCCTAGATGTCTTTTCAGTTGAACTGATATGGCATCACTAAGAGATATCAGATAAACAGTAGCACATTCACAATCCCTACGTGTGCATCTCGTTCTTGGTGTGTAGTAACAAATCCAGAAACTCACACAGATTTGCAGATTGATACATGACACTAATGCTTTGCACAGAAATTTAATAGGTTTTAATACGAAAGAAAAGATTTCCAACTTCACACTCCTCATTCCCCCCCCTACCCCTTGCATAATTGGGGCTTTTGTGTCTCCAGATTATCTTTAAATTCACGTTATTATAAATCTTGTTTATTACTGAAAAGACTAAGGGTCATTTGACAGTGGTGTTGGGCACATTACAAATGAAGAATGTAGGTGAATCCATTCCAAAGGCCTGCAATTTAAACAGAGAAGACAAAGAGAAGATGAAAGAGGGAAATTAAATTCAAATGCAGTTAGAGAGCCAGGGGATTTCCCTGCTTTTCTCCCAACTTTCACTTTATGGACAGATGCAAAAGTTAAATGAATTATAACAGTAATATTTTTAAACACATTTGGCATGACAAAATCATGAAACACTTACAAACAAGGCTATAAATAACAACAGAAACCAAAACCAGCCATCACTGTTCAGCATATGGGTCTCATTGAATAATTAGAAATAACATTGACGTTAATTAGGTTAATTTATTTCTTTTTAGTTCAGATAATGTTGTCAGAGGAGGGAGAACCCAAAACATTAATTGGCATAACTTGATTCTAGTGGAATTCCAAAATTTTTACTGCACATCAACTGATTGTGGAAAATACTGAACACAAGACTGGCACGTGGATCACAAGGAACATTTGGAGCTTGCAGGATTCCACAGTTAAGCAGCTGAAGTAGACTCCTACAGTATTCTACAGTAATTGTTACTATTTAAATAAGTACTTTAGCTGATTAGTGTAGAATAGGAAGTAAAAATCAGCCAAAGAGCTAATTACAGGCATGGCAGAAAGTTTCAGAAGCTTCCATGTAGAAATTAAGATGAAGAGCAGCATTTTGCATTCCTTTCCTCATTCATGACAACTACAATGCTGCTGCTAACATTCTGCAATACTTTCATTTCCAACTCCAAGATATATTCCAAAGTAATTATAATCATAGCTCAATTAAATTTGCATTCTAATACAAAATGTTAGCAGTATTGTCACATGGTATTATGTCAATAGATTATGACATTTATGTTCTGCAAATTTTGCCTTAACATTACTGAAGCAGCTATTAAGATTTTTGAGAAATCAAATATGGTTTAGGATTTATGTCTTACTCTGCAACATCTGGTATTAGTCTGTGACACAATTCTAAACTAGCTGGATCTCCATTCTGTTCCAAAGCCCTAAGTTCATAATTGTGTAACCCACCCAGACTCTTATGAGTTAGTAGATAACACACAGTCATGCCTAAGTGAAAAGCAGCCTGGATCACTGGGAATTCTTCTTGTGCATTCTAGAAGCATGTCACTGCTGGTAACAACTAGCACTGGATTTCTCACTCCATCTATAGGAGAAAAATGTATAGAAAGATATTTTAAAATTCTTTCGAATTCTTTCATTTTGTGTAAGTATTTGCAAAATCATTTCTGCTAATTGGAACATAAAAGTTGACATAAGTGACATAAATTATTATTTTTAGTTGTCTTGGTATATAAAAGCTGTCAGAAAGATTTTATAGGAATACCACTGACACTGATTTGGAATTGACCATGCTGGGAGTGCTGTAACACAGAGTCACCATCATATGTCTCTTAACATACACAGAATGGAAGAGAAGGGAAGAAAGGTCATCTCTGACAGGAGAAAGATTCAAGGGTTTGGGTGAACAGTTGTTATCAAAAGAACAGGCAAGAAGAGACTGACACAAAAATCCTCAGTAGCAAAGTAAAAATAAGAAGAAACAGAAGCACAGGCTCTTTTTTTTTTTTCCTACAGAATGTAAATGTCTTCCTTGGGATAATGCATATGGAATATTGTTAAAAGGCATTGAACAGCTACACAACCATTCCCTGTGGCAAAGAAATGTAAAGAAAGTTCGTAATATTCCAGAATATCATTATAAGTGCCTGAGTATTCTCTTCTGGATGTCAAATAATTTACCTTCAGGAATGATATGTGTATCTTCTGATATGAAATTACTTTCAGCAGCCCTGCATAGTGTCTTCCTCACTTTATCATAAATTAGATACAGGCACTTAACTAGTCTTTATGAAACTAAAAAGTATCGCAACATTGCTGCAACACAGGCAATGATCCACAAGTAAAAAAAGTTGTATTTTGTCTTTATATGAATTCCCATTGTAAATAATTGATTACTGCCACTAAAGTCTTTCCAGAAATTTTAAGGCTTTCTTTTCTACCAGGTCTTATTGTCCTTTCATAAGAAATGGAATAGATAGGTAATATTTCTAAGAGTTATTTTCTTTTAGAGAAATCACTGATTTCTTAGAGAAATCCTTAGCCAAAACTCAGCTACCTTAACCTGACAACTTCATATAGGTCAGCTGTACTTGTCCATCATCAACATCAGCTAAAGAACCATTATTCTAATTCAAGAACAGAAATGCTAATGTTACAACATGATCCATAAAACACACTTAAACAGGGTATAACTCTGTCATTTACATTACAGGAGTCACAGTAGTCCCCATACTGGAATTGAAGCCCTGCTGGAGCAAGGGCAATGCACATGTAATGAAAATAACTTACATTCTTGAAAAGACATCAATCTAAGTGAAAGATGAGAAGAGCAGATGAACACAATAAGGAAGCAAATGATAACAGCGAAAGATAAGAGAAGCAGCATGATAAACTTAGGTCACAGCACACAGCCTGCTGAAGTACCAGGAGCTCATCAAGAGCTTAGGCAGGCTTTGGTTAAGGACCACCAAGTTTTATGGCATTATTTTAGCCACTGGAGGGCTCTTGTATTTTTTCCACAAATACCTCGGTAAAGAATCAACATGGTAAATGTTCTTGTTAATAGGGAGTCCTATATAACCAGCAAGCCTGTGCAATTTCATGCAAATCAAATTCCATTTACAGTGCTTTTTTCCTTCATCTGCAATTAAAAGTTGAAAAAAAAAAAAAAAAAGGAAAAAAAATCCTCTCAAGTAGAGGCTATCTATTTCTTCATAAATAGGACACCTTTTCAGAGACTCTCTTTTGTATGCAGTGGTAGAGATGAGATCTGTACAAAACACAAAAGGAATAAAGTATCAGTGCTCAGTATTGTGAGGGCATTGCCCAGATTCCCTGTCAAGTCTCAGTTCTGTACAGGCAATAATAACCATTACTGGGCTTTTTGGGTTTCAGTCACTGCTGTGACTCTCAATACAATGAATACAACACAAAAAAACATTTTAAAACTGCTGATAAAAACCCTTTCTTTTTCCACCTTTGAAAAAGTGTTGGGAGAGTTTCTGACAAAAGAAGGAAGTAATTTCAATGAAAGGGATAATGGGAAGTATATTGAATGAGAAAGAGGATGGAGGGCAGGAAATGCAACAATAAAGTTTAATTAAATTAAAGAACAAGCTCCAACAGTGAAGTATACGCTGGAATATTTTTTTTTTTTAATCTAAGAACTGACAGAAAAAGTTTAACATAGGTTATTGAAGATAAAAAAATATAACCATTGGATATAATATAGAATATACTGATCTTTGATTCAAAAGATAATGTTCCACTGAAAATCTCCTCTTTTTTTAACAATTTACTTTCTGTAATATAGTTGAGGAAACCAAAAGGAGTGTGATACATGGAGGATCTAAACCAGCATCCTTGTAGGGATACTTATTTCAGGCCATGGAAGCCAATCAGTGTCAGAAAGAATAAGGAGGTACCATTATGAGTACCATAACTTAAAACAGGTGTTTGAAATGATAGCTCCTGCTGAAATCAAAAGCCACTTCAAACCGTACCCTGCTTTTTCAGCCAGAGACCTTATTAATCTGATAACATTTCAGTTCCTCCAGATCTAAGGGTATGCGGGGAAGAAGGAGTTAAATACCCAGCATAACTGAAATCACTAGTCACCTTACATATTAGAAATTCAAGTATATTAAAAAATGATCACAAAGTTTAGGATCAAGGCCCCTAAAGCTTCCACTCAAAAATGTTCCTTTGCAAGCCTCCTTCTTAAACTTTAAGACCAACATCCACATTGCTGTAATAGTGGCACAACAGGAGTCTGTCCTTAAATTCCACTATCATGCACTGCTTTAGAGGGAAGCTAGAGCTACAGATCCCTATGAAACTCATCAAGTTTCATACACTTTCCCCTTTTCAGTTGTGTGATTTTCCCCACATGGAGTGAAAGAAAAGTTCTTAAACTACTTGTGATTTTGCGATGACAGCATGACTTGCATTAGCCACATAAAACCAACACATAAATCAACTGCGAGCAGAATCACACAGGAGGGATGGGATGGGAGCTGGTAGGATGTTCTCTGTGCCAGGGACTTGCCACCACAAAATGGAAAAACCCAAACAAAGTAAAACACTGGTGAGTTCTCAGACCACAGGACTCCTGGGACTGAACCCCCACCTAACACCGCCTAGAGAGGAACAGCCCCAAGCCAGACTGGGTACCCAGAGCTAAGGGGCACAGAAGCAAACAGTAACCTCTGCCAGCCTTGCCTGTCTCCCCATGGGATTTACAGCAGGAGAGCTGCATTGCCAGTTGCCTGGCAATAGCTAAAAGCTCAGAAAGAACCTGAGCTGCAATTGGATTTTGAAACTGACTGAAGAAAATATTTTTCCTCATATATTTTAACTCTCACATTTAAATCAATTGACACACCAAGACTATCAGTTATAAAAGGGAATAGTTTTAAGATCTGAGCATGGTTCTGGCTTCCTTTTCTTGATATTGCCTAAATTTGATTACCTTCTTTTCAGCAGCAGTTAACAATACAGTACTTTATCCAGCAATCTGGGAGCACTTAATGTACTGAACTGCTGGTCAAAAGAAAAAAAAAGTAACATTATAATTGAGCTCCATTCAACAGAGAGTATCACAGACTACATTTACAATACACCTGACAGACAAAATTAGTATTTTGTAGGAACAATGATTAATTCATAGATATATATGTGATTTACTGTCACTGTTTCCAGTGCAACCAAAGCAGTGCTACTGACAGAAAGATTCCCACACTATGGTTAAAAAAGGTTAGAAAAAACCCCAAACAGCTGTTAAAAGATTATTCCATATAGTAGATCAATCCTTCTTCATACATGGCTTTTTTACAACTTCTTCATTACTTTTCTTCATAGCAGAGGTATAACATTAACAAAACCCTATAGAGCTGTAGACTCCCTTTAGGAGCATATTTCCTGCACTTACTGTTTACAAATAGCAAAAATGTTGGGGGTATTTTCCAGTGTAGTTTACTTTTGGGATAATATTTTATATATACACACATGTATATCTATGTGAGAGTTATATATATGTACAATTTCAAGAATACTTTGGCAGACAATTTCATAACAATGGTAAATGGCACTTAAACTGAAAATAGCTTTTATCTTTAATTGTCAACCTATGAAGTTGTCTTACACTAACTATTTTTCCTTGAAAGGAATAATGTAAAATGACAGAATAATAGAACCCTAACATGTTGCAAAGAACATAAAAATTATCCTATAGAATTTCAAGCATCTTGAACACTACAGAATCTAGGAGCCATAAAGGAGTATGGAGATAACACTGTACAAGAAGTATACAAAAAATCCTGTCACCAACCAGATGTCACTGTTGAATTTTTAAAAAGTATCCTTTCTCTATCTCATCATCAGGTTTGTCAGAAAGTATATTTAATCACATTTGTAACTCTTTTAAGAAGAATAAACCCAAGAATATATGTATTTTTAAGCTCGTGGTTCCAAGTTTTTATCACTGATCTTGCTGGCTTTTCTCTGATCTCCCACACAACCTGAGAGAAATGCCTGGTAGTCAGAGCCCTCAGCTGTGCTTTGGGTTAGCACCATCTCCTTCTCCTTTCTTTTGCTGCTTTTAGCTAAGGTAGAGTTAATTATCTTGTCAGTGGCTGGTATAGGGAAGTGCTTTGGATGTGTGCTGAACACAGGGTTGATAATACAGAGATTTTTTTTTAAATTGTTGAGCAGGGCTCACAAGGAGCCAAGGCCTTTGCTGCTCCTTGTGCAGCCAGGACAGGTGACCCCAGCTGACCAAAGGGATATTCCAGACCATCTGACACCATGCTCGGTGTATAAAGTAGGTGGAAGAAGGAGGAGATATTTGGAGTTATGGTGCTTGTCAAGTCACCATTCTTCAGGATGGCCCAGGATGGGGCCCTGCTCTCCTGGAGATGGCTGAACACCTGCCCACCCATGGGAAGGATGGTTCAACTCCTTGTCGTGTTTTGCTTTGCTTTTGTGGATGGCTTTTAAACTATCTTATCTCAATCCATTAGTTTTCCAGCTTTTGTCCTTCAAATTCTCTCCCCAATCCCACAAGTGGGAGGGAAGAAGTGGATGCTTAGGATTTGGCTGCTGCCTGGGGTTTAGATCACAACACATCTCCATTTGAAGAAATTAACTCTACTTCTGAAAAGAAACTGTTTCACTATGATGTTGAAGCTGATCATTCTGTACTGTACAAAAGCCTTTGAAATCAAAGACCTTATCTACCTGTCTCCCATGGATACCCTCTGGCAAATCCATGGGTGTACACAGAGCACCAGCACAACACACAGCAGGATCATCCTGGGACCCAAGGAGGAACATCTGCCTCAGTGGGCACTGCAACTTCCAGGTTAGCTCATACATTCCCCAGAACATTTCTCCTTCCCAGCTTGTTAGTTCTGTCAACTCCACTGTGTGGTATTAATTAATTAATATTTTTTTTTTAATTGATTGATTTGTTTTAAACCTGATGTGATTTGTTATCTTTTCTACAAAAGGGCTCTAAGCTATCAGACCCAAAAAATTCAGCTTTCATTGACAGCTTAAATTCATGTGATCATAGCAGCAGTGCTACCCACTAAAAAAATAACAGGAGCGCTTCACCAAAGGCCTAAACACTGATATAAGAATTGAGATATTTCAAAACTACACTTGGAAGCCTTGGCATTACTTTCAAGAGTAGATGTCTTCTGCTACTTCTCCTCAAGACTCAGGGAACTAAATGCAGTCCTTCAAGTGAAGTCTTTCATGACAGTGGTTAGTATTTCAATCAGGATTCTAAGATTTTTTTTTCCTGAAATAGAACGCATGTACTGCATCTCATAAGAAATTAAGGATTAGAAGGTAGAAAAAGACAACTATAACTTTCATTCAGCTCACCTAGACCATTTCTATGTAACAGGACCAGTGCCATCTTGTAGAATAAAAACTTAGTGCAAAACATCACTGTATGCAAATGCAGCATTTAAAAAAACATTTGAAGTTTTTGAAGGCTTCTGACAGGTACACCCAAGAACATTCCAGAAGTGTTGGAGGCTATGAGAAATGAATTTATTCAAAACACAACATGCCAAAATTGTTAGCCTATGATTAAATTGTAATACCTCTCCTTTTTCCTGTATTACCCTGAGACCTTTCTAATTAGGATCCCTGGTTTCTTAAAGTAGATTAAGTAATCTATTGTGTGCTCTAGAAAAGGCTTTTTTAAAGACATGCTAAATTAAATCAAACAGAGCACCTTCTGACTGTCAGGAGAAACAAATATAAACAAGGGTCACAAAAATAACTATTATCTTGATACCGGTTAAACTTGAATAGTGTTCAAATACAAAAGAGTTGTGATAAAATAAATTGGGTGTTTTGATGTGTATGAATATGTAATATTTATATTTAATGGCCTATTGTTATAAATTATAAATGTACTTTTAACATGCATATCATGATATCCCATTATTAACTATAACTATTTTGTCAGGCAGTAATTTGCATTTAATAATTTCAGTCATTTTATTATTCAGACTTGGTATTTTCCCTTTTGAGTTCTCTTACTCTGTTCCTCTGAGCTTCGGTTACTTTTTCAATGCAGCAAACTGTTGGGATATAATGGTTAAATAATGTGAAATTGCACTGATGCCAGTGAAATAAAAGCGAGTTTTACAAAACCAAGTTCCTTCCCTGAACATAATAACAGTAAATTTCTAGTGTCCTGTAGTGCAATATCCATTAGATTTATTATGTTGCAATTCCCAATCCCACTAGTTCTGCCTGAGGGTGAGTATATTACATTTCATCACAGTTTCATTTTCTCCTACAGATGAGAAATGGGAATGCTATTGCAGTTATGTAGAATGCATGTGTTAAATCTGATCTCTAATAAAATCAAACACATCACAACTCACAGCACTTTAGCACAGTGTCGGCAAAATGAAACACCATCTGTCATCATGTAGAGACTGCCTTATTGTAACACAAAATCAAACTGCTCAGTGTGAACATTGTTATTTAATAAATGGGTAAATGGAAACTGATCATTATGATCTTATTTATTTTAAATGACTGGTTAAAGCTACAAAAAAATGCATTATAACTTATCAATTAGATGTATGGACATTACACTAACACCAAGAGCACACACATCCATAAGCCAAGCCAAAATTTTAAATGCCTTCAGTGAAAGAGTGAGATAAATATGCGAGACACACACTTACAACAAAGACCTGCCAAAATGTAGGCTAAGGATAGAAACTGATGGAACAAAAATTCACTGTCTGTACTCATGAGACAAAACCAGCTGAAAGCTATGTTGTTAAAGAATAGCTACTTGTAGCAAGCACGTTTAGAAAAAAAGCAAACATCATGCTCTGGTCTGAATGAATTACAGTGATAAAGGTTAGTCATCACCCCAACAAAAGCTGCATTCCTAAGAGCTTCTACTTTAGCCATTTTAACACATATCAGAGTGAAGAATGATGCAAGGTATTTGCTGTTAGTATAAATTAATTGCTTTAAAGAAAAAGAACATCAACTAAACTGTTCTTCTCTATTGACAATAGATAAAACAAAGGTTCAGGTTTATAATTACAAGATCCTAGATTTGACAATTTAAATGCCAGCTTCTAGTTATATAGGTTACTTTTCCTATTATAACAAAAACCTCAGTCATTTATCTTCAGAAAGGATCTTCACACACCGAACATGTAGTTTTCAAAGAGCTATTACTGTATCTGCAGAGACAATAACATGTGCTGACAAAATCTTAATAGTCCCATTGCCCTCATATCATATTTAAAGGACCCATGAGCCTGGTAAGATGTCAACAGAAGTATCCAATGCAGTAGCACTGACACTCTGTGATGTCTAAGGGAGCAAACAGAACGCCAGTAAAATCTCACATGTTTATGAATGTGAGAATTTTCTCCATTCCACCAATATTGTATGATGACTTGAACAGCCATTAGCATTTCAGCAGAAATGCCCCATGCTATGAATGCATTTATGATTATTTTGCTCATTGTATTGGCCTCAGATGCTATTACATATAACTTAGATATATCATAGAAGCTATCTGTTCAATTTCAGTTTTCTTCAAGGCTTTTCTTTAAACATTTAAAAGAAATGTCCCCAAAAATAAAAACCCCAAAATCATTATCCCTTGTTCCAAACATGCAGGGTTTTTTCATATGTGTAATTTACAAACCTAGTAGGTAAAATGGGTGCAGACAATGAATAAAACCTCATTATTTTCACAGTAAAAATTTGCTCCATATGCAGAGTTATATTTTATGTTCGATTGATTTAGATGGCACATACAATTATTTTAAAAATGACAAATATATATATAGCCTTAAATAAAACCCTCAACATTTGGGACATTAAACATCAGGGCACTTATTTCTTATTTCTTTGCCTTGTTGTTCTTGGGCCTTGAAACACCGATGTTTGTCACAGAGAAATACCTACCAGACAAGACCCCAATAAAACATAGGCACCGAGTGGTAAAATAAAAACAGTGAGTGTCCTTTATCCTGCTAATTCTCAAGGCACTGTGTGTGAGAGTCATTTACCTACCACCGAAATGCAACCACTTGCAGTGAGAAGCACAGCAGCTGTTTAAGAGCCGCATTAACGCCGCTCAGCAGCGCGGGACAGGCGGCCAGGAGAACACCCTATTGAGATGAAAGTGGAAAGAGAAATTACAAAATCTAACCATAATTACCAGGGCTGGATTAGGGCCAGAAAACAGTCACTGCAGCATCTTGAATAACCACAATAATTCTGCAACTTGGTTTTATAGCTCAGCCAGGAGATGGCATCTCAATCAGCGCTGAGCTCTCTAAGGCCGTATTGGGACGCTGCTTCTAGTGCAGAGCAAAAGGGAAATTAAGGATGGAGTACCAGCTTTATGTGTAGTTGTCATGGCTCTTGTTGCCTGAAATTAGATCTTGAACATTAATTTAACATAGAGTTTTTGTGTTGATTATATCAGATTAGGAAGTTATACAATCGTATATGAGGCTTTTGAGAACACTGAAATATTCTGCACACAGGGAACGCTGATATACTTTCCGTATGTGCTTCATTTATTAAAGCACTTATACAAGGGAGCCCTTAGAGAAGGAACATCTTTCCAGAGAGGCTCTGGAGGTTTGGTTGCTAGGAAGTTACATATGCTTCTCTTTTTAATGAGATTTAAAGTATCATGCATTATATATTATTTTCCACATTTAAGATATTCGCTATTATTTGCCTTATTTTGTACTTCATTTTGCATTTCTGGCATGTAATCTCTCTGCGTACAAAACAAATTATGTAAAGAATTCCCTGAGAAGTTCCAGAGGGTACCTTTCACATTTTTTACAAAAAAAAAAAAAAAAAGAAAATAACAAAAACAAAACAACCAAAAAACCACCAGCTCATATGGCTTTTTCCTTTATTGACACATGTGCTGCTGGCATTAATTCATCAAAAATTTGCTTCCACCAACTGAAAAAAGAATTAGTCTTGGCCTGTACCTGACTATCTATCAGTGTGGGTACTGTGTGCCCTCTATCTATTCTCTTCTGGTTTTTCACAATGAGAATGCTGCAAGCTTTATTTTCAGAAGAGATATTTAAGAGTCTGTCTCTTCTGTTTTCCTGAAAATTACAGAGGTAGGATTTAAAGAGACATTTTGTAAGAACAAATCACTCAACTCTTCTTACCTTTAAACTTTAAATAAAGACACAGTAATTAGACAAAAGAAATTCTAAACTGATGTAGTTTTAACTGCCCATCTTTCAAAAGCAAATCATTATGTAAATGCACAGCAGAGCCAACATTTTACATGGCCTTTCTTCATTTACATAATAAGAGATGCTAATCAAAGGTCAAAAAATGGTAGCAAATATTTCTGCTGAAATTAGAGACTGATAAGGCAAATGATGACATTAGTTTTTGCTTAAGGAACTGTTTTGAACTGCAAATAGCTTTCAGAACTGTATATTTAATATGCATAAAAATTATGGAATGTGCTTTTCACCAGCTCCTTGTACCACTATTTAATTGTGCTTGCATTGCAAATAGAAACAAATACAGCTATTTTAGAATAATAGCTAAACAAAACTTGAGAAGTATGAAAATGGTAGTTCATGGGTTGTAGTAGAAGTTGTGCAAATATCCAAAGTACAACAGCAGATCTCCAGATCCCAGTAGTACGGCCATAACTATCACTCATCTCTTCCTTGCAGTGGTTCCTATCCTTCTCCACACCTCCCAAAGAAAGTCCAATTTCTCCTTTCTCTCTATTTCCTACTGAGGCTACCAAATATTTATCTATGCTTCTAAACAATAATTCATGTCTAGCTACAAAGACCTAAAATCCAAGAGTAATTTCTGTAACCGGGGCAGAAATAACTGCTGTGAGTTTTGGTTTGTTGGTTTGAAGAATGTGGGTTTCCCCCCCCCAAAATCCCTCAACTTTGCTTTCAATTTGGCTCATCAATGAACTTGGATACAGCTGCTGTCTAAAGCATAACATCCTTCCCATACCAAGCCAAGGAATGGGCTATGATACAATCAGCAAAGTACAAACTAAAATGTATCTTGTGGTATTGGAACTTTTGAAGTTTAAAGAAAATTTTGCCACTCTGATATTCAGCCTTGGCATTTTAGTATGTTGCTATTTTCTGATTACATAACAAACACAAAGAAAACTTATTTATGGCTCCTGCCATCACAAACAGTATCCCATTTAGAACTTCCCAGTGGCAGCAGGAGACAATTCAAATTCTATAAGCCTTCACAGAAAGATGAACCAACCACCAGAAGATGCTATTTCTTTGTGCAATCCAGTTTCTTTTTAAATCATATTGCTTATCATATTTTAAATCATATTGTTAGAATAAAATTTAAATTACAATAGCAACGGCTGTCACTGCTTTTTATCCCGTTAATGTTTCCAAAGCTCACTCTCAGTAATTTTGGTGTTTGCTCTGTTACATATTGCTCCTGTAACACTGATAGATAAGAACTTCTCAGTCCTAATGCTCTCCAACATGGGGAAAGTCTCCAGATTTTAAAATTGGAATACTGAAGCTGGAAGGAGATTTTTAACTCAAACCACCCTGAAAATCTATATTAATATCAGAAATTAAACCCGAAGCTCAGAAAACACAGTATGGAGATCATATCAAACAGATAAATAAAAAGATAACTCCATAAACACAATACCATCCTAGCTGCAGGTAGAATATTTACTGTTTGACCTGCAACTCTCACCCTCCCCTGTCACACATAAATCAGATTTTTGCAATACAGGGATGTTTCTCTTGCAATTGCAGCAAAATCTCATTAAAATGAACTGGCAGACAGAATATTTCTATCTTATAGAAAAACTGGTGAAAAGCCAATAAAAAATTCCTTGCCTACACTTTATATTCAAAAAATTTTAGCCACTCTAGCTGTAATATTTATGCTGTCTATGTGGATAGATATATTCAAGCTGTAGAACACAGTCAATATCCTTCCCACATACAACAAAATAAGCTGTGTCTTCAGATGCCTCCATGCACTTTTTCCCACTGATTTACCATTAAACTGCCACCATGGAACACTGAAATAATAACTCCTGAAGCTTACATTTTCTCAATCAGTTTCTTGAAGGCTGGCTTTTAATTCCCCTCAGAATATATTTGATGGAAAGCACACTGGTTAGTTTTATAAGCTGGCAGACTCACAGTAAACTATATTCTCTCAATTACCAGTAACACACACGGTAGGTTCAGCTTAGGTTTTTGTTTGGACTAGAGTTAAAGACAGCAACCACAGCCTTCTCACATAAGTTCATTACTCAAAAAAGCAAAATTATTCACTTTCCTCTGGTACCATAATCCCAGCAAATTTCACAAGCACTGAGTAAGTTTTAATTAAAACAAACATAGTTGATTATTCCAGCAAGGAATGCCTTTTTAGCTGAACTGCTCAGCTTCAGTTTGTACCTGCAAAAAATGCCCTGAAAAGGAGGGTGCGAAAGGGAGAGAACAAGAATATTTTGGAATAGGTATAAGAAACATGGAAATATTCTGTCAAGGAAAGAAGGTTTTTCTGTCCCCTAGTGTTAAGCTGTGCTATACAGTCTAGGAAAGGGAGGGGGCTGTCTTTCAAAGAGGAAGTTAAACATGCTGTGCTGATACCACTTTTCTCCTTTATACAATTTGAGGGTGGTTTCTAAAGGGACAAATTATTTCAAGTTACAGGTTTTTTAGATTCTCAAAGTGCAAAATAACTGCCCCAGAAAGAAAATGAACCAGTGACAGAAGCAAAATAGAAGAGGATTTCTCCCTTCTGGAAATCCAGGTCTATTAGGGTTCTTTTCCTGATTTCTGTAAAAAATAAACCAAAGCAGAATATCATATGCTCAGGACAGACAAACAAGTGGGTGGATAATTTGCCTATAGCCTGCATGAGGAAGGCTGTACAGTGATCAGAAGAATCAGTTTGGTCAGAAGTTTGGGCAATGAACCAGGGAGTTCCAAGTATAAGAATCTCCCACACCCTGGAATGGCTCACACCAGCCAGGCCCTCTTCCTGCTCATATTCCTGCTGCTTGTTTTTGAAGCAGCACAGAGAGGGGAAGGTGGGCTGATCCCTGCTCTGTGCTCCTAGGCAGGGTGTCACCCAACCTCCTCGTTGACAGGGACAGCCTTACAGGTCACCATACCCAGATTACCACCTTAATATCAAACTGGTCTCAGAGATGTTAAAATCTGTCTTCCTGCCTTGGGATCAATAGCTCCTTTCCCAATCCCTTTGTCAGCTTTGGCACTGGCGCAGACATGAATGACCCCCAGCAATGTTACTGTTCAAAATTCAGTTTCCCTTAAACTGTTCATTGTAGTTCTTCAACAGCCAAGAACAATTAACTCAATTAAATACTAATGTAATTCATTCTAATCCTGCAGTTAAGCAATGAGAACATGTTATTTACTAGACATGTGAAAAACACCCACAGTGACAAAATAGTAGAACTCATCTGCTCAGTTCCACCTTCACACTCCGACCAGTTTCATCCCAAGTTCCACTAAGGACTGACTCACCATGCTTAAGAGAACTACAGGACATACACACTAATCCATGGCTAGAGAAGGCATAAGACAAAACTAGAACTGTTTCCACCACATTCTTTTCTTCCTACAGGATCTCAATGACCCATTTAGTGCATAATGTGTTCAGCAATCAGAAAAAAAGAGAAACCTGTTTCAATATTTTCTTCTCATTCTCTTGGAAATATTTGGATTCTATTGAAAGGCATGAGAGCAAGATTTTGGCCATGAACTATTTGAATTGACTGAATTTAATAAGCAGATCTTGAAAATAAGCTGTATATAGTAAGGACCTAAACAGTATGAATTCAACCATGCTTCAGTGAGATAAAATCTAATTAAGTTTCAGGAGAACTAAGTGTGAAAGAACACAAACAGGGCTGGGTAAATTATACTCAAATATAGTACTGAACAAAGGGCACAATATGGAGAAAAAAAGTTCTCCAAGAAGAATAAACATTCTCTAGTAAAAAAATGTGCTAGTGATCAAAATATCCAGAGTAAACAACAAAACAAACTATAACAGGAAAAGGCAGCAAGGCAGCACTTACAAGATATAAAGCACAAATCCTAAGGAAAAAAAAGACAGTGCACAGACTAAGTTGAAAGATAACTATAGATAAGAAAACAGAGTTCAGGAATGAAGAAGCCAACAGCAGAAATAGTTAAGACTAAGAACAAAATACCACCCAGTTACTGCACATGAAAACCAAGAGATCATCTTAGGAGACAGAACTACCACAGACCCATCATAGGAAAGAAAAGAGCAATTTATTAAAATAATAATCATACATCACTAAACCCCTCAAGTTAATTCTTTAATCATTGTCTAAAAAGGAGCTTCACAAAGGAACTGTCACAGGCTTATAGCCAACTCAGGAGCTCTGGAAGGTAGTCCCAAAGTCTTAAGACCAGATGAAAAAATGGAAGAATTTTGAAAAAAGAAAAAAGTCACCTCAAATATACCCAACAAATTAAGCTACAAAGATAGGAAAAAATTTTATAAGTATCTGGTAAAAATTTTTTCTTTGATTAAACTGTAGATGTTTGTAACATAAGAAACATTTTTATTGTATATTGTCACCTTTTCAACTTCCAAGAAACATGACAGGTCTTTTCTTGTCTTACTAATGAGGATTAACATGCTTTCAGGACAGATGGTTTAAAAAGTATAAGTGAAATTGTAATAAAAATCATAACATTAAAGTAGTATGTCTAAACAGATAATTAAATTATAATCTCGAGTCAACAAGCTGAAAGTTTACATTCAGAAGTGAAAACAAAAAGGAAGAAGCACCTGCACAAAAAAAACAAAAAACAAAAAAACTCTATTTTTATTGAGGAGACACAGTAGAAAGAATTGAAGTTGCATGGATTTTAGAAACGCCACCAAGTCTCTGCTTCCACCTCCACTCCCTCTCTGTTCTTTCAGCCTTTTATTTCCCTCTGCACCACACAACTGAAAAGAGCATTTGGTCCAAAGTCATTAAGTAGGGTATTGGGGTGAGCCACATATGTGGATAGGGAACTGGCTTAAATGTCACGGACAGAAGCTGTTTATGAGACAGAGCAGTTTGGGAGAGAGGGATTAGTGGAATGCCACAAGAATCAGTATTATGCCCATTATTGTTCATTTTATATATCACTGACCTAGGAGATGAAATATGCATGAAGGTGAAGAAATTTGCTGATGAAACAAAACCAGGGAATAGAGCTTGTAAAGACAAAAGGGGAAAGGCAATAAAATTCTGAATGACAAATAGACCAGGATCACAGGCTGATACTGTTAGTGGTTTCTCGGGCATCTGCAATTCATTGTAAAGAAAGGTAAGGTTATGAGATGACAAAAAAGAAAAAAAATTTAGTTCTCTCTCCATGGTCATAAGCCACAAAACATTTACCAGGAGCTGAATATTGTCCTGGTTCTGGAAATAACTTTAAAACCAACACAAGGATTAACTGTATTTAAATTAATAAAATGAGAGATTCTAGGATAGATACAGAAAACAAGATTAAGACTTAGAATAAAGTATTCTAATACTACACAAGGGACTTGAAGCCACATTTGGAATGCAGCCATAGTTCTTGTCCCCTTAATATAAAACGAATATTTGAAGAGTGAAGATAAAAGGAGGATAAAAGGAGGGCAATTACAGAAATTCTAGAAGTTTAATTTACAAAAGAGTGAGCAGATAGTATTCTTTGAAAAAAGACTCTAGAGAATGAAAATCTTCTAGAAATATATAAAATGTCAAGGAGAACATAAGCAAGGGAATACATCCTCTTAGAGAGAAATCTTCACCAAGTTGAATATTATTTTAAGAATTTGTTTTCCTCAACTAATCTATTTCCTGATTACACAAAGTTCAGGGAGGAAAAGTAAGTATCATGACCACCAACATTACCAGAATGGTTCTATCAAGTTATGGTCAGAAATCATGCAACAGTACTGCTGTAGCAAAAGCAGTTTCATAATGCTATATGAGTGACCACCAGATGTATGTCAGCATCTGTTACCCAAAGAAATTGAGATGTTAAAATTATTAGCATCAACTCCCTCAGCATGCTTACCCAAGCCCACATTAATATCATAGATATGCCAGGAACAAGAACTTATTAATGAGTTTTTAAAATTGCAAGGAGTTGCTTGTAATATGGAGAGCACCCCTTGCCACAGCACAGCCTTTGAAATCATAACTATTTCACTATGGGCCAAGCTAGGATTCATTCCCTCATCTTATACTGCCTTCTGTTCAAAATTTTCTTGGTTGTTTTCTCCAGGTCTGATCAAAATCTTCTTGGAAACTTAAAATTCTTATAAGCTGCAGGAAAAAATAGATCCACCCTCATTCATTCAAGCATTTTCTCAATATATGAGTATCTTCAGAATTATTACATGGCACAAGTGTTTAGTGACCACATCTATAAGACATTATATCATTTTTGTTGTAATGATGCTGAATCGTGAGGTTTTCTTAATATGTACTATTTTCCTAGCCTGAACAATATTTTCACACCAACCTTAAGTAACTACCAAAACCAACTTAATATTATTAGAATATTATCAACTTTCATTATACTTAATTTGAAAATCTGGCAAGAAAATTTTAAATACATTTTCACTGAAATTAAAATCACAAATTGTAAAATTAATCCTATAAGTGTCAGTTGTAATGTACTTTCACTCTTCTTGAAGTGACTCTTTAGTAGCTGCTGCAGATTGGAATCCCAACCAAAAAAAAAAAAANAATTTAAATACCACAATACCACACTAGCTATCAGGAGCTAGATAAAGTGAATTGGCAGAGATGAGTTCACTTGGTTTGATAACCATCTACAAATATACAAGTCACATTCCTGTCATCCACATTAATTACCCAAACACAACTGGCACTCACCCTCTGTAAAAGATAACAGCAGCATTGCATTATGTTGAAGACAGAGACAAAGAAAAAGAAAAAAAGATAGAGTTATTACTTCAATGTACTGTCAAATTTGATTTTGGTACAAGGAGTGGTGTTAGGACTTCAGAGATTGCCCCTCTGCCTTTAAAGGCCTTCCCAGTCCTGTTGGCCAGCAGAATAATTGTAGGAAACCTTTGCAGGGGGAGCCCTTTGTTAAGGCTTCTCTGCACTTGATCTATCACCTCTGCCAGCAACAGATCACTCAAAGTGAAACAGGAGAGCCACCAGAGATGTTAATCAGAGCAGGCAGTACTCCATTTTTATTGCCCAGAAAGCAAGGAAACTATTTAGACAATTTCTTTAAACTCTATCATTTGTTCTTCTGTCATTTCCTAGTTAGATCACAAGTAGCCTAGGATGTAAACCTGCATCTTACATACTCTATAATCAAGAAGAAATGAAGCATACGCACTTGGATTTTGGGAAGGTGTGTGAGTGCAGACACATGATTATCAGTATGTTGGAGAAGATGCAGAAGATTCCTAAAACCCAAATCAATTGACCAATCATAGTTACTGGGAAAATACAAAGGTCTTCCAACTACTTACATATCAGACCTGCTTAGGAAGAACACATCTTACAGGAACAGGATAGTAATAATCTCCAAAACCAAAGCAAAATAGAATAAAAACAAGTCCATGGTCTTACAGAAGGCCTAGAAATACTTGCCATGTTGGAATTGTACAGCAGTGGTAAGCTGAACTTGCTAAATGGTATTGCTCACTTTGGAGGATAATTATATTCCCTAAATGACCTATTTAGTTGTCCTCAGATGGAACAAGAAATATTTTGCTACTCTTTATTCTCATTTATATTGTAATTCTGTTACATATATTGCATAATTAGTGTTAATTAAAAAGTTACTTACCAGTGTTGTCTTTTCTATATCAGGTTTGAATTTCCAAATGAGGATTATAAGTATTGCATACGTAATAAACAGAATTATGTGATAATACCTTGTATCATTACTGGATTTTTAAGAAAATCATTTCAGTTGGTGCAGGAGAGACCAGGGCTCCTATTAGTGCAACAATTGAGGTCCTTTACAGAATGCATTTCCTGTGCATTTCTGCTCTTAAGTGTGGCCATTACTATATTACATTTGCACCTAAAACTGGAATTCAAAGAAGGTTTCCCTACTGTCTAGAGTGATTTCCACTCACTTTGTATTGACATAAAAGAGTTCATAAGATGAAAAGTGCTGGAGATTCAGCATTTAAGTTTATGGGCATTTGTCCACACATAACTTAGAAAAATGCTGCCTCTTGTGACAGCAGGAGAAAGAATCATTACTGATTGCAAATAATTTTATACAGATGTTTGCTTACAGGCAAGCAAGCCTAAGAAAATAAAGCAGAGGATAATGATACAGACTAGGCTTGCCAAAAACTAATTCACCAGGTTTTGATCAGAAAGTAGATGACAACTGATGACTTTACACAAGCTGTTCTGAAATGCATCATGAGATGCCAAATAAAGAACAAAAGGCATGTTTCCAAAAAATACAGTATATGCCCTGAAAGCCTTAGCAGTGCTAACACAGATGTTATTTTAGTATTTTCAGTCTCCCTTATAGTTTACTTACAGTTCCTAAAAACCAGCAAAAACCTTTTTATTCTCTTGTAACAGATCCTTATGTGCAAAAGCCATTTCCTGGCACCCTGTCTGTATGTGTCATCACATATTTTTAATGCACATCATCAGTGACTTCAAATTCAAAATATTCCATACTTGAATAATTTCTAAGTGGACAAAGTTACCTTGATATATTTCTCAAGTCTGAGTCTTTAAAAAACACCCTAATATTTGCTTTTAAGTTTCTCCCTTTAACTTCTCTTCCTCCTCTTGTTTTCCCTCTGTCCATAAGCAATATCACCTCAGTAACTCATTTTCCCTGTCCCATGCCAGACCAGGGGGCTGGCAGCCACAGTGAAAGATGACAAAAGAGGCTGCCCTCCTTTAGGTGCAACATCAGCCTCTGAGAGAGACTTTTTCCTTCACCATTCTCAGGCCACAAGACTTGCTCTGGACTGAAGGACAGGGAAGTTCACTGCTCCACTGTCTTATTTTGCTTTCTACATAAATCCCAGTAGCACCTCCTTACCTGACCTCATATTGCTGCTGGCTGATCCTACAGATGGTTTTTACTCAATTTCTTTAAGAGACTTCTCTGAATGTCAAACCCCTGATGATGAAGCCGTTCTTTTCCTTAAATCATCCACAAGTTCTACAAAAAACTTTCACATCACATGTCTTTTCAACAAATTGCACGCAACAACAAAAATTTTCATCACCTCTTATATGAAGACTTAAGTAAATCAAACTGTGGTTGAGATTCTTTATTATTTTTAGGGAGTAAAAATATATTTTGTCATATTAGGGATGACTTCATAAGATGTCGTTAATCCTCTACAGTAGAGAGAAGTAGCACAAATCTGTTCTATATTAGTTACAAGATGTCACCGCTTAACAGAAATGTAGTTTTTACACAGAACTCACAAAATTCTACATAAGAATGAATTCTACAAGAACAACCTGCCAGCTTCAAAATTACTTGCCCCAGAAATATGGTCCATAGTGTTACATGACCAAAAAACAGCCCCAAACACCAGTATTCACCCCAATACTAGAAGTGACACCACAGGAAAGTAGACAGCACCTGAAAGATAAAAAAAGGAGAAAATAGAATATAAACCCACTGAAATTTGTCCATTTACTGAATATTTTGCACCATTTCCAGAGATAATCTTGATGTCAGAGTTAACTAGTCAACTAGCTAATCGTAAGCTGGAAGCAATTTTAGCTACTTTCAGTATCCTTGATAAACTGGTGATTCAATATGCCAGTGTGAGTGATGAATTTCAGTGGTTTCAGGATGAATCTTACAGTATATTATACATGTCATAACAATCCCACACTCTCCAGAAGTTAGTAGTCATGGAATACATCACACAGTTTGACAAGCAAATCTCTCAACAAGATCTACGTTTATCTCCTATGACCTACAAAGCAACTCTTATCACAAAAAATGGAGCAAGCCCAGCACATCTCAACATAAAGACAGATTGAGACAAATCTATCTACTTTACAGAACAGCCTCAGAGGACTATCAAAGTAAGCTAAAGATATATGTGTTCTCCCACAGCAAGATTTTTACATCTATCTTAACCCAAACTAGGATGTTCACAGCTTGGGGGAG
>WEIU01010128.1:49878-77123 GCA_013389925.1 Aegithalos caudatus
GTTTTTTTGTTTTGTTTTGGTTTTTTTCCTATGAATGTGACAAGGGTTTTTTGTTGCGTCTTTTTTGGGGGTTTTCTTCAAACCAGTTAGAAATGGATTACAGCACTGTAGTAGAATAGAGAAGAGAAAGAGGAATGCCTCCATGCAAATTCACAAGCAGAGGGAACACTTTTCAACAACTTAAAAACCAGCTGCACAGCTAATTAGCCAAAATATTGGGGTTTTTTCCTCTTGAAAAAATAAAGAAATACTCCATTTTACAGCCACATGTGCCCATCTCCTAATTTCTATGTGCCTTATAGTTTAGAATGGGATTACACTATTTCTGAATTTAACTATTTAGATGAAGTGGAAAAAAGTCACAGCACAACAAAGATGGAGTGGAAATCTGCATAGATCTAGGAGTAATTCAGGAAGCAAGGCCTCAGATGGGAAGAGAAAAAGAAGTACTGACGTAGCAGAAGTAAAATGAAGGAAGATGGTTGTAAATATATTTCTGGAGGGTAAGGGGAAAGACAGAGATTGCTCATTTTTTGGCCTAATGAATAAACCATTTTAGTTCCTCCCCCCTTATGCACCTGCTGCTTTGAAAAGCCCCTTCCACAACCAACAACTGAACAGCAAATGCTGCACAATGACTCAAATGTTGCTGGAGCCATGCCAGCAAAAATTACCACTCTTCAACCAAGATAAACATCATATTACTTCATTACCCTTTTAAAACATATGCAAATTAAATCCATTATTCTTTTTTCTTACAGAAATGAAGTTCCTTTGGCTGGAATTCAACAGCTCCCTTTGTCATCATTGACCATGAATGGATGAACTTCATGTAGATGATGCCCATTTCCCATCTTTGAATCAAACATTAATACCATTTGACAGTAATAAATAACATTTATCACAATAGGGATCTACTAATGATTTTCCCACTAAGCTGGCTCATCAGAACCTATCAGCTGACAACTGCATAAATGAGATTAGCATAACAGCTGCCTATGACAAATGTATCTAAATCATTTTAATGCCAGCTAGCTCTTTGATCTCCCTATCACGTTGTTGCCAAAACTAAATCCATTTCTTCAAGATACATGTTGTTTATTACAGATACATGTGTATATTCCACACCATTATGTACTCTAGAGAGTTTAGTAATTAAAAGAATTAAAAAAAACTGATTGGATACAGCCACTATAATGTAAACTCACAACACTGCACGTCACAGTAGCATTCCACAGCCTACTTAATTCCCCACCTCCCACCCTGAATTGTAGGATTTAGTGTTTAATAGCTGTTTGTTTCTCTGAAACAAAATACATGTTTTAACATAAATAAATGTATTAGCGTCTCTCGGTATTGCTTACAGAAGCATCATTTTCATACAATTTAAACTAATTCCCAATAATATGGGACTTGGTTCCATGCACACATCAAAGCAGCAATTCACTGTGTTTGTATAAATAGAAAATTGACAGGAAAAGAAAAACTTGCTGGTAGGGAAATCTGTGTTTTAATTGGTACTACAAGCAAGACCTATAAGACTGTCATGCAAACTCATGAAAACAGATTTCAGCCTAAACCCAAGGTCAATGCCTCTTTTTCCACCACTATAACAAGGTTTTTAGAAGCACTCTAACTTGCAAACACTTTGGCAGGTGACAGACAATTAATTCCTCTACCTGAATTCAGATTGTCAGAGATCTTTAGGTCCTTAAGGACACTGGGGACTTTCTTGATGCCTCAAACACAAGGCAAAAGATGCCTTCAGGGGCTTCAAAATCCCAGTCAGATTCACAATTACGTGTTCTGTTTCCCCAAGATATTTTTAAATATTTTTACTATCTTAAATACCATAAGTGTTAAAAAATGTCTATTTGAATATGTCTATTGGCACCTACACCTTTTCAAAGACTGTCCCTCCTCCCCAGTATTGAATAAGGTTGAAGCCACCAATTTGAAATTTGTAGTAGAATTACCACTGACTTTCTTAAGCTTATATTAAGCTTTTGAAAACTTGGCATATAAAGTAGAATCAACCATGCCTATACTTGAGTGCCCTTGATTTAAAAATCTCTATTCACACCTTTCATGGACTGTGTAGCTTTATGTGCATTTAAATTGTAGGTTTGTAGAGATTTGCATTTATTTTCCCATCAGTGTTTTCAGGTGAGTTCTATACAGAAATATTCATAACTGTTTATACTTGAATCATCTTAAGGGCTATTCAGTGAATAAATTAAAAACAAACTAGGTATGTGTGCTGCATTTAAAATTACAAAAACACATATCCATTTACCCAATGAGCTAAGTAAATTCTAGAACATGAATCTTTTGGCTTCCACTGACAACCAATATTGAGCGGCACCAGAGCTCAGTTCTCCTAGAAGCAGCACCAGTTCATGGTGGAAAAGATATCTAAATGAGAACTTTGGAGGGTTTTACAAAAGCATAGAAAATGTGCAAGTAGGAGAACTAATGAGACTGCAGACTGAGAACTGTTAAAGTAGTCAAGTTATAATGCTTTGTAGCAAATATCTTGTTCTCAGTGCTGTAACATTCACAGGAACTTTATTCTTTCTTGCATTTCAATTAAAATTCATGGGATGTTTTTTCCACATATTTTTCAAGTGTGCCTGCATTTTTCATATCTTTGAAAAATTTCTGGCCATTATTTCTTATGTAAAATGGACAGAATCTACGGGCTTTTGTCCAAGGCTTTTGTCTTGTGAAGCAGGCCATTTTTCATGGATGAAACTGAGGCACACACTTTCAGTTTTGACAGCATTTCTTATCATTCCCCACAGTTAGCATTGTCAACTTTCATTATTTAATTCTGAAGTACAAGGAAGACTGATTTATACCCATGATGTATAATTACAGGCAGATGGAGTGCTTGGAAAGTAGAAACACTGAATTAGGGCTGTAGCAAGTGCCTTTGAGCTTCTTGTGAAAAGTCCTGTCTATGCCACCAGCTAAAAACAGAAGCCAAACAATTTAAACTAAATTAATTCATGCTGTTGTAAGCACTGAGTTAATGAAAGTGAATACAAAACTAATAAAGTGCATTGGTTGTGGTTGTGAGGTAATTTAAAATGTTTTTAAGTACAAATGATGAAATGTGTTTGTATTAATCAAAATCATCTTTGAATGTGCTCATGGTCAAAAAGCTTTTTTTTAACCCCCACTTCACTTGAAATCATTTTGACACAAGTCCACTCTGCATTTTGACGAGAGAAGCGCTTTCTATAGTTCTTTCATATGATAATATACAGTATATTTTCAGCTGTCTTTTTAAAGTTTAAACAAATGGAAGGCTTATTAAGAAGATATCATAATTACATGCAGCTATTTTACTAGCTCTTATCTGAAGCAAAAGCAAGCAATTAGTTGAGAACATAAATTCATTCAAGACATTTACTGAACATGAGGGAATAGACCAGCAGGAGAAAATGGGCCTATTTTACTGTTTCATCTTCCCTGCAAAAGTACAGTAAACTTTAGTAGATTTAATGACACCTACAAAATAGCTCCTTTTTTTTTTTTTTTTTTAATGAACTAGTATTTCAGAAGCCTTTGAGACTCCTTAGCAAATGTACAAAAAAATAAAAATCAAAATCCCCCCAGTAGCCTTAGATTGAGTTCAGCTACTTTGACAAACAGTAAGGAGTGACTCTTTCAATAGGCACAGATAACATCATGGGTGCAAGTGGTAACCAGTCCTCAAGAGCAGAAACCTAAGCCCTCTGCTGTCTTGAGATCTCATATTGCTTTCAAATTATGGCTCACTGAGAAGTAAGCACTAATAAATACAAAAAAAACCAAACCAAAACAAAAAAAAACCTGCTTGAAACTGAATGCAGACACCAAAAGGGAAATAGTAGGAACAGTACTGGGTTTTATTGATTTGATTTTTCTTTGCTTTTTAAGCATTCTAGTCCCTAGAGTGATGTTCACCACACCCGCAGCCCCAGGCATTCAAAACATTTCACATATGTTTAACATTAAGTGCATGAATAGATGTATGGAAAACCATAGAAGCACTTATAAGCTTTAAAACTAAGAGACCTGATGAAAAATGCCTGGGAGGGTGGGAAGGAGGAAGGAATCCAGGCCTTGAGCTGCTACTTGAATTGTCACAATGATGGTGGTGACGTGCACCAAAACATTATTCCCAAGCACAGCAATTACTCCCAGCATGTCAGAACCATGTTCCAGATGAAACTCCTGGGAGAATGCAGCTGGCCAGATTTAAGATGCTGACCTCCAAGGGCAGGGGTTGATGAGGGCAGAAGGGACAGGACTGCACAGCAGCACAGAGGATGAAAAAGTTCTTCATGGACACATGGCATCTCCATTTCAAACTCTGTGTTTACAGACACCAACATTTCTGTTGTACCAAGATACTTCAGTTAAGGGAGGGAAGAGGGAATAAAGTCCAAGGTTCTAAATGGTTACTCCATTATAGTTAGGTTCCAGAATCACTAAAATCCTTCACTGGACTTCTTCCCAGACCATCTAAGACAGCTCTTTGGTTCATAAAGTTACCATTTTGTTAATACAGAGATCACAGTGGTGATTTTTAAGTCCTGGTAATCCAAAATGCAATTGATACATAATGGTTACTTCATATGCTAGATTTACTTTTTACATTCCCATTTGATAATTAAAAGCCAAACAAAGATAACTTAAGACGTATCATAAGTATTGTCTCCTCTGCTTTTGTTCTGTGGGTAAGCAGGAAAAAAAGTAGAAGAGTACTGGAAACATGGATAGCAGTTTCTCACATATTTAAGATAACACCTACCTGCAAATACTCTTTCTCTAAAAAGAATAAAGAACATTGGTGCTGGAATTTGCCAATGTTTTCTAAACTAGTGGAAAAACAACTGTTTTTCTAACAGAAGCATTCTTCAGCCACATAGGCAGAGAAGTGTTTAATCTTTCTACAGTTGTCTTCACTGGTAAATCTCAGTAATATTAATTCACTTTTGAGGAACACTCTAATTTTATTTTTTTCTCCTCTTGTCACCAGTTGAGCTCAGAATATTTCTTTTAATGAATGCAATATAATTCATGCATAGTCACTACTGAACCCAGCAAACTCATAATTAGTGACAATTTTGCACCTGCTGTTATGGGTAGATGCTATTCACTTCAATTTTATACCTTGATTATTCATTGGCAACTTCAGGAGACTCCAATTATCCTACACATTTCCTGAAAAGAACATAGCAGTCACAACTGGATTAAAAAATAAAAAATTAAAAAATTAAAAAATAAAAAAAAAAAATAAAAAAAAAACACAACAACAACAAAGAAATAAAATTTTTGAGAACTTTCTAGTAATAAAGACCCCAACTCAGCAATACACCCATAGTGGGTACATATGGACACACATTACATTGATGAACATCATCCCCAAGATAATGGTAATTTTTCATGTTTACAAATAAACATGATGCTTAAATTGAACCATATTTTTAAGTTCAGCTATTAGCTAAAGCTGGAAGTATTACAGATACTTTTATGCAATAATTGATCCTGCTATTCTATGAGTGCCTGTCTGCCTCTGATATCAATCCAACTACACAGAACCTTCTCATCACATGATATTTCTTGTTCCAAATTTCAGTAGGTCTTTGTTGCTGAAAGAAGGAACATATTGCATATACAAGAATTGAGTACAGACATGCTGTTGGTATGTGCCTTCATGATTGTATTCATCTTCCTGCTCCATATCCTATCACACCCAAAGGAACCAGACCTATTTGGCCATTTAAACATACTTTTGTTCTCTAAACCTATCTCCCGATAGACTGCCCATATTTTTTTTAGAAGCCTAAGAAGCAACAGGACTACCTAAAAGAAGAGAGAGAAAATAAAACCAGCCTATATGGACACATTTAAATCAAAACTCCTCTGCTAGTCCTACAAGGGTTCTACAAACCCAACAGTCAGAGGGCTAACAACATTTCTGCACTGGTACTTCTAGAAAGAAGAGAGTATATTTGACACATGCTGATGGGCCTGCCTATTTTCTTCTAGGAAGGGCTGAAGACACACCAGAGACTGTTCCCAAAAATGGGCTGGCATGTGAAGAGTCCTAGACTCAATCCTGGATCAGCCAAGAAACTATTATCAGTATAACATGTGACTCTCAAGACATTTTCAATTCTTCCTCACCCTCCAGCATCCAAAAGACCAAACACACACACGGGCCACTGGTAGCTGGTGACTGCATCTATCATCAGTCATCAGGCCCTGCACTGTTTTGGGTGTTTTAACATCAGCAAAATTGGTGTTTCCTGACCTACCAAAGCTTTTTGTCTTTTCCTCTAGCAAGAAACAACATTGCTTGGTATTACTAAAGAGAACACTCCTTCCCTCTCCTACCCCACAGAAGAAAAAAGTTCCAAGTGTTGCTGCTCTTGCTTGGTCCTAAAGCAAGGTTTTCCTGACTCAGCTTCTACCCTTGAGAAGCAGTCCAGTGGCTCTCTAGACGATTGCCATTACAGTTATAGCCTCAGTTCACTGTTAGAATATTCATGGAAAGTGCTATTATTTTAGAGTTACAGAGATAGAATGGGAATTAGACTATAAGGAACTGCATATTCCAAAACAACTTCCAATACTAAAGAAGTCAGTTTAAATAGATATAGAACTATCACCACACACAAGGACTGAATGAGCTTTTTATTAAATTTTCAGTTCTGGGATCTCCAAATTAGGAGGATCATATAGTTCTTAAATAGATGCTGTCATTGCCAATGAGGGACATTGCTCAGGACCACTGCCTCCCAGTAAACAAAAGTACAACAACTTAATCTAGGCCACAGAACTCACCTCATGTGATACTCTCACCACAAGGTAATTCTGGGACAAAACACTCATGCAAAGACATGCTGAATTTGCCCTACACAGTTGCCTATGTCTTGCAGGCAGCTAATAAAGCCCTCATGTCCTCCAAGATCCACCCTGAGCTCATTACAGAGTTATGGAGGGCTTTATGCTGCGTGTGTTAACATGAGAGGACATTTACCCTGTGGGGTTCTTGCAGCCAGACTGAAGCCGGGTTGGCCAGGCAAGCCAGGCCCCTCCAGCTGCCCATGGCATCTTGTGTCCATCACCCCCTGTACAAACCTCACCTCCTGCCAGCTGCAAAGGACAGCACAAGATTTATTCTATAACACATAAGCAAGAGCTAAAGCTAGGCCAATCATTAGCCATCCCCACACCAGTACTAAAATCTGTGAAGATAATTTCTTCTAAAAGACAGTGGTTTCCTCACAAAGAAAAATCACAGGTTCTACAGTTAAATTTTCCACCCAGTCATGATAACCATTATAACTGTGCATAATTTTTTTTTTCCTGCTCAGAACCGTATTTGGGACCTTAAAATACCATAGTTAAACCTGATGAAACAAGGAAGTATGTGTAGGTATATTGGTCTAAAGTAGCAGTTTTTGCTTGCATGCTGGCTCAGTATTACAGATTCAAGTGTCACATAAGAAATAATTTGCATTCTTGAGTATTTTGTTTCAATAGGTGACTACAGTGAATACAGACTCACTGAATACAAAAGAAAACACTGGAATTAATGAAACTTGCTCTTCAAACTACTAATAAATCTTAAGTGCTTTCTGCTCACTCAAGGATTGCCAAATGTATTAAAACTCAGTTTTAGCATATGCCAAAAAAGCCATGAATGTCGAGTCACATCTTAAATTCTATCATGATGCTAGAATTCAAGCTCACTTTGTTTCTGATCTGGATTAAAAAAATGAAAAAGGTTTAAGAAACTCTTCAGGACATAGAGAAATCACCATCTTTGTTGCTGTAAAATAGCCATGGTTATGATGTCCTTGTGAGAAATATCTCCATCCATTTTCAGTCGTGTAAACATGTTCAAACCTATGGGAGAAAGACAAGCTGCTTCTCCCACTTCATCTGTTGTACAAAAAGCTGCTGCTTTGTCTTTAGAGCTCTGCTGATGCTGCTTTTAGCAAGCCAGTGCTCCATTGTTATTACTGTCTTTTCATTTGCCTCTGGGGACTGAAAGGATGGTGCAGATGGTAAACAAACATGCTTTATGGTCTTGGAGCTTAGACTGAGAAATTCAGATTTGCTTTTCATTTCTGGAATGCAGCTAAGCACAGAAATTACTCAAAATTATTATCAAGCTGCTTCTAAGTCCTGTGCAACTCTTCTGTGATTGTACCACCTAGCAGAGATGGATCCTCTCAGTGTCCTCAAGTACTGACAAGTATAAAAAATTCTTTATGTACCAGAGTATTTTATTCTGCTTACACGGTATTGATACAAGCTTCTGTTCTAATAAATTCAATTTTTAAAACCTGAAACCTTATATATCATATACATATTATATAATTCACATAAGTGGCATGGTCCTGAATTAGCATATATTAGTCCAGTTTACAACTTGAATAAAGACAAAGCAGACATCTGCTTCCATCATTGCTAGCTGTTCTCAGTTCTATAAGAAGCCTAGATCCCCTTCAGAGGCAAATACTTTGAATTCTACCAACAATTATATTCCTGTCTGACCAGCAGAGATCCAAGCATCAGTGTGTGTACAGACATCATTTGAGAACAGGCTTTCCTAAGGACCCAGCAAGGTAGAAAAGAAAGCATTAAAATGTTGTTCTGTGGTGGCAGTGAAAGCAGTAAACTAAAACACCTACAGTCCTTCAGTTTTACAACTAGATTTACTCAGCCAACATATAACCCAGCACATCTGCAAATACACAGCTCTGAAGGGAGTCCCAGCATAAGTCCAAGACAGGCAGGTGGAACAGCAAGTGCCAGACATGGTGCAACAGCAGCTCCTCAGCCAGGTATCCCACACTAGCAGCTCACCCACAAACACCAGGATCTGGCAGCTTCTACCTAGTCAGATATGCACATCCCACTGCCTTAATCTCTTCCCACTTTACACATATACATATATAAATAAACATACTAAGCATATAACTTACACTAAAGATGGAGCAAGACTATTTACAAGAGCATGTAGTGACAGGACAAGGGGGAAGGGCTTCAAATTGAAAGAGAGTAAGTTTGGATTTGATATTAGGAAACAATTCTTTACTCTGAGGTCGGTGAGGAATTGGCACAGGCTTCCCAGAGAAGCTGTGGCTGCCCCATCCCTGGAACCGTTCAAAAGCCAGGCTGGACAGGCCTTTGATCAAGCTGGTGTACTGGAAGGTGTCCCTTTCATGGCAGGGGGTTGGAACAAGGTGATGTTCAAGATCCATTCCAAACCAATCCATTCTATGATTCCACTATATAGTGTTTTGTGTTTATAAAGAAAACACACATCCACATACTACATTTATCAGAACCACATTCCTCTTCCTAACCCCTAGGACCTGTTCACCTCATGAGGGTGGCATTTTCCTCTGTTTCCTCTTAAACCTAAACTTCAAAGTTTCAGTCCTCAAAACCTCCACTGTCTCTTTGGGAAGTGGGGAAGGAGTTTGCCCTCAGAATTCCACTGTCACTTGCACACAACTTCAGTGCTGTCATCCTGTCCCACCTCACAAATGATGAGGCTACACTACACACCAATTCTCCTTCTGTACAACCAGCAGCTCAACTTCCTCTATACAGAACTAAAAAACTGAAATCCACATCCTGTGTGATATCTGTGGTTGGCAATGCTGTGGAAACTGGAAGGAATTTGAGGACAGCAGAGATCTGCAGAGTTTGGTTTAGGTATCATTAGGATCTCATTAGAAGTCTGTGAACTTCTGAAAAAGTAGCTTAACTGAAAGTGTTATCAAGACTGCATTATATTTAGTCCAAATTAAATAAAAATTCTTTGAGGCACATGAAGGATTTTATTTAAATATTCCTTATCCACACACAGACATACACAAACAGAAAAACCAAAATAGATATTTTACTTTTGTAACACAACACTAACAAAAATGAAAAAGGAGTATAATTACATCTTCCAAAACCCATACCCTAGAGCTTTATAAAAACCCCGCAGCCATATAAATTTGTCACTCAGTAAACAGCTTACTCAGTGTCTGGTTTTCTCTCCACCTGCTCCTTAAAGTTAGTTTCTTTAAAGACAATTTGTCCATATACAATGATTTCTTGCTCCCCATTACTTCCGGGGCAAATCTAATCAGATACTCATTTTCACCAGGTAAATTTCTGAACACATACTTTTTTTAATATTCTTGAACAGTTATGTAAAATAGCCCAAGAAGTAGCCATCTGAAGTGAGTTTCTGTACAATTTATGGCACTGATGTCCATCAAGACTCTGAGCCATTGACCACCAAGCACTGTGTGGATGCCACCATCCAACCACTTCCTTAACCATGGTCTCATCTACTCATCAAATCCATCCTGCTCCAATTCAGAAAGGAGGATGTTGTGAGGGACTGTTTTAAAGGTTTACAGAAGGCCAGTTAAACATCTTCCCTTGCCCACTGGTGTGGTCACTCCATCATAGAAGGCCACTGGGTTGGTTATTTCCACAGAAGAATTAGCAGCAATGATTTTAGGTGTAGCTCACCTTTAATACTAACCTCATGTCCAAAGTAAGGATAAATGTAACTTGCAAAAAGTTCTTAATAACAAAACATCATGAGCATGATACACATCATACTGCAGCATTGGATCCTAATACCAGCACAGGAAAATATGCAATAGCAATATAAGGGCACTGCTCAGGGGTTCGCCAAGTAGAGGAAATAACTAATGAAAAAGGAGGAGAAAAAAATCACAGAAAAAAGGCCATGATTAGGAATACCTTTTGGAATGAAGAATAAAGGCTCAGGAAGGGGTATGTTTAAAGTACATTTTAAAGTGTTTGAAAATTTTTCATCCTGGTCAAGTCTCAGTTTTTAATGAGACATTACAGATTAAAAGGGGACAGAAAAAAATTTGAATGAACAATCAGAGGAGTGCTTGAAAATGGGGAACGTTTGAGGGGGTTTAGGGAAAAGCATTTAACAGGAATCTTGGTTACAAAGGTTGAAAATAGCTTTCACATTTAATAGCACTGTTGAAAAGCTGTAATTTCAGCTGGATCTTTCATACAAAACCCATGCAAAAGAAAAAGGAAATATTGATCTAATAGCTAAAATATATACATCTCCCTAGAAATACAAAGACAGTATTTGCTTTAGCTCAATTAATGCGATAAGAAAGTACCATAATAACTTGTGGCAATTATAGAAGAGATACTGCAATTTCAAATTACAGTGAAATAATATGTACTTATTTATCAATTCAGCTTCAAATGTTGTCCCATTTATTTGTTCCATAAAAAATGTAGTTTAGATATTGTATGTGCATATATTGCTCGACAGGTATTTCATTTGAAATGTGCCATGCCTTCATTAGAATACAGCAGAGGCATGAAGTGCATAATCTACAATTCTTATAAGGCAAAGGGCACCTCAGAAAGAGATATTTCAATAGCAAATTGAGCTGGAAGAAAATGTGTCAGTTCAATTCACCAAATTGAAGAGATTTCATTTTAACCTACTTACCTCAATGCTCCATGAGAAAGATTTAAGAATGGATACAACAATAAACCCACCAGTAAAAAAATCAGATTCTCAGATGCTAAGCATTCCAACCCAGCTCTCATGGTATTATTTATCTGCAATTTTAAAAGATCTGAGCTCTTTGAAATTGTTCCCTACTTTAAATCATAACATCTTAAAGAAAACTTATCCTCAGACCTCAAGATCTTGGAGATACTTGATATCAGAGTTGAAAGCTTTACCAGTAATGCCAGCAATAATATCCAGTCATGTTATCCAGCATTTTTCATGGTATCACTTCTAAACTCTCTTTAGGCAGGGCAGTCTATTGAGAAACTTATTTACTATACAGGCTACTTCAAAATTCTGCATTTGTGTCAGACTCAAATCAGATTCCCATTCCCAGAACTGTAGAACAAAACTTAACCCTACATAATTTGGCAAATGCATTCAAAGCCTCTACCAAATAGGGTCAGTGACTACAAACACCACACTGCTCCTCTCAGGCTGGCCAGCACACACAGGCCTGGGTTGGGAAGCAATGGATTTTCTGGCTTGGCAGAATGTACAATTCCACCAGAGGAAATACTGCCAATACTGCCCGAAGAAAGTTTGGAAAGTACAAAAACCAGGGAAGATTTAGAAATATACAAGTTTCTCAAATAAAAACCTTACATTTTTGCTTTCTTTTTAGTAAATGAGTATCAATTACAGAAGTTACAGAAATATAACTTTTTAAAATTTTACAATATGTGACATAAGGTGGAAGGAGATTCTCAGGAGCTCCTTGGAAAAAGCATATTAAACAGGGATTAGAAGGTAAGAGATTTAAAGATCAGAGAGACTGGAACCAAAATACAGAACATCACAACTGTAATACTAACTCTGCCAGTATTATCATGTTGCTTTTGTAAGGTCATTTAGCCCCCACTTAGAGAAACATCTCTACTCTCTCTGGGTTCTCTTCCTGACTCCCAAAAGATGCTTTAAACGTTATACTGTTATACTGTCCCAGAGTTCACAGCCATGTTATTTTGTGCATCTCTTGACTGTGGAAAGAATGTGAGGGGAAAAAAAAAAAAGCAATCCCAGAAGACTGAGATTTTAAATGCATGTTTAACACCACTAGATACACACTATAAAAACCATCCCACAAGGATCAGCTCTATTAAAATTCTAGTCACAGCTCACATTAAGCCAGCTTATTGTTTTCTATTTAATAAATAAATTACTTGAACTCAGGAATGGTTTGTAAATTTAAATACTATTCCTTTGTAGAAGCTTTTTTATCGTTACTACAAGTGTTGATCTCAACAAAGAATAAATTGCAGTGTTTGGTAGGTTTTCCCTCTTTCCACTGGGAACAGCAGAGAGCTGTTAGACAAGTCTGCAATTGTCACTCCAGAACTTGTTTTTATCTTTATTCTCCAAGTTCTGTCTTTTATAACATAACATGCATTATAGGGCTGCATGATCATGACAATGTGCTGTGGCATTTCATTCCCAGGGACCAACCACAGAGCCTGATGAAGACACCTGTACAGTCTGTGGGTTGCTAATAAAACCCAAAATTTACTCACCAGTGCTGCCAGGTTATTGAAAATAGGTACAGATTCAACAAAAAAAACCCATCCATTCTCATCACAGAAGAAATAATGAACTTATCAACTGTCATGAATTATGGAGTAGATTTAGTTCCTTCTACAGCTTAAACAATAATTGTGATACCACCTCTGCACAGATTTGTACGGGTCTTTCAAGACCAGTGGAGAGCCATGACATAACATCCATTTATGCAAAATCTGGTAGATAAACTTTCACCTCCCTAAGCTGAGCAGGTTAATACAGTGCATCAACTGTTATGTGCATCATCTCAATTCATTCAGAAATCAAAAGCTGAAGGACAGCTGCATAATACACAACTCTAGAAACATACCTAAATATTGTCCATCCCTCCATGAAGAACATATTTAAACACAACAATTCTGTAACATATTGTAAGAAATATGAAACATTGAGCTACCTTCTATAAGCTATATCTTATTTATGAAAATGTAGATTCATATTTTGTTACCTGAAAGAAAATTATAGCTCAAAGAAGTGACAGGAAAGAGAGCAAGCCTAGGAATAAAGGAATCACCTGCCAAAGATTCTACTGGGGTTCATCAACACAGAATAAATTAGTAAATTATCTTCACTAAAACAACCTCTACAACTTCAGCTCACTACAAATGAAATATAACATACCAAGAGAGTCAGAGGGAGAAATCCTACTGACTTTGAGAATCTTATATTTTCACAGTATTTTCTGAAGAGAATAGTACAGTAGTCAGTAACACACTATCATGTAACATAGCATTTAGCAATAATGCCAGATAACTGAAAACAGCATAAAAACACTGTAGCACACAAAACCTAAACCAATTTTTTTCTCTTAACAGCTTTTATAGATTTTCACACCTATGCTTCATCAGAGACACAACAGATACACAAAAAGGAATATAAAGTGAAAAATGGAACACATGAGGACATACTGGTATGTTTTATATTTAGTTTTGGGAGAGTATGCTTGCTTTTTTTAAGATTCAACAATGGAATAAAGATGAAATTTAAATATAGCTTCTTTGTTCAAAAATACTCACAACTGCTATTGCAGTAACACAATGCAAATATGCTAGCTGGCAGCAAGAGACAGGGTTTCCCCAAACCTGCAGTTTTCCATACCTCATTCAAATGTATTTTCTTAGTTCCACAGGCAGAGTTCTTCTGAAAATTTTATTTAAAGTTCTTTGTGAAATACAGCCTTATTATGAAATCCTTCTTGTTCACAAGATATAGAACATTGTGCCTACTGAAACATTCAGAATTATAGTCCACAATTCCATTCTGTTTGTAGTACAGGCTGGCACCTTCAATTTTTGTTTTAATTATTTTATTCTGGGGAACAGAATTCTCAGATTTATTACTAAAAGTGGACTCCAAAGGCAATATTATTATAGGTCTAACAGGTGAATAAACCAATATATTTCTTCAATCCATAAAGCAACTGACTGCTCCTGGAGAAAATAGATCTGAAAGGCTGAAACAGATTTCAGAGCCTCATTCCAAAAATAAAAAGTAATAATGAAGAAAGAAAAATAACTACAAATGTCTGCCCTTGTTCTGGAGCATACCACTACCTGCATTAGTTAAGAATATGTTCTAGTCTTGAGCAATCAAGGACTTCTTGTACACTAATACTCAAACCTTTTTTTTTAAACATTAAACACCACAATTTTTTTTCCCACCATGACATAGGAGTACAACCTTAAATGACAGATCAAAAGGGTTAAATTGGTCTGAATTGTAAACCACAGCAAATATTCCTTGCTCAAATAATAGGATATATTGAGTTTAAAAAAAGAGACTAAGAAAAATAAACTGGTAACATTTATGTGTTTTTATCACATCTATATATGATTTAGTATAAATAAGTAAAGGTACCATCAGAAAAAAACCCACAGCATAAAATCTATGTTTCACATGTTATGACACTTTATACATCACAGATTCAAAATAAGAATCCCAGAAGAGGTAGATATAATATAATTCTACATATGAGTAAAATGGAGCTACTTCTGGATTGAAATACAGCAGCAATTCAGCAGCACACATCAGTTTTTATGACAGGACATTAAAGATTACTGTTATTCATTTCAAATTGCTGTAGATAATTACAGAACTTAATTGCAGAGCTGGAAATACTCCAGACATGAAAGGTGCTAATACCTTCCATCTTGCAAAAAATGCTGTGCTCTCTAATGATTGTAAGTATTATCCACAAGGTTTTCATACTGTACCTTCCAGCACTATGATAAGGCACAAATTTATAGCCCAGTGGAAGAAAAGGACAAGGCACCTTATGACAATATCATTACTGACTGTGAGGAGATTTTGCTGAAAGGTATTCCACCTAAGCAGATATAACACCTAAATGCTCATGTGGATAACAGTCCAGAGTACATAGCTGGGTTATAGTATCTTTCTTCATAAGGTAATAAATATATATTTTAATTGACCACAAAAAAAGCAATTAACATCATGGAATTATAGAGCAGCTTCTCTTGTTTTCTCGTGCTTTGCATTTTTTTAAACTGAATTAATCCCATAGATATCCAAATTACTCAACATACTTAGAGATCACTAAAATACAGTACTGAATAGTATCAAAAGAATAGATTAGTCTAATTATTGTAGAATAATAATCAAAAAATAAGATTATACCTCAGCTTTCCTCCTACAGTCCTACCTGCATGATCCCAGAGAATAGTTTTTCTACACATGCTGTCATGAAGGAAAAAACATGCATGTCTGATTAGTCTTTTCAAAAAAGAACCCAAGCCTATTATAGGGAGTAAAAGTCATTATTCTTCCAACACTTCCTCCAAATATGTATCAAAAGTCCGAACACTGCCATTCAAATACCAGTGTGCTGGTAATGTTAAACTAACAGTCTCTCTCTGGTAATGCTTTTGGGATCTATAAGAGCAGTAAATCACTACAGAGATATTCTGAAAGTAAATAAACACATAAACAAACCCCCCTAACACAAACCCACAAAACCTGCAAAAAGAAGCAATGCACTAAAACCAAAAAATGACAGGAAAGAACTTCTGAATTTCATATTATTTTGGAATTAAGTCAGCTGTTTCATGAATAAGAAAAATTGAACTTCACACTTAGGGATAGTCAAGTAGCCAGAAGATAGGTTAAATTTAAGAAAAAAAAGTTTGACTCCCCCAAAAAACCAAACAAACAAAAAACCAAAAAAAAACAAACAACCCCATACACACACCAACAAACCCCAAACAAAAAAACAAAGCCAGAAAACTTTAAACCAAACATGTCTTAAGCAAAACAAACAACGTAGAAAATATGCACAGAAAAAATGCAGGCAGTGATAGGTTATGAACTCAAGCCTCTAAATTACTAAACAACTGAATTAGTTAATATCCCACCTCATTCAGTGTAGAGAATGGCAGTTTGTGTAACAAACACATCTTCAATATTTTGGTTCATTGACACTAAACCCAAATGACTCCTATTTCCCATGGCACACAATATTTAAAACAGTATCCTGGCAGCAGTTAATTTTTCCATTTAATTTTTCTTTAGCATTCATCAGTATTCTGCCTTACAATTCCGTAAGTGTGGATTAGTACTGAATTCTCAGAATTCTCCCGTGAGGCATGGGTTGGAATTTAACATGTACTATTCTTTGATTTCTCATCCCATTCATTATAACTTTTCAGGTAAGATTTCAAAGACAAAACCCTTTCTAACTACCCAGGCCTGATTCATCACCAAAGGCAACATCCTGCGAGTGTGGCACAGGTCTGGATGAAAGAGGGGGACTGGGGAATGAGAGCAGTCCTGGTGCAGCATCACTCCAACACCCAGCTGGGCTCTCAGTAAAGATGGAATTCTGACACCAAAGAGCAGCACTAGCAAAACCAGCACAGCAGAGAGCCACAACACACCTCAGAGGATGTCACTGACTTGACTTGCACCATTTTCTGCTACCAACCATAACAAAACTCTCACTTATCCCCAGTTCTCCCCATGTTTTTCCTTGTGGTTGTGATTACAGGCTTCTCTTTTTTAGCCTTCTCTGTTCTCAGTATCCCATCCCAACAGGCAGGACTGATAACACCAGTTGCAGACTGTTACAAAAAAAGAAATTGTCTGTCTATCCAGGCAACAGGAATGGAATCAACTTGAGCAGGTAGAATCAATTTTTTAAAAAAATTTGATAACATACACTCAATTCTCACATACATTTCTACATGCCAGCTAAATTCACTTAATAGTAATGGTGAGCTCCAAAAAGCAAGGTAGAGAAAACCAGCTCTGGATTGAGTCTGCCACTCTTTTATGCTGAAATAAGTGGTCAATATCTTAACTTCACTGACATCAGTAGAAAAGCTCCTATTGACCTATGCAGAGCATGGATTTTACCCAATGAGTCAAATAGTACATTAAGTCTCATTTGTCTTGAAGAACTTCTCTGAAAGGATTATCAAAAACAATTAAAGCAGCCTGGCAACAGGCACGTTAAAGATGAAGTGGGGATGTAGCTGACATGTCTGCAAAGCTAGATAAAGCCTAGTATTGCAGGAACCAAAACCAGCACAATTGAGCAAGTGTATCACAGAGATAAGAGCATAATTTGAGTATCAATACTTTCAGGAAAGAAGCAAATAAAAAAAAAATAAATACCAAGGGTCTCAAGAAACAGCTAACATAGGACATTAAGAAAAAAATTAAAAAAAAAAAAAGAGAAAAAAAAAAAAGACTCGTATTGCACACAGACAAGGAACCAGTTATGGTAAGAAACCAGAAATTAAAGTATGATGTCATCTTCAACATCCAAATACTGCTCTGGATAATATTTCAGAAAACTAATCCATGCTTTTTAGCATAGAAAACACACAGCTCTCAGAAACTGAAGCCTATCCCTTTGTTTTATATAAATGATAATGCCATTTATATCAAAGCATGCACTTCTGTCATTGTTTCTCAGAGTATGACTAGCTGGGTGCTGGCACAAAAAGGAGATAAGAAACCAACCAAATTTAAAATTTTCAATTAATTCAAAATGGTACCACTTTGTCAGGCTTGTTCTCTGAAAAAAATAAGTTGATTTTGGCTTACGTGGTTTATTCTTCTGGTTTTCTGGGTTTTTCAGAATCGATTATTATATTAGTATCTTTTATCTTAAACAGTATCATGAGCTCTTCTCTATTTAAAAAATTTTAGGTATGTTACATATACCATTGTGAGATTTTTTGTGAAGAATCAAAATATTAATTGCCTCAATGGATTGTAGTTGCTTCCTTAAGTACTTCTGTTTCTATTTGTCTGTGAGTACTCTCAAATGAAGACATTATACTGCAGTTGGATAAGGAAAAGCTGCAACTATATCATTTACCTACAGCAATTTATTCAAGGTTTCATCACCATGCTGCTTTGAAGATGAAAATGAAGGAGTTTACATTTAATGAAGACCATCTGAAGTGTCTCCACTGCAGCTGCAGGCTCTGTAGAATCTGTCGTGCAGGAGGCAATATGCTGCATTGTAATGCAGATTTTCTTAAGAGTGCATCTGCAGCAACAAGATCATTTCCCATGGTCTTCACTGTATTTCTTCTATTATTCATAGAACACAATGTAAATGAAGCTATAAATTTTACCACATGCTAAATGTAGAAAGAAGATAATGGCAATTGTGAATTATGAATGAATCACTGTTATTGTGATTCCTCAAGGATTCTGATGTAGATGATTACATGCATGTAAAGACACTGTAGCTAAACTTCTTTATACTGATCTTGAAAAATGATTCTAAGAATATTATCATTAATATACAGAATTCATAGATTTGTTTTTCATGACAATAACGAATACAGCTAACTGTCAAAGGCAATTCAATGCTACCTAGGGGCAGGCAAACATACTTGTATTTGGAATTACTGAATTGGGGAGAGAAAGATAATAGCTTGCAAAAATGTGTTTCCCAGCTACCCACATGTGTTCTTTCACATTTAAATAAGCCACAGGCAAACTTTGTGGAGTATTCTGTAGTGAGCACATTCAAATGCCAAGTAATAAGCAGTGAGATAGAGCCTTGTCTTCTTTTGTAGGATAGCTGAAAATGAAATAGTTTCTTTAAATGAAAGAAGTATTCTTCTACAAATTGCACAATCCAAAAAACTCTACGAGTATGACCCTGTTTTTCCCTGTTTTATCATGATAGCAAGAGGCAGATTATTACTCTCTTACCCATTAAGAATAATTCTTTTAGTGATATCATCAAAGTCAGGAACTGTTCTTGTTTGATAATGTTTATAAATTAGTAAAATTTTTCACTGGAATTGGTCTAGCTATAATTAACATCAGCAAAACACTTACTAAATCCCATAAGATATAAAGAGTAGCAAATGTATATTAAAATTAATTGGATACAGAAATTCCCACCCACTGTGAAAACCTCTGGAAGTTTGGGGATTTCTCCTAACCACCTTTGCTCTGTTTGCAGCTACAGGGTAATCAAGTGGCTCTGTCACATTTTTAAGTAGACTTGTTGACTTAAATACTCATCCAGGAAAAGGATGAGTAAGACATTTCCAATATGCATGTCAGATATTCCTGAGTTCATTATTTGGGAATCATAGGCAAAGCCCCCAAGTCCTTGTCCATTTTTTCCACATTAGAATCTGCAGCAAGAGAGTCAACTTTGAAGTAAAGAAAGTGAGGGATAATAATGGAATTTGCACACCCTCTTTATATTCAATGGAGTCTCTTTAAGTTGGCACCAAGGCATATCATGTCAGCAAGAAAAAAGGACTTTGACATATCCTTCTCTCCCGTGGAAAAAAATAAGATATGAAATAATGAGGGTTCTTAATCCAAGTTCATTTCAAATAACAGAAAAAAAATCCACCATAAAAACAGAATAAACAACTAATGACACTCAATTACTTCTAACCAACTTGAAAATATTTTAGTGGACAAGACAGAAAATCTTGAAAATGAACCAGTGAAAGTCTCAGGATATATTTTTGGCACATTCTGTATTTCCATACAGGACAGCATCAGCCTACCATAATTAGGACTTCGAGGGTATAAGCAGATTTTTACAATTTCTGTGATTTTTAACCTGTGTTTTTCATTCACTAGAACACCATGCTACTCATGTGCTTGTGTTCTTGTAGCAATTTTCTTCCACTTTACACCAACACAGATTAACTTTCTTTTATTCACTGCTATTCTGCTCACATTCATTATCTCAATAAATTAAAAAAAAAAAAAAAAACACTATGTTAACCCACATTATCACAAGTTATTACAAAAGCCTGAAAAATATTTTTAAAAAAGCAAAATTTCAGAACAATTTGTTATAGGATTCTTGTTGTGGCATGAACAGCTTCAGAAAAAAAATAGGTTATATTTGTCAGTATACCATTAAGTACCATTAAGCTGAAACATATAAGTGATTAAATAGATTTAAGAGCTTTATCTATAACAATATAAGACCACTAGTTACTACACTTCAGCAGGACCTCACTCAAACATATCACAAAACCTCACTCAGCCAGATGCAATATGTGGAATCCACAGGCTTTCACTGTAATTAATTTTCTGGGGGAAAAAAAAAAAAAAAAAAAAAAAAAAACAAAAAAAAAAACCACAAAGCAACTAAAAAAACCCAACAACAAAACAATCCAAAACACAAAGTTTAAGAGGCAGCAAACCTAAACTGCCTTGCTCCCCTGGGCATGCAGTGTTTATAAAGCACATGAGCTACAGATGTAAATTTACACAAAACAACACACTCAGTGTTTGTGATATGCATTAAATTTCTGTGCAAAAACTGCACAATTAAGCTCCAACACAATGGCAGTGTGTATACTATTGTAATTTCACAGGTGAAAAAACTGAGTGGTAAGTGAAGTTACTAATTTAAAGATATTCTTTGGAGGGACCAACCGTAAGGTCAAAAATTGAGGACTAATCATCAGGGTACTAGAACAGAAGACACACAGAGTTAAAAGTTGACACCATTAAATGTAAGAGTGGGGCCAAAAAGCCAAACCCACCCCAAAGAATTTACAAATCTGCTCAGTCCTGCGGGCAGGTACCCAACCGTGTCAACCATTTAAAGTGCCCTGGCTGCTCCTTTGGCACAGCTGCACCTTCTGCAGACCTCAGCTGCACTCTGCCCACTCTAACAGGGCTCCTGAAGGTGTGTCAGGGCTCCTGAAGGTGTGTCTGCAGGTGCCACCTCACCTGGCACAGCTCACACACACAGGGTGGCACTGCCAGACCACAGGCTCAGGCTTGTCTTCAGGAGCTTCACCCTGCACTGGAAGTCCTCTCTAATGAATGTGGCCAGATTTATTCCTCTTCCGCATGAGATTTCAACAATCTGTACAGCTGGGAAAACTAGTACACTAGACAATCTTAAATAATGGTTTCCAAACATCTAGAACAGTATTTAATTGATCAGAGAGGAACTTCCTAGACAGTAAAATAAGAGAAGTCTACATTATTTCCTCCCCATGACATTCATTACAGTTATAGAGGAAACGACTGCATAGAGCAGGCATTATGTATCACTGTACAAATGTATTCTTTGATCTGGTGTAGATGTACATACATTAACTTTCACAAGAAGCATTTAAACAAAATGTTTACTTGCAAGGGCTCTTCTGAAGTTAAATTGGGATGAATGGGAAATTAAAGTTCAGAAACATCAGATGTAATTAAAAACATTTCCAAGTAGTTTTCCACATAGTTAAGTTACTCTCACCATATGAAGTTTAATACTGTTGTGCAGAATAAAGAGAAACTAACTCTTTTAAAGGAGACGCTGGATTTCTTGTGTATTTATCAGAGGTTTTGTTAATTCATATTTCTCAAGCCAACTGTCCTAATAACGCAGTTGTTTTTGGATTCCATTCTCTTAAGACAGGATTTAGAGAAAGATTTAACTCCTTTGGAAAAATAACTTGACACATTTATGAAATCAACTACTAATGCTATTACAAAAAAATTAGAATCCTAGGACCAAACAGTGAACCTAGTTTTGATTCTGAAGTGACAGTCAGCTCAACCAGAGCAACCAAATCCAGGTGTATCTGTTCAGGCTCTGGCAAAACACCTGCTTTCTCCCAGTTCTGTTACTCATGCTGGTGCTCTGTGCACCTGATCAATAGCAAGCTTCAACATATAAACCAGGTTTCAGTTTAAGATTCACGGGAGACCAGAAGTGTCTGCAGATTTAAAACAAACCACCCACAAGCCAATACTCAGCCCAGTAGATGTCAGGGTACACAGAAGCATCTGAAATATAATCTCTGAAAGACTTTGGTTTAACCTTCTCTAAGTGTATCAATTAACATTCACTCTGACAGACAACGTGTTTGACTTGGTTTTTAAAGAAATCACATGAGAAATATATGTAAGTCTAGCAATATTTAGTACCATTCTTTCAGAAGTTTTTCACATAAAATCAAGATGGATGAAGTTTGCACAACAATAAATGCCTAAAAATTATATCAAAAAACCACATATCTCTCATCCATTAAATTGACACAGGGACGTCACAGGAAGTTCTGAGCATCTAGTAATGTATAGTTTTTCTTGTAGTATCTGTAAGAGCTCAGCTCACAAAGACTTTTGAAGTTACTATTCCATACTTCAGAATGTTTGAATATATCTCCTGAGGAAACTCATAACAAACAATGCTGTCCAGAAGTCCATGCACTGGGAACCTCCAATGGCTTTTGGGACACCTAATGACAACTCAAAGAAGAAACAACAAACCAGTGACTACAGCAGGAGTAAGAGTCCAACCCAGTTCCTGATTAAACACCTTCTTCATCTGTTCATCTCAGAAGAGTGAAATCAAAGATAGCACATCCCTCTCTAGTGGGGCTCCAAAACTAGGCCTCTGCTCCAGTAGTAGTAGTCTGTATTTTATGAACCCAAATACATGTTCACAAATAGTCAGCCTCCAATGATGATTAAGAGCTTTGTTTTGCTGGAGCAGATACTTATTTCCACCAAAATAAAAGCCTTAAAAGCAGATTTATTTTCACTAGAACTAAAAGAAAAAACAAAATTGCCAAACACAGAATGCCAAACATTCAGTACTATGTTACAAACCAGGTGCTACAAGAATTTCATTTTATAGTTCTGTTAAAATTAAGTTACTCGACACACTGCTATAAAGATGCTGTTCTACTACTGCCATTTTCACAGGTATTCCTTTATTCTAAGATTTTTCTCCATTTGTCCATAGGAATCCATTTTGTAGAACATATCAGCAGTCTTTTAAAATGTGATTTATGGTACTCCTCTTGCACTTATCACTTGCTATTTGGTCTCCCAGAATTATTATTCTGGGCTACAAAACACTAAATACTTCAGCAAAGCAAACATTTTGTAATGTATGTTTTTATATTGTTTTTCAGACAGAAGGCAGTACTTCTTTTTCTGGCCTGTTTATTAATTGAAAAATTAAATAAAGCTCCTAATGATTTAGATGTCAAAACTCCTTGTTATTCATCAGCATAATGAAGGCTAGGGCTTGATATTGAAAAAAAATAGAGCCACCTCCTTAATTTTAAATATGAAAGTAGCCTCAGTTTTCTCAGAAGACTTCATAGAACTATAAACTAATTATGTTCTTTTTTCTCTCATTCATGATGAAAAGTGTTAGCCATTACTACATGAAATAATACAGCTAGAAAAGTCAGACATGTTTTTGGAACCAACCCTTCCCTAGACTCTAGCAAGAGCTCTGTACTCCAAAGAGCAATTTTGTTTTTTCTGCCTATAACCTAATTAATAATATTCTCTCTCTTTTCAAGGTTTTACTCATTTTTATGCACAGATCATTACAGCTGAAACAAGACCAACATTACTTTTCTACAGCACAATCAGGCAGATGAATTCCATGGATTCCAATGATGCTAACCAGGCAAAGTGACAAGCAGACTGCACCCCCTAGCATGACCACTCTAAAATGCAAGCAGAAAAAAGCTACTTAAAAATTGTTATTACACTACAAAGCTCTGAACCCAATATTATAAGGTTTTCAAATTGCATAATACAGGTATTTCAAATCCTTCCAAGCCTACTGACATCTAGAAAAACAAAGACACCAATCCACCGTGGTAAGACCCACTCTGTACATTGAAAATATCTTCTATTCCATCACATATACACAGAACCCTCTGGAAGCACAGCATAGGATCTGCTCTGTGAAGCACTGCACCTAAAGAGATAAATGGGTAAAAAGAAAGAGGAAGCTGCCCAACAAGGAGTTGCAGAGTGGAATTAGAGTTTGCATGAAATTACAGGAGTTAATTCCCATAATTGAGCACTGTAGTCTGCCATCTCTTCAAACAAACATCAATGACAGACAAGACAATTTTGAACTGTACTGGCAAGAAAATCAGTTTGGCTTATAGGAAAAAAACCCAAGCAAATAGCTCCCTCCAAAATATCTCTCAACTACTTTTTTTTAATGTGTCACATACACATGAAGTCCTATAAGCAAACACATTTCAACAATTTTTTGAGGTTGCTGACTTACAACACATGAAACTAGCACATCTTTAAACAATTTTCTACTTAAAGCGAGAAAATTAATAACTTAGGGACATCAATCATTAACTGTTGATGTGTCACACTAGTCAGTGTAAATGTACATGTAAAAAACTTCCAATAATGCATAAGTCAGAGTTTTAAAGGTCTTTTTTTGTCTAAGAAAATACTAATTTTCAGAAAAATAACAAATCAACATATGCAAATCACCCAGCAGCAAACAGTCATAAAGGGTCATGAGCCAGCACTAGTTTTAGTAACTTTAAATTGACAGAGTGTGTAGAAGGGTGAAGAACTTACTGAAATCTGCTGTCAATTCAGCACATCATCTGCTTTGTACAACAATCAGCAGCCCCCCCAGTAATTCAGTAGTCCTTAACCCTTTCTTATGGGCATAGAATGAGATGACCACAACCACCTTAAAATATTTTATATTGCAATACTGTTTTATCAAATGCAGGTTGAGTTTTTAGATACTGAGCAAAACATTTGGACTAAAAGAAGACAATTAAAAATAAATGTATAAGTAAATACATAAAATGAAATTACATGAATAAAACTTTGAGAAAGTATTTTTAGAAGCTTGTAATAGAAGCCAGTTCATAAGATCCTTATTTTCTCCTTCCCTGTGATAAGTGTTGAAAAGTTCTCTACTTTGAAGCCAAATGAATCTCCAGTACAGCACTAACCCAAGGATGAATACAAACATTGGAAGGGTAAAAGCATACAGAACATTTCCTTTTAAATTTTATTTTAAAGTAGTTCCATCCTGATAATGTCATCCAGATGAACATTTCAAAAACACCAACTACTCTAGAGATCTGAACTGAAGCAGGAGGATAGTACAACACTGTTATTCTTTCACATTGATAGACAGAAGATGAGCAAATTGGAATTGCTGAGAAACCATCAACTGTCTAAAGAGTTTGTTTCTAACAATCCAGTATTTGCAGCTCTCAGTTTTGAAGGAAAAGCCTGTGAATGAAATATCTTCTCATGAACCCCCTCTGTCTTCTATACAATACTTTAATGAGCCTTGTTCCTCTGACTTCAGCAGAGGCTGCTGAACAATGGGAAGACTGTGCAGAGCCACTGCCCCACATGTTGTAGGTCTCTTAATGAGTTAATAACATTTAGGTCACATCCTGCAAATCAGCATGAAAACACCAAAACTCACACGTTGCTCTTTAGTGGTGCTCCAGATCTTTGTCTCTTTTCCCACTAATTCCTGACTCCAGCTCTATCACTGGCTTTCCTGGAAATTATACTATTGTTTTCTTAGGACTAACACAGTGTATAGAATATGTATGTGATGTGGAAACTCTGAAGACTACATGCTTATGTATAAAAAATACTTACATGCCTTTTCAGTGTTATATATACATGAAATAGCAGGAAGCCTGAAGACACTCTAGCTTGGCAATAATTGCAGAATGAGTGAATGACTGCTAGAAAACTTGAAAGCACCTGTGAGAATTTGTTAAAAACTTACAAACAGCTTTGGAAACAAAACAACTTATTTTACAAGGCTTACAATTTGCTCTGTCCTACAGAATACTACATAAAGTAACTGCAAGTCTATGCTATCACACCATCCAATGCATTCTCTGTGGAAAAAAAATAGTTTCTAGTTTTAAATCAAGTGTCAAAGATATTCTAATATCTGCTCAAAATACCTTTTTTTGTGATGTTACTCATTGGTGACAAATTATTCAACTGGGAAGATCAGAAAAACCCTTCATTTCCATTTTCTGGTCTTCCTATCCTTCCTTAGCATTGTCAGGCTAAGAAATAGCTATGGGGAGCCCCCTGTTAAAGTGCTAGCGGTGATAATGCACATTAATTTTCACCACTGTCTCCTGAGTATCTTCATGCTGGGAGGGGAATCATTGTTTACATACTGATGAGAGCAGCAGAAAGATACTTCCCTGTAGTTTCACATAGGCAGTATGCAAGAATGGGACTGCAGGGTTCTCAAACTCTCACCTGAAGTTTCTGTAAAAAACGGGACACATTTATAACCCCCTACTGCTTTACAAAGAAGATAATCTGTTCTCCATGCCTGTCGTGAACAAGACTAGTAATGGGTTTAAATTACAATGAGAAAGATTCAGCTTAAACACAAACAAAACCCCTTCTATTAACAGAGACTGGAAGATATTGCCTGGGGACACTGCAGAGTTTCTTTCATTTCAAAACTTGAACAGAAGCTTAGACAAACACCTGTTCTAAATCTTGAGCTTGCTGAGCTTTGAACTGTCCAGCACATTAAGCATGGCAAGGTTCCACATAAGCTCTCCAAGCCGATGAGCTTGCCAACAATTCACAAATCCAATGCTATTCAACGTACTTTAAGAGCTACTTAGCAGCAGGTACAACATCAAAACCCACATTGTATTTTACTCTCATCCCTAAGAAATTACAAATACATTAAAATTGTGCTGTGGGTTTGATTAAAACCTGGCAGCAAAGTAATCCATCACTATTTCCTTTAATTTCCTAGATTTTGCCTACAAATTCAGTATTTGTAACTATGCCTATAAACTTCATCAATTGAGAC